>PVHT021183515.1:725043-746117 GCA_004024745.2 Catagonus wagneri
CTAGGGGTCTAACAGGAGCTGTAGCCGCCGGCCTTCGCCACAGCCACAGCAACGCGGGATCCGAGCCGCGTCTGCAACCTACACCACAGCTCACGGCAACGCCGGATCCTTAACCCACTGAGCAAGGCCAGGGATCGAACCCGCAACCTCATGGTTCTTAGTCGGATTCGTTAACCACTGAGCCACGAAGGGAACTCCCCTCTTGCCTAGGTTCTAATGAGAAAGATGTTCTCATTTTAATCTTTGTTTCTCTGTACATAATATGTGCTTTGGTTCCTCTTATTGCTTTTCAATTTTCTCTTTACCAATGTTTTTCAGCAATGAGATTATAATATGTCATGATGTGTTTTTCTTTATTTTTCTTTTTATGGCTGCACCTACAGCATATGGAATTTTCCAGGCTAGAGGTCAAATTGGAACTGTGGCTGCAGGCCTATGCCACAACCACGGCAACACCAGATCCAAGCTGCATCCGTGACCTACAGCACAGCTTGCAGCGCCACAGGATCTTTGACCCACTGAGCAAGGACAGGGATGGAACCTGCATCCTCACGGACACTGTGTCAGAGTCTTAACCCACTAAGCCACAATAGGAACTCAATGTGCTTTTCTTTTTACATTTCTTTTTCAAATATCCTATTTGAGGTTAATTAAGATTCTTGGATCTGGAGGGGGTAGTTAAAACAGTATAAAACAGTGTTATATTTGTATTCCATATGGTAAAGACGCTAGAGAAAAGAGTGAACATGCTAAGTAAAAATATGGAAGACGTTAAAAAAAATCACAAATTAAACTCTGGAAATGAAAACACACTGCCTTAGGCCAAAAAAAACCCCCACATTGTATAGAAGTAACAGAATATTAGGTATTGCAGAAGAATGATTAGTAAATTTGAAGATATAACACTAGAAACCATGCAAAATAAATCAGAGAGAAGAGGGGAAATTTACCACAGATTACTTTAAATTTCTAAGAAGAAAAAGGTGAATTTATTCAACAAATTTGAGATGAGCTCCAATGCGGTAAAAGACATGAGAGAGGTTGGAAAGATCCTAAAAAGGGAGTGGGATAGGAGTTTAGCAAAAGGGATAGATAAAAGAATTGCAAAGAGCATTCAAAATCAAGCTGAATTGCATAACATGGTTTTTGTTAAGGATCCATTTCCTCATTGGCCACACTGTAAATACCAGAATAATTTTTGCCTTTCTCTCTTCTCCAAGCCATGCTAAATTAGTCCCACAAATTATTTTCCTGGTTTCTCTAGTATGCATCTTTCTTTTCACTGACACCCTAGTTCTGGCTCTTCTTTTCTGTTTGTCTAGATGTAAATATGGCCTTTCAATTAATCTGCCATCCATTCTGGATTGTGTTGCCAACTTTCTTTTCCGAAGGCACCGCTTTGATCATGTCACCTTTTTTGCTCTAAAATCTTCAAAGGCTCTGCTGTCTTCTGAATGAAATTTTACTGTTTCACCTGCATTTCAAAGTCCTATTTTTCGAACTTTTTAAAAGTCTTATGATATACCTGTACTAAATTATCTATTTCCAACAAAAGTTCAATTTATTGTTTCTTACTTAGTCATTAATGTAAACACTTACTGAGCACCTACAATATGGCATTAGTCTAAATGCCAGGGATAAAGTCACTTTCTTCAATTCAGTTTCATGGAAATCTTGTCACCTTCATATGAATCAATACAGTGAAGTTTCTGAACTTTCGAAGTTGAAGGTTAGACCTCAGATAGAGGTAAAATCACTATGAACATGATTTTGGTGAGTTTACCTAAAAGAGCCAACTGGCCCCTATGTTTAGAATGTTATGGAACGAATTATTTGCATGAGGTTCGTGAGAGAACACTAAGAACAGACCACAGAAAAAATCCATGAGAATCATGCTGAAATGAATGAGAAAGGTCTAAGTTGTCCTGTGGAGAAGGGTTTCTCTCTGCCTGGGAAAGGATTAGTGATCTGTACCACAAGAATGGAAAATTAAAACGTCCCTGTGCTTTGGTAGAATGCTTTTGTATGCAGAACACGCATTTCATCCCTTTGACAAATATTTTTGCGTATCTGCTAAGATTCCCTTTTCTACATGTATAGGTCAATTTGAGAATGAGCTCCTGAAAGGGCCTAGAGTCAGAAGTGAAGCTATGAACATCTAAGAGTATTGTTTGGAGTTCCCGTCGTGGCTCAGTGGTTAAGGAATCTGACTAGGAACCATGAGGTTGCAGGTTCGATCCCTGGCCTCGCTCAGTTGGTTAAGGATCCGGCGTTGCCGTGAGCTGTGGTGTAGGTTGCAGATGCGGCTCGGATCCCGTGTTGCTGTGGCTGTGGCGAAGGCCGGCGGCTACAGCTCTGATTAGACCCCTAGCCTGGGAACCTCCATATGCTGCAGGTGCAGCCCTGGATAAGGCAAAAAGACAAAAAAAAAAAAGAGTATTGTTTATGGTATTTATGTTTCTCCATGAGTAAAATCAATGCCTTTTTGGCAGCAAAGTGAATTACTAAGGTAAAGGGTAAGTAGCGAGTACAAGTGGATTATTGGCCAACAATATATCATATGAATACTGAGTAAGTATGACAATGTGCACTCATAATGGGAAAAGTCACCTCAGATTTTAGGCTTCTATTAAAAGGCCCAGACTTAAAAAAAAAAAAAAAAAGGAGTTCCCTTCGTGGCTCAGTGGTTAACGAATCCGACTAAGAACCATGAGGTTGTGGGTTCGATCCCTGGCCTTGCTCAGTGAGTTAAGGCTCCGGTGTTGCCGTGAGCTGTGGTGTAGGTTGCAAAAGCGGCTGGGATCCCGCGTTGCTGCGGCTGTGGCGAAGGCCAGCAGCTACAGCTCCTGTTAGACCCCTAGCCTAGGAACCTCCATATGCCACGGGTGTGGCTCTACATAAAGGCAAAAAGACAAAAAAAAAAAAAAAAGCCCAGACTCAGATATAAGAAAAGGAATATGTATTTGTTTATGTATTTAAGCATTTTCAAAGGCTCCTTCTAACTCTTAATATTACAGAAGTTGACAGTCAAAATTTATTTATTTATTTATTTATTTATTTTTTTGTTTATTACTGTACCCGCAGCATGTGGAATTCCTGGGCCAGGGATCAAACTTGTACCACAGCAGTGACCTGAGCCATAGCAGTGACAAGACCAGATTTTTAACCTGCTGAGCTACCAGGGAACTCCTAAAATGGAACTTTTTTTTTTGTCTTTTTGCCTTATCTAGGGCCGCACCCGCGGCATATGGAGGTTCCCAGGCTAGGGGTCTAACAGGAGCTGTAGCCGCCGGCCTTCGCCACAGCCACAGCAACGCGGGATCCGAGTCGTGTCTGCAACCTACACCACAGCTCATGGCAACACTGGATCCTTAACTCACACTGAGCAAGGCCAGGGATTGAACCCGCAACCTCATGGTTCCTAGTCGGATTCGTTAACCACTGAGCCACGACGAGAACTCCTAAAACGGAACTTTTTATATTTTCCTCTCCTACGTCTTCTTTTCCTAGACACTCCCTGTTAGGTTTGTCAAAATACAGGTCAAAATTCAGAGACCGGGGAATTCCCATTGTGGCGCAGTGGTTAACGAATCCAACTGGGAACCATGAGGTTGCAGGTTCGATTCCTGGTGGCTCAGTGGGTTAATGATCCGGCATTGCCGTGAGCTGTGGTGTAGGTTGCAGACGTGTATCGGATCTGGAGTTGCTGTGGCTGTGGTATAGGCCAGCGGCTACAGCTCCAATTAGACCCCTAGCCTGGGAACCTCTACATGCTGCGGGTGTGGCCCTAAAATGACAAAAAAAAAAAGACAAAAAGAAAAATTCAGAGACAGATTTACCATGAAACTGATGCAAGAAACAAGTTTTGGAACCTTCACTTACACTGGCCCCTTTTAAATAAGTAAATAAGTATTCATTTTTGTTCTTAATTTGAGCTTGTAATTCCATGTTCTTTTCCGTAAGGAAAGCCCAAGATTGTAATAAGCTTTAGGTCACATAAAACCTAGAAATGCCTCTGTAGAAAACTTAAAATTCCTGAAGTTTTTTTTTTTTTTTTGCTTATTTTTTTAGGGCTGCATATGGAGATTCCCAGGCAAGGGGTCGAATCAGATCTATAGCTGCCGGCCTACACCACAGCCACAGCAACATCAGATCTGAGCCAAGTCTGCGACCTACACCACAGCTCATGGCGACAGCAGATCCTTAACCCACCGATCAAGTCCAGGAATTGAACCCACATCCTCATGGATACCAGTCAGATTTGTTTCCACTGCACCACAACAGGAACTCCTCCTGAAGTATTCTTATTCACCATATTTAATTCTAAGAATTACAATTTTATCCTTCAAAATGCTCTTGGATTTCTTCTTTCTTCTCAATTTCTGCTGATACTTCTTATTTTGTTCAGGGCTTCCTCACTTGAAAACTGCATCGTATCATATAGTCTGATAGTTGGTTTTTCCTGACTGCAATCTCTCTCCAAAATGAATCTATATAAAACTGTCAGACTAATTTTTTTTTAAAAAAGAAACACTGCTTATTTTGCAAAATTCCCATCCAAACAATATATTTTGGTGTCTATTGTCATATAGATCTTCTAAACGTGGGATGCTTAAATGCCCAGGTGAAAGTGGCAGTAAATCAGAGAGTACTTGAAGCCACAAATGTGACACACTTTTCTGTAATATCATTTTTAGTTGATGGCAAGTAATTTAAAGGATTACTTTTCTGCTCTTTTTATGTATACATCAAAGTGATATAGAATTGAATATAAAAAGAAAAAATACTTTTTTGAGCTCATACGCAGAAAATTAGATTCACTATTATTCTCGGCTCAAGACACATGCTCACTGGTTCTTTCAAGGCCCTCAAGCATTCATTCATTCCTTCATTTTATTTTATTTCACTTTATTTACTTATTTTTTCTTTTTAAGGCCACACTTGTGGCATATGGAGGTTCCCAGGCTAGGGGTCTAATCAGAGCTACAGCTGCCAGCCTATACCACAGCCACAGCAACACAGGATCCAAGCCACATCTGTGACCTATGCCACAGCTCATGGCAACGCCAGACCTTTAACCCACTGAGTGAGGCCAGGGATCGAACCCACAACCTAATGGTTCCCGGTCAGATTCATTTCCACTGCTCCATGACGGGAACTTTCTTTCATTTTAAATAATACAACATTCTTTAAGAAATGTTATTATTTAAAATGATAGAAATAAAATTCTTTCATTTTAAATAATACAACAAATACTCATGAAATCACAACCAACATGAAAACTAGAACATGAATTTCTTTTTTCTTTTTTTTTTTTTTTTTGCTTTTTAGGGCTGTACCCATGGAATATTGAAGTTCCCAGGTCGAATCATGAATTGGAGTTACAGCCACAGCAGTGGGATCTGAGCCTCGTCTGCAATCTATACCACAGCTTGAGGCAACACCAGATCCTTAACCCACTGTTAGACGCCAAGGATCTAACCTGAATTCTCACGAATTCTAGTTGGGTTCATTACCAGAGCCATGATGGGAACTCCCATGAATTTACATTTATATTCATCTCTTAGACCCTCCCCTGCAGCCCCCAGCCTTTTCCTTTTCAAGGTAACACTATCTAAATCATTTTCTTGCGTGGCATATGGAAGTTCTTGGACTAGGGGTTGAATCAGAGCTGCAGCTGCAGGCTCATGCCACAGCCACGGTAACACTCCAAGTCACATTTGTGACCTATGCCATAGCTTGAGGCAACGCCAGATCTTTAACCCACTGAGCAAGGCCAGGGACTGAAACTGCATCCTCAGGGACACTATGCTGGGTTCTCAACCTGTTAAGCCACAATGGTAATTCCACTCTTGCTTTTCCTTTTAATATTACAGATAAATATATTCCTAAATAGCACTGGGGGAGGCTTAGAAGTTACTAACTTTATAAAAAGTCTACCACATGCTGTAATTTTTACACACATACTTTTTTTTTTCAATTTTATTATTATTTGCTTTTTAAGGCTGCACCTGTGGCATGTGGAGGTTTCTAGGCTAGGGGTTCAATCCAAGCTACAGCTGCCGACCTACACCACAGCTCACGGCAACACCAGATTGCTGACCCAGTGATGGAGGCCAGGGATCGAACCTGCATCCTCATGGATACTAGTCAGATCCCTTTCCACTATACCACAAAGGGAACTCCTCATAAATGAGTTCTTTTGTATCATTTTTATTATAGTCCATATATAGGTGATATCATACGATATTTACCATTTTTGTCTGACCAACTTCACTTAATAATAATAATCTCGAGATTCATCCATGTTGCTGCAAATGGCATTATTTTGTTCTTTTTTAAGGCTGAGTAATATTCCATTGTGTGTATAGGTGTGTGATACATCACATCTTTTTCATTCATTCCTCTGTCAGTGGACAGACTATTTTTACTCCATATTGTATTACCAGGATTAATCCATATTATGGAACATAACTGTAGGAAATTCACTTGGAGTGCTGTGTAAACATAAAAATTAGTATTTGGAGTGCTAATTTATTTATCTATTCCTCTACCTACAGATGGACATTTGGGTTGTTTTCAGATTTTGGTATTAAAGAGAATGCTCACATGAATAATCTTGTATATGTCCCGGTATTCGTTCAAGTTTCTTTTGGGTCTATACCTAGGAGCAAAATGGTAGGCAATTGTTTATCTTTATAGGGTAACAACAAACGTTCCAAGAGGGTTGTAACAACTTACACTCCTACCTGGAATGATTCAGAGATTCTGCTAGTCCATATCCTCCAGATATGGTCCAGCTTAAAAAAAAATTTAAATTATGATAACATATGTATAATATCAAGCCTACCATTTTAACTATGTCTAAGGTACAATTCAGTGGTATTGAGTACATTTATATTGATGTCCAACAGTCACCCACCACTTCCATCTCTAGAACTTTTCATCTTCTCAAACAGGAACTCTGTACCCATTAAAGGATAACTCTCCATTCCTTCCTCTCCCCAGTCCTTAGCATCCACCATTCTATTTTCTGTCTCTGTGGATTTGACTACTCATATATTGGAATCATACAGTATTCACGTTTTGTGACTGATTTATTTCACTTAGCATAATGCTTTCAAGGCTCATCTACCTTGTAGCATGTGTTAGAATTTATTTTTTCTTTTTTTTGTCTTTTGCCATTTTAGGGCCACACCCATGGCTTATAGAGGTTCCGAGGCTACGGGTCCAATCGGAGCTGCAGTCGCCGGCCTGCGCCACAGCCACAGCAATGCCAGATCGCCAATCCACTTAGCAAGGTCAGGGACTGAACCCACAATCCCATGGTTTTTAGTCGGATTCATTAACCGCTGAGTCATGACAGAAACTCCGTTAGTTTTATTTTTAATTATATTTTGGGAAGCAGCTTCATAATTTTTTAAGTGCTTAGAGTTTCCGAAGGTCTTCATCTTGTCCTATTAGCCTAGTGGGGCAAAAAAACCATCTTCCCCTAAAAATCCAATTCCTCTCCTGTTTTCTCTGATGTGTATGTTTTCAGGTGTCCCATAAGAAAATCTGGGTATTGCCCTCAACTCCTTCCTCTTCCAAATTCTCCATATCCAATCACCTTTGTATTTGAGAAAGATCACTAACGGCTACATGAAAAGAATGGCCTGGAGGGGACAGAGTTGGGTGCGTCACTGGAGGCCAACCACTTATAAGGCTGTATCACAAGGAAGGCAATGGTAGTTGCAGCCAAAAACCTGCACAATGAATTATTAAAGGGACTCCTGGAATAGATGTGACAAAGATGTATAAGGCCCCATCTACGAATCTTCCCAGGAAAGATGATGAAAGTTCCCCATAGTCCCTGTCCTAATTCTTTCCAACTTATCTCAGGGTGTAGATTCCAGACCTATTGAGTTACAGGATGGCCTTTCAGAGCCTCCAAAACCACTTTCCTGAAATGTAAACAGCTTTCAAATGCTGCTAACAAGTGAGGTGGCTCTCCAAGGCCCAGGTCAAGCTCAGTGCTGAGGGGGAGAGAGAGAGAGCAAAAACAAAAACCAATAAACAAATTAACAAAGGAAGGCAATAATGACTTAAAGTGTGCTAAAGGGGATTAAAAAACATGGAAAAATAGATATAAAGGAGGAAGAATTTCTCCAACTTGGTGATTAGACGTGGAGGATAAAGAAGAGCGAGTTATTACGGATAGTTCCTGTATTTCTGGCTTGAAAAATCAAGTAGATGATGGGGTTACTCATTAAGAGAATACGGGAAGAAGAGAAAAATTGGAGTGTGGGTAAAAGAACTGGGTAGGTTCAGTTTGGGATATCCAAATGGAGATGCTCGGTCGGCAGTTACATAATAGGTCTGAAAATCAGAAAAGACATTTGGGCTACAGATATTATTTTATGAATTATCAGTGGATAGATGCTAACTGAAGCTATTAAAGAAAGCAAGATCACAGGGAAAATCAGAAAAAATTAGCTCAAGAATCATGTGCCAGGTGGTTTAATAACAACCGGTAAGAGAGAGCTCCCACTGTGGCTCAGTGATCCGGTGTTGCTGTGAGCTGCGGTATAGGTCACAGAGGTGGCTCAGGTCTTGTGTTGCTGTGGCTGTGGTGTAGACGGGCAGCTGCAGTTCCAATTCCACCCCTAGCCAAGGAACTTCCCTATGCCACAGGTGTGGCCCTAAATTAAAAATAAAACTGGTAATAATAATAAATACTTACTATGACCTTTCTATGAACCAGGTACCATTCGAAAAACTTTACTTATATACTTTTCTTTTTTTAAGGGCCACGCCTGCGGCATATGGAAGTTCCCA
This sequence comes from Catagonus wagneri, assembly GCA_004024745.2. Classification (NCBI taxonomy): domain Eukaryota; kingdom Metazoa; phylum Chordata; class Mammalia; order Artiodactyla; family Tayassuidae; genus Catagonus; species Catagonus wagneri. Next base: position 733,861 of record PVHT021183515.1, read on the forward strand.
GGTGAGGGGTGGAACTGGAGCTGTAGATGCTGGTCTACACCGCAGCCACACCAGATCTGAGCTGAACCCAATGAGCGAGGCCAGGGATCAAACCTGCATCCTCACAGACATTATGTTGGGCTCTTAACCCGGTGAGCCACAACAGGAACTCCATACTCATCTAATCTCAAAAAGAAAAACAACAGCAACTTTTGGACTTAGGTACTATTATTATTATGTCATTTTACATTTAAAGAAACTAAGGCAGAGTACAGTGAAATAATTTGCCTAAAATCACACATCTAGTTGAGTCATGGTCAAGATTCGAAGACAGGGAGCCTGACTGCAGAACTTAGCTCTTAATCGTACATAAACCTCACAGTAATTTCGGAGGTAGGTATTTTCACCTCTACCTCACAGACTAAACACACACACACACACAAAACAAAAAAAACACAAGCGAATAAAATTAAATAACTCACTAGAATAATACAGTTTGCATGAAGTAGGGTTACAATTCAAAACCAAAGACCATATTCTTTCATACCTCAATTCTGAGCAGGGACTTAATTTCTCTTATAATCCTTTTATACCACCTAATCTAATTTGTTTTAAAATATTAGGATCCCTAACACTACTAGGATGTAAGAACATGGAAGTTTAGCTTCCATGTTCTTTTCACAGGAAGTTACTTGAGATCGTACAGCAACATAAAAAAAAGGTATAAGCTGGAGTTCCCTAGTGGCTCAGCAGCTTAAGGATCTGGCATTGTCACTGCTGTGGCTTGGGTTGCTGCTGTGGCTCAGGTGCAATCCCTGGCCACAGGACTTCTGTAGGCTGCAGGTGTGGCCGAAAACAAAAAAAAAGTATAAACTAAGGCAGAATGAAGATGTGGATCCAGGAAATAGTGACTCAGACTCTAGAAAATAGTGAAAGGAAGTCCCAGGATAAAAGCCTTGTAGTAGTCATAGAAATTACAGAAGGGCAGTGAATTTTTGCAGGGTGGTCTTCAAGGAGAAGTCTGAAATCTAAAAATTAATACAAGTGAAAGATAAAAGATAAAGGAATCTGGGAGTTCCCGTTGTGGAGCAACAGAAATGAATCCGACTAGGAACCACGAGGTTGTGGGTTTGATCCTTGGCCTCGCTTAGTGGGTTAAGGATCCGGCGTTGCCGTGAGCTGTGGTGTAGGTCGCAGAAGCAGCTCAGATCTAGCATTGCTGTGGCTCTGGCGTAGGTTGGCAGCTATAGCTCCGACTGGACCCCTAGCTTGGGAACTTCCAAATGCCCTTAGTGTGGCCCTAAAAAAAAAGATAAGGGAATCTGGCAGAATGTAGTAAAGATGTCATCGAACTTGCCTCTAGCACTGCTCTTCAACAAGAAGTGTAGGGTCACAATATTGTTGCTGCAGAGAAGGAAACGTTATCCTAGCAGTCCACAGTTCTGCAGTAAACACTAACACAGGAATAACTGCAATGTTCTTTAATACTGTATTTCACTGTCAGTCTTTTCCCCCCACATGTAAACACTTCCGTATCTCATCTTACAATCAACGTTGTGTCATTGTTTAGTTATTTTCTTAGTATATAAAATAATATATAAAATAATAGTGTATCTTATAACCAATAGCATGTTGGGTTTGAGGAACTAAGTGTGCCACAAACTGCTTTAAATGCTTTATGATATACTCTAATCTTCCTAACAGTTTTATGTAGCTAGTGTTATTATTACCATTTTATAGATAAGGAAAGTGATGCTCAAAGATGTCGAATAATATGCTCAAAGACTGCTGTCAAGTAAGTGGTAAAGCCAGAACTGAAAACCAGGTTCTGCACCCGCAGCATATGGAGGTTCCCAGGCTAGGGGTCTAACAGGAGCTGTAGTCGCCGGCCTTCGCCACAGCCACAGCAACACGGGATCCGAGCTGCATCTGCAACCTACACCACAGCTCACGGCAACGCTGGAATCTTAACCCGCTGAGTGAGGCCAGGGATCGAACCCGCAACCTCATGGTTCCTTGTCGGATTCGTTAACCACTGAGCCATGACGGGAACTCCTATTATTATTATTATTATTTGTTTTTTTAGGACAGCACCCAAGGCATATGGAGGTTCCCAGGCTAGAGGTCGAATTGGAGTGACAGCTGCTGGCATACACCAAAGCCACAGCAAAGCGGGACCCAAGCTGCATGTACGATCTACAGCACAGCTCATAGCAACACAGGTTCTCAACCCAATGACCAAGGCCAGGGATCAAACCTGCAACCTCAAGGCTGACAAACAGGTTGACCCCACAACGCTGTCAGCCACTGCAGCTGCCCCTGAGGAGATTCAGGATGGGGTAAAAAACAGTATACTGGCCTAGATAGTTCAAAGGAATGATTTCAATGAGCCCGGACTCTTGGCTCCCCATACTAAATTCATTCATTTTAAGAGGTCTGATTTTAACTAACTGTAATCTTCTGATGTTCCAACTATCTGGCTTTGTTGCAAAAACCCCTATATATTCTGGCTTCTTCCTTACCCCTTTGGAGAAGTCCCTCAGAGATATTTGAGAGGCTGCCCGCTGGGCTTAAGTCCTCAGAACGTCAGTAGAATAAAATGCAATTCTCAACTTTTAGAAAATTGTGCGTTTTTTTTTTCTTTCAGTTGATTCCTCTATTATACCTATTGTAATGTATAACTTCCAAGGAACCAGAACCCAGGAGTAATTTCCTTTTTTTTTTCCCCTTTGGCCAAGTCCAGGCACGTGGAAGTTCTGGGCCACGGATGGAACCTGTGTAACAGCAGCGACAAAGCCGGATCCCTGAGCCACCAGGGAATTCTCAAAGGAGTAGTATCTTAATCACCTCTTCCGACCTTACAGTGCTACTGTTCCTGAACACAGTGGACGCTCAACCGCTATTAAAAGCAAACAGGGTCTCTGCTGCTAAGTCCAAAGAGGAGATGAGCAATGGGTAGACAGCACAAGTCACGTGGAGACAGCTCAGCCAGCTTCCAAATTTTCATACACACTAGCAGACATAATTGGTCTGGAAAGGATGAAAAGACTGAAACCAAACTGCTGAGATAATTTATTTAACTATTTTGAAATTTTAATGTTACCAGCTTCTATAAACTGAACTTGAAACATTTCACATAAAATCGGGATTTCTGGATTTTTCTTGAAAAAATGGGATGATATTGGAAACCGGGTGCTCATTCTCCAAGGGAAATTTGGTTGGATGTATCAATTGTCCCTTTCACATAAAGTTAGTGCTCCCTTATTCTGCCAGTACCATCCACCATTCTCTTATACCCAGCCAGTATAAGGTAACTTTATATCTGACCACAGCGGGCATGTGGGTTTAGACCCCGTCTTAAACATACTGCTCACTGCTCTATTACATACCAGGTGTTTTCAAGTACCGTGTCTTGGCCTTTGACTTTGGCTGGAACGACTTTTTCTTTCTCCAAAAACACTCTGACTCCTCTAAGCCACTGACTGCTTCAGTTCCTTTGACAGCTTCTCTCTGACCAACCCCTCAACTGGGTCACCACAACATTCTGGGTATACCTCTATAAAACCCTACTCACACCGTCTCTACGAGTTTCCTTCTTTCGCTAGACCACGAGCGACTGGAAGCCAGGTACCCATGACTCATTGATGTCCACGACCTCGCTCCCAAATCCGTGGCCTTACACCGAAACATACGCGTTCGTGTTCAAAGTCAATTTCTCCACTTTACACAAAACTTGGCTAAACTACCTACTTGACCTTAGATGTGGGGCTGTGGCAGAAATTCAGACAAGTCCAAACATGCGGATTTCGGGCGAGAAGAAGACACCCACCCACACTCACCACCATCAAATGTTAAGAAACCAGATGCCACTGGGGCAACGCAGTCCCAGCCGCTCCAGTTCCAACTCTCGCGAGATTCGGCGTGAGCTCCAGCCCTTCAGCCCCAGAGACTTGCCGCTCAGTTTCCTCGGTATTCTCGCGGCTACGCAACAAGCCCGCGCGAGCACTTCCGGCGCTGCGCGCAGGAAGCGGAAGTGTAACTTCCCGTCTGTCAGAGTCAGTGTGTTACTCGGTGGTCTTGAAGTCTAGGAGTCGTTTACGTTTCTCGTTCCCTGGCTCCCGAGCGCTTCCCCCCTAGCGGGTGGAAGTGCAGGGACGGAAGCGCGAGATGAGCACCATGTTCGCGGACACACTGCTCATCGTTTTTATCTCCGTGTGCACGGCTCTGCTCGCCGAGGGTGAGAGCGGCCGTTTCTCTGACGTTTGCTCAGTTCCCGGGGTGGGGGAAGGATTCCGGGCCCGAGGTCCCTCGCGCCACCAAGGTCGCGAGCCTTTCTTCCTTGCGCGGGGGCGGGGGTTCGTCTACTCTACTCCAGGGAATCTTTCCTCCAGGAGCGGGAGGGGTAGTGTGGAATCGATTGCCGAGGTTTCTTTGATCTAGAGTAGATTTCACTTGGGATTTTGTGGAAACACCTTCATATAATGTCACAGTTGTTTTGGTCGTAGAGTCACTTGTCTTAACATTTGAAAAAAGTTAATTACTGGTGAATATAAAGCAGAAAGTTGAAACTCGTTCTTATCCAACGGTGACCACTAATAAAGGCTGTTGTGATTCTCCCAAACTTTTCTCTATTAGCATGTTGCTTCTAATATTTCAGGTATAACTTGGGTCCTGGTTTACAGGACCGACAAATACAAGAGACTGAAGGCTGAAGTGGAAAAACAGAGTAAAAAATGTGAGTATGGCAACATCCTTTAGAAATAGTTGCAGCACATCAAGCTCGCTGACTGCGTGTTCACAGTACATATTTTTAGGAGCACCAACTGATTTAAAAACCTTATAGCGGAGTTCCTGTAGTGGTGCAGCCGAAGCGAAATCCGACTGGGAACCATGAGGTTGCGGGTTTGATCCCTGGCCTTGCTCAGTGGGTTAAGGACCCGGCGTTACGGTGAGCTGTGGTGTAGGTCGCAGATGTGACTCGGATCTGGCATTGCTGTGACTGTGGTGTAGGCCGACAGCTGTAGCTCCGATTGACCCCTAGCTTGGGAATTTCCATATGCTGTGGGTGCGGCCCTAAAAAGCAAAAAAAAAAAAAAAAAAAAAACTTTATAGAGATACAAAGGTGAATCTAACTTGAAGTCTCTTTAGAAATATTAGACTTTGATGCAAGATATGTAATGTAAACATCAGCAGAGCAAGGACCTGAGGGATACTTAACGTGCTTTGTTGGTTCTAAAGAGAGCCCATTCATTTGTGAGGAGCGTGGAAGCCTTTGTGATGCGGATGGCCCTGCGGTCCTTGGAGAGTTAGAAGCTGGATAGAGGACTGGATGGGGGAAGGAATTCCAGGTAAAGGAAATAGCATCTGTACAAAAATATTAGTAGGAGATTTTAATTAGTAGGGTGTGTTTGGAAAACAGATCATTACAATTGTCTTCACAGATAAGTCAACTTTCAGTTATGTGTGACGGTTGAAGGAGTATTTGAAGAAAAGGTTAGGAACAAGTTGAGTTTGTTGTTTTTGAAATAAAACAGGAATTCTATAGGATACAGCTGAGGGGACTACTAGAGGTGTAGTGTGAATGGTTCTTCGTAGACTTGATTTGGCTTTCAGTCTTCTGCCTCATAAAGATTAAATCTAACTTTCACATCTTTTTTTTTTTTTGTCTTTTTGCCTTTTCTAGGGGCCACTCTCACAGCATATGCAGGTTCCCAGGCTAGGGGTCTAATCGGAGCCACAGCAACGTGGGATCCAAGCCGTGTCTGCAACCTACGCCACAGCTCACTGAGCAAGGCCAGGGATCGAACCCGCAACCTCATGGTTCCTAGTCGGATTCGTTAACTGCTGCGCCACGATGGGAACTCCTAACTTTCGCATCTTAAAAATTCTTAAGACTTTCTTTAGTCTGTGACTTTTCTTTATGTTTCCATAAGAGTTTGAAATTTTCTTTCTTATAATATCCCATTTCCAATATCCACATAACAGCCATTTGTGATCAGTTATTCTCCCTTTATAGAAAAGGAGATCAAGGCTTAGAAAGGTTAAGTGACATATTAATGTCACAAAGCAAAGAATTAGAAGCCAAACTCAAACCTTTTAAATTATGATTTACTTATGTACTTATTCAGTGTTGATAGAGCACTTCAGTATATTGAAAAACCAAGCTCATTATCTTTACCTTCACACATGTGATCCTTTCCCAGGATTTCCCTGTTTGGTGAGTGGAATCTCCTTGCTTCCAATGGTACAAGCTAGAAACCTTGCTATACTTTCTTCGTTTGGCTTTTAGGACACCATACTCTGTTGATTTTACTCTTACCTTCTTGGTTGTTTTTTTTTTTTTTAACCCCCTGTAGTTTCCTTGTTGATCCTGTTCTTGACCTCCTGCTGTTGAGAGTAACCGAAAATATATTTTTTCCCCTCTATACTCACTCCTTTGGTGAACTCATTTGTGTGCTTTACTTGCCAGTGACTCCCAAATTTACATCCTTAGCCCACTATCCTGAATGCTAGATTCACATATCCAACCGTCCACTTGTTAATTCCACTGGAATGTCTGATACACATCTCAGACCCAACCTGTCCAAATGAACACTTCTTCCTCACTTCCAAGCCTGCTTCATTTGCAGCCTTCGCAATCTTGGTCAATGGTAATTCTGTCCTTCCCACTGTTCGGGACAAAATCCTTGTGTAGTTGTCTTCGACTCTTCTCTCACAGCCCACATCCAGAATGTGGGCTGCCTTCTGATATATCTAGAGTCTGACCATTTTACATCACCTTCGCTGATAACTAGCATAGTCTAAGCCACCATCATCCTTTGCATGAAATATTGTAATAGCCTCCAGCAAGTGTTCGTGTTTCCCTGTAGTCTGTTCCCAAGATAGTAGCCAGAATTATCCTTTTTAAAGTATATCAGATCATGTCCCTCCTCTGCTCATAGCCCTGTGATGGTGTCCCATTTTCGCTCAGAGAAGCCAGCGTTTTTACAGTGGCTACAGAGCGTTCCTCTTAAGATTCTGAAGTTCTTTTCCTCCCACTCCCTCTGCTGCATCCCCACTGATGTGCTTGCTGCTCCTCACTACATATCGGCCTCACTCCCGTGCCAGAACCTTTCTAATGGCTGTCCTCTCTACCTAGCATATTCTCTATGGTACCTGCTTACCTGTCCCTCATATCTTCTTCATATCTTTGTTCAGAGCTCACCTCAGTGAGTCTTAACTTGACCACCCAGCCCACCTCCTCTACCGCCGATGCTCCTCATCTCCCTTATCCTGCTCTGTTTTTGGTTTGTTTCATTCATCTGCTTGAATGAATGCTTCACCATGGCAGTGTTCTTTTTTTATGATTGATATGTCTCATGTACCTAGAATAGTAGCTAGCACATGGTAAATGTCTCATATTTATTGACTTGAATACTTTCTTCTCTCACCTTGTAAGTGCACAGTTTATATGTCCATTGTTTTGTTGGTTTTTTTTTTTTTGCTTTTTACGGCTGTACCCACAGCGTATGGAAGTTCCCAGACTAGGGGGCGAATCAGAGCTACAGCTAGCAGCCTATACCACAGCCACAGGAACGTGGGATCTGAGCCACATCTTTGACCTACACCACAGCCACGGCAACACTGGATCCCCAACCCACTGAACGAGGACAGGGATCACACCCGCATCCTCATGGATGCTAGTCGGATTCTCCGCACCACAGCAGGAACTCTTGTATATGTCCACTGATAAGCCCTGACACAGTTGTCCTGAAGAGTTTTCAGTCTCTCCATCTCTCTTCATTTCTGCCATCACCACCTATCACATTTCGTTTGCTCTACCGTGATTGCCTCTCCATTAGTCTACATGCAGCCACTCAGATTTGTTTTCTACAGTAATACCCGGAGTAATTTTTCAAAACACAAATCCTGTTGTGTTACTTGCCCTTCTTAAAACACTCACTTTCTTCCCATTGCTTTGAGAACAAAGATGTGGCCTATAAGGTCCAATAGTCAGGTGCCTCCTTCCCTACCCCTCTGACCACATCAGTGTCGTGTTTTCTCCTGCTTTCCAGTATTCTCCAGCCATCTTCTGGTCTAATCTTGCTTTTTCCTACAATGGAACTGGGCTTTTGTGTCTGCTTTCCCTCTACCTGGAATACTTTCCCCTTCATCTTGTTTAAAAAACTACTAGTCATTCTTCAAATCCCAAAGCCTTATTTAGTCTTACCGACGGGATCAAATCTTCTTGTCTAGGCCTTCATTTATCCCTATACTTTTCCTTAGGGAACTTGTTATAATTTCATCTGTATATGATTATTAGTATTCTTTTTTTTTTTTTTTTTGGCTTTTTTTCTTCTTAGGGCCGCACCTGTGGCATATGGAGGTTTCCAGGCTAGGGGTCAAATCAGAGCTGTAGCCGCCGGCCTTCGCCACAGCCACAACAGCGCCAGATCTGAGCCGCATGGCAACGCCAGATCCTTAACCCACTGAGCGAGGCCAGGGATCAAACCTGCAACCTCATGGTTCCTAGTTGGATTCATTTCCTCTGCGCCACGACAGGAACTCCTGATTATTATTCTTATTTGAATATTGTCCTCTCCTCAACTGTAATTTCTATGAAGACCATTGTATCTCTAGCACTTAACACAGTGCCGGGCATAGACTGAATACTTGATATAAGTGTTGTATAGATTAAATAATAAATTATCTCTAAAAAAACCCTCACATATATTCTTTGTGAAGAATTGTTTTGCTGTGATCGTAAACTAGTTAGCCAGCATGCAGGAGCGTCCATACCAGTTTTTCATATCTCATGTATCTCAAGAGTAGTCTTATGGAATACAAAACACATTTAGCTTTGAAATTGTTTGGATTAATACTCTCTTACCTTAGGAGTTCCCTTTGTGATTCAGTGGGTTAAGAACCCAACATAGTGTCAGTGAGGATGCTGATTTGATCCCGGGCATTGCCCAGTGGTTAAGGATCTGGTGTTGCCACAGTCTGCACTAGTAGCACATGTGACTTTGATCCTGCGTTGTGGTGACTGTGGTGTAGGTCTGCAGCTATAGCTCCAATTCAGCTGCTAGCCTGGGAACTTCCATAGGCCATGGGTGCAGCCGTAAAAAGAAAAAAAAAATTGTCTTGGAGTTCCCACTGTGGCATGATGGAATGAGCCATGTCTTGGATACACTGGGATGCAGATTTGATCCTCGGCCTGGCACCGTGAGTTAAGGATCTGGTGTTGACACAGCTGTGGCTTAGGTCTGATCCCTGGCCAAGGAACTCTGTATGCCATGGGGTCGCCAAAAAAAAAAAAAAAAATTATTTTACCTTAAATAGTTATATGAACATGAATTTGCTCTATAGATTTGGGGATTCCTCAGTGTCTACAAGTAATTGCCATGTTTGTAGTTATTTGCATTATAGAAATAAATGAAGTCTCCTTCGCCGGCATCTAAATTCTCAGTATTATAGTTGCCAGGCAAAGCTTCCATAGTTGTAATTTTTAGTATAATTGCCTAATGTGCTTGCTTTGAAGATAAGTAGGAGGCAAGCTGATGATGATTGAAATGTCTTGTGGCATTTCTTATGGTATTAAGTCCTACTTTAGGTAGTCTTTCAAAACTCAGTGAGCATGCACAGACACGGAAAACAAACTTATGGTGACCGAAGGGGAAGGGTGGAGGAGTGGGTAAATTAGGAGCTTGGGATTAGAAAATAAAACTACTGTCTATAAAATAGATAAATAACAAGGGCATACTGTATAGCACAGGGAACTGTATTTAATATCTCATAATAAACTATAATGAAAATGTGTATATATGTATAACTGGATTACTTTGTGGTACACTATAAACTAAGAGCATTGTAAGTCAATGATTCCTCACTTAAAAAAAAAAACAAATTGGAGTCTCCTGGTGGCTCCACGAGTTAAGGATCTGGCATTGTCGCTGCTGTGGCTCTGGTTACTGCTGTGCTATGTATTTGATCCCTGACTCAGGAACTTCCACATGCTACAGGTCTGACCAAAAAAAAAAAAAAAAAAAACCCCAGCTCAGTGAGCATGCATTCTTTTCATTTGTATGATCACTTGGCACACATGATTGCTTACTCTATGTATAGTTTACCATGTTGAGTGCAATATACGATGAAGGGATAAATAACTGTATTCTAGATATTTGTAATCAAATGGACAGCTATTTAGCATAAATTCCTTCTTTGAACAAATGTCTTAGCTGGCCTACACCACAGCCACAGCACCTTGGGCTCCTAGATGCGTCTGTGACCTGTATACCACAGCTCACGGCAATGCTGGATCCTTAACCCACTGAGCAAGGCCAGAGATCGAACCTATATCCTCATGGATACTAGTCAGGTTCGTTACTGCTGAGCCATGACTGGAACTCCTGAACAGATGTCTTAAATGCAAACATAATCCTTTCTGACATTCTGTGTTCAAAATTTAGAATGGATCCAGGCAAGAAAAGTTGGTTTTTGAGGAATACAAAAAAATATATACATAGATGTGAATCAGAGTTAGATTTAGGTTTCTTTTCTTGGGCAGATCTGATCCTAGACATTATTTGGAGAGTACTGATGTTATCTAAAAAGCTGTCCTACTGTGGTGGGGCCTTTTAGGGCCTCACCTGCGGGCATATGGAAGTTCCCAGGCTAGGGGTCGAATCAGAGCTACAGCTGCTAACCTACACCACAGCTACAGCAACGCGGAATCCAAGCTGCATCTGTGACCTACACCATAGCTCATAGCAACCCTGGATCCTTAACCCACTGAGTGAGGAGAGGGATTGAACCCACATCCTCATGGATACTAATTGGGTTCGTTACCACTGAGCCGTGGTGGGGACTCCCCAAAAGGTTTTTTTCTAGAAGGTACCAAGTTTTGATTCAGGTGGTCTCTAGACTCGTGAGTGTGCTCTAAATATCAATTAGTTTTCTTCAGTGTTACTTTTATAATACAGACTAATGAAAGTAATTTAATGAATAGGAAAGATTAAAGTATTATATGTAATTGGATTCTTGTAACAAAATTATTTGAGAGCATTTATAAATACAAATTTTATAAAGTATTGCTTTTGTTTACAGTGGAACAGGCTAAAACTTTTAGGGTAATCTATAAATTGTTTGACAATGCTGGAATTCAGAATGCAGCAATACCAGGTCATGGGCAAAAATGTGTTTAATAGTAGGCACCTTTTATTTTTTGTCAACTCCATTATCTCCATTTCTTATGGGGTGAGGTTCTGGTGAATATGTATCAGCAAAAAGCGTTTCTTTGCAACTTCATGAGGTTAAAAAAACAGCAAGGTAATTTTAATTATCCCTAGAAAAGATTTAACTAGCTTCACTCTAGTGTGCTAGCAGACCAGGTTAATGTTCCTAGTATCATCTTATGTTTCTGTACTCTAGCCCCTCCCCCCTTTTTTTGCCCTTGTTTTTTTATTCAAAAAACATGTTGTGTTATAGACATTCTGGGTTGGGAAAGAAATATTTTTTGTTTCTTTGGTTGATAAATGATAAAGAATAAAGCATCAATGATTCTGTCCATTTTTTCTTTTAAAATGTTATTTCTGTAATACAGAGTTTGACTTAGTTTCCTTTTATGATCTCATACTAGTAGTTCATTCTAAATCTCTCTCTTGGAGATCCTGTTGTGGCTCAGGGGAAATGAATTTGACTAGTATCCATGAGGATGCAGGTTTGATCCCCTGCCTCTCTTAGTGGGTTGGGGATCTGGCTTTGCCATGAGCTGTGGTATCAGTCGCAGATGCAGACGTGGCTTGGATCTGAAGTTGCTGTGGTTGCTGGCCTACACCACAGCCACAGCAATGCCAGACCCGAGCCTCATCTGCAGCCTACACCACAGCTCATGGCAATGCTGGATCCTTAACCCACTGAGCAAGACCAGGTATCGAACCGGGTCCTCATGGACACTAGTCGGGCTCATTACTGCTGAGCCACAATGGGAACTTCTAGTAACACCAATTTTTTTTTCTTTTCCATAATTTATTTTATTTTGATTTATTTATTTTATTTTTAATGATTTTTATTTTTTTTCCGTTATAGCTGGTTTACAGTGTTGTCAGTTTTCTACTCTACAGCAAAGTGACCCAGTCACACGTACATGCACAAATTCTTTTTTCTCAAATTATCATGCGCTATTATAAGTGACTATATAGGAGTTCCTGTCATGGCTCAGTGGTTAACACACCCGACTAGCATCCATGAGAACGCAGGTTCGATCTCTGGCCTCACTCAGTGTGTTAAGGATCTAAGCT
>PVHT021183515.1:747117-760769 GCA_004024745.2 Catagonus wagneri
GATATAGTTCCCAGTGCTATACAGCAGGATCTCATTGCTTATCCATTCCAAAGGCAATACTTTGCATCTATTAACCCCAAATTCCCAATCCATCCCACTCCCTCCCTCCCCCTCCCCCTTGGCAACCACAAGTCTGTTCTCATGTCCATGATTTTCTTTTCTGTGGAAAGGTTCATTTGTGCCATATAATTGAATTCCAGATATATGTTATATCATACAGTATTTGTCTTTTTGGCTTACTTCACTTGGTATGAGAGTCTCTAGTTCCATCCATGTTGCTGCAAATGGCATTATTTTGTTCTTTTTTATGGCTGAGCAGTATTCCATTGTGTATGTATATCACATCTTCTGAATCCAGTCATCTGTTGATGGACATTTAGGTTGTTTCCACGTCTTGGCTATTGTGAATAGTGCTGCAGTGAATATATGGGTGCATGTGTCTTTTTCAAGGAAAGTTTTGTCCGGATATATGCCCAAGAGTGGGATTGCTGGGTCATATGATAGTTCTATATACGTTTTCTGAGGTGCCTCCATACTCTTTTCCGTAGTGGTTGTACCAATTTACATTTGCACCAACAGTGCAGGAGGGTTCCCTTTTCTTCACACTGTCTCCAGTATTTTTTATTTGTGGTCTTACTAATGATGGCCTTTCTGACTGGTGTGAAGTGTTACCTCATAGTAGTTTTGATTTAGTAACACCAATTTTGCTTTTAGAATTTAGACAGCATGCTTAATATACTAAGGGAAAGATTCCTACCTGCCAATTCTCTTTAATGTAACTTTTAGAAATAGTATATGTACTGCATTGTTTACCAGTAAAGGATGTATACTAAGATAACATAAGAAACAATAATGTAAATAAAGTAAAGGTAATTTTTGGTGTATCTAGTGCTAATTCATTCATAGGTGGTTAAAGATAGTAAATATAAAATATAAATATGTTACACTATTCTTCAAAATCTTACTGTTACTCTATTATCATATTAATTGAAAAGCCTCAGAAAAAGTCGGTCTTAGCTTTTTTGTCTTTCCTGACCTTCCTACCCTGTTCGTGTATCTATCTTGTCAATTTTCTGAACTATGATTGTTATTTGATTATCTGCCCTCACTAGCTTGTTTTTTAGAGGGCAAGGATCATGTTTATCTTTTTATTTACCTAGAACAGTGCCTGTTAGGCAGCCAGTAACAGACTGAATGAATTTCTACCTTCTGTAGTGACTATGAAAATGGAACTACAATTAATCATCCGAGAGAGCAGAATTTTAAAATCGTGTTTAGATACTCTCTAAGGCAGCCATCCTCAGCTAGTGGTCTGAAAGGCATTTCAATTTTTTTTCTTATTAAAGGGCCATATTTAATTCTACACTCACTTTCTCCAGACTACCGTGTTTGGTCTAGATTCATAGATCAGTTAACACAAGCAGCTATTTTACCAACAGCCTTGCTGTCATTAAGCAGCAGCTACTGTCAAAAGTTCAGGAATAGGCCCAGCAGGATGATGAAAAGAATCAAGAAACATGTCTTCCCAACTGTCAAAATAGCAGAGAAAAGCGTCTGGTGTCCGGAATAGCAGGTAGAAAGGGCACCAGCAATGACAGGCCTAATCCTGTGGGCCTTTAGGAGTAGCTGTCCCTAATCCCCAATTCTGTCTCAAGGGACAAACCAGGGAACCTCATAAAAGTCCACACAGCACAAATTAGTTATTTTGCCAGAAGTCCCATGTAATCATTAGTTTCAATCAGAGCAAGTTTTCTTGAAAACTTGGTTATCACATTGATCTTTCCAGATCTCAGCCACCAAGATTTCACACATCTTTTGTGTTAAGGTTTCCTTCTTGAATTGATCATTGATGATCCATTTTCAGCCAAGAAAATCTCTGAGGGTAATGCCATTTACAGAAGTGTCTATTAGCTGGGCCTTGGTGTTAGGAGCCGGTCTGGTTCTGTCAGCTATGCCTTGGTTTCTTGTGTTAAACGTCGAGGATTCAGAGAACATCAACGTGAGACAAGGCTGCTCTGTGGATCTTGGAGGGTCTTCTTGGGAGGCGAGGGTTGGTTGTGGCTCACTGTGGGGGCAAGGACACTGGCTGAAGACCCAGGGAATATTCTTCTGCATGAGTTCTCCTGGTGGTCGCCATCTTGGCCCATTTCAGTTTTGGTGACGACTTTGTCTTTATAAAGTCTTTGATGGGAATTTGATTAATGTTGCTTACAATAGTGCTGTTTTAGTCTTAGAATATTGTCTATCTTTTACTAAATTAAAGTTAACTTAATCATGATCATAATCAAAGTCTGTGTCACTTTCTTGTAAGCTTTCATTGGTTCAGCTGTGAATAAAACAACTTTTCTTCCCTTAGCATACTGCATAATTAATTTTTACATGTTACTATGTTGTTTACAGTGGAAAAGAAGAAAGAAACAATAACAGAGTCAGCTGGTCGACAACAAAAAAAGAAAATAGGTAAGACAAGTTATTGGTATACACAATATTGAGGTTTTCCTGGGGAAAAAATTCTTGGATGATGAAAACATGTTATTAATAGTAGTAACTCATGTTTGTGTATAGGTTTACAGTTTACAAAGTGCTTGTGTACATTATCATACTTGATTCTCTCCGCTTGTTTATAGGGCAGGTTCCAGCAGTTGCTTGGTTTTTGCTCTTACCTTTGGAATTTGAGTTTAGTGAAATGATGTTGACAGTCATGACTTTTGAACTTGGCTGAAGGTTCTTGGTATAATTTGTAAAAGTGTATTGTTTTTCTTATCTGAGATGATTATTTCCAGTTAAGTCTGAGGTACTTGTGTTTGCCATGGCTTCCTTACTGGTGATGGAAATCCACCACGGCATAGGAAATTATCTGCTGAGTAATTTTACCTAGTCTGAAAAATAATTATATGTCTTTGATTTTTCAGTGTAATTTAGAATTTAATTACAGAACGTAATTCTGTTCTAAAAAGACAGTTTATAAATGACTGCATATGATTTGTATTTATACTTTATGAGGCTTCCTGATTCTAAAATCAGGAAAAAAATTGTAGTGAAATTGTGTATTTGGTTTAGAAGCTATGTCTATACCTAGGTCACTGCTATTAAATCCTTGGAGAGAACACTCCCAGGCTGGAATATACCAGTGTCCTGTTCTGGCTAAAGCTTCTCAGTTTAGTGTAGGGGTATCAGATTTTTTAATTTTTTTTTTTGTCTTATTTTTTAGGGCTGCACCTGCAGCATATGGAGGTTCCCAGACTAGGGGTTGAATGGGAACTGCAACTGCCGGCCTACACCACAGCCATAGCAATGCGAGATCCGAGCCGTGCCTGCAACCTACACTATAGCTCATGGCAATGCCAGATCCTTAACCCATTGAGCAAGGCCAGGGATTGAACCTGCATCCTCATAGATACTAGTCAGCTTCGTTTCGGTTGAGCCACGACGGGAACTCCAGGGTATCAGATGTGTTATGAGTGGCCCGCTCATTTAGGTCCATGGGAAGATGCTATTGTATGTCTACTCTGGGTGTGAGTCACTTGGGAGGCATCAGAGAAACAAAGTAGGAAAAAATTCTGTCTTTTAAGAGGTCTAGGGAGGGAAAACAGATCAGTACAGTGTGATAAGGATTTTTGTAGAGATACATTCTAGGTGTCATACAGGTACAGAGAAAGGATATCCAAACCAACCTAGGGGATCAGGTTTTCTTGAAGAGATAATGGTTAAATCTTGAAGCTTTACTGTAAATTAACTAAATAAAATGTGAGTAAATTAAATACTGGTCAGTATTTATTGAGTCCTTAACATCTGCAACACACTGAAGTAAATACTTTCCGTATTTTTTTTTAGCTTTTTTTTTTTTGCTTTTTAGGGCCGCATTCACAGCATGTGGAAGTTCCCAGGCTAGGGGTCTAATCGGAGCTGTAGCTGCCACAGCCACAGCAACACGAGATCCGAGCCGCATCTGCGACCTATACCACAGCTCACAGCAACGCCAGATCCTTAACCCACTGAGCAAGGCCAGGTATCGAACCCGCAACCTCATGGTTCCTAGACAGATTCATTTCCGCTGTGCCACAAAGGGAACTCCTATATATATATTTTTAATTCTCTTAACAATTGTATGTGGTAGTGAACAGTGTTAACCTCATTTTTAGAGAGGAGAAAATTAAGGCTTAAGTAACTTCCTCTTGGTCATTCAGTGGTATGATGGGATTACGTGGTAGAGAAGGGGTTTGAACCTGGTCATTTATAACTTTAGAATCCACCTTTTTAAACCCTGTATATTCTAGGCAGAAGGATAATGCAAAAGCATAGAGGGACCAAATGGCAAGATGTATACCTGGATCTATAAACAGTTTAGTGTAACAAATGAAAGAAGGGGTGTGTGGAGTATTAGCAGATGAGGCTAGAGAAATAAGTAGGGCCCTAGTTCATACAGGTCTTTATCAGTTAATCTAAGTATCCTGAAGGCTTCCCATTGCCATTAAGGGATTTAAACAGAAGTATGAAAACAGATTTTAAGGAAGGCAAGCCTGGCAATAAGTTGGAGGATAAATCAAAGAGGGCATCATTCTGGAGGTAGGAAAGACTTTTTAAAGCATCCTAGGCATAAAAATGGCAAGAACCTGCACTTGGCCAGTGACAGCGGGAAAGGGAGTAGGTGGTACAGATTCAGTGGATATAGAGGAGGTAGATATAACAGGACTTAATGACTTTATTTCAGTGTATACTATGTAGAGAGGAGTAAATTTGGGAAGAAGCCCAGATTTCTGATTAGGAGAGGAAATATCAGAGGAGTAGCAGATTGGCATGAGGAAGAAGAGAAGAGGACTGCTGTTTTGAACATGTTGGGTTTGTAATGCCTATGTTACCATAGGGTGGAAATATTTGGTATACCGTTGGATGTTTAGTTTGGAGCTGGACGGGAGGTAAAGCTACACATAGATTTTAGAATTATATGCTTATAAATTATAATTGAGCCGATGAGGTAAATGAGATCACACAGGGAGACTAGAAAGAGTAAGAGAAGCAAAGTGCTGAGGATGGAGAGAGTCTCAAAACATAGAAATTTAAGGGATAGTAGAAGTAGAGCTCTGAAAAAGTATCGCCAGAGAAGCTGGAAAGGAGTTGTGTCGCATCAGTTGAAGGGAGAGTTTCAGAGGACAGGAAGGGTCATAGGGTGGGTGTTAAATATCTAAGAGGCATAATGGTGGCAATCAGTGATTTAGCAAAAATAATTTCAGTGGCATGATAGGGGACAGAGCCAGATTGTGTAGATTAGGGAAATAAGGCGTGGTGAGGAAGTGAAGACATTGAACACGGGCAATTCTTTCAAGTGTCTTTGCTATAAAGCATAGGCAAGATATAAAAATGGAAAGCAGGAGTTCCCATTGTGGCTCCATGGGTTAAGGACCTAACGTTGTCTCTGAGGATGCAGGTTCGATCCCCTGGCCTTGCTCATTGGGTTAAGGATCTGATATTGCAAGCTGCGGTGTAGGTTGCAGATGTGGCTTGGATCCCGTGTTGCTCTGGCTGTGTTGAGCAGCTTCAGCTCAAATTCAGCCTAGCCTGGGAACCTCCATATGCCTTGGATGCGGCTCTAAAAAGCAAATAATAATAATGATAATAATAATGGATAGGATGTTTGTCTTTCAAGCAATTCCTAATAAATATTGTCTTATAACCACTGTTAAAATTTTGATAAGCAACTTCATAAATTTTTTTTTTTTACCTTCTGATGACATTGGAGCTACAGCTGCTGGCCTGTGCCACAGCCATAGCAACATCAGATCTGAGTTGTCTGCGACCTACACCACAGCTCGCAGCAATGCCAGATCCTTAACCCACTGAGCGAGGCCAGGGATCGAACCTGCAACATCATGGTTCCTAATTGGTTTCTTTTCCACTGTGCCATGATGAGAACTCGCATCCTATCCATTCTGTAGCTTATAAATTTTACTCTTAAATTAAGCCAAACTATCATAAATCTGTAAACCTAAACTTGTAGTGTTTTGGACTTGACAAAATTGCTTTTCCTGTGTTTCACCTTGACATTTGCACCGTTGGGCATGTCATGAAAAGCAGCCAGATAGAATTTATTGTCGTACTACTGTGGAGTGTTTTTGAGAACCTCGAATACAACATGATACTCCTTTGACAAAAAATTATGGAAACTTTCTAGTAGTTTCAATGTCAAGAAAAGCACTGATTCCCATAAATATTGATTTATTTTTAACTTACTGGCACTGTGCTTGAACTTATGGTTCCCTCCAGCCCCTCCTTTGAACCGGCTGCTGCTAAGTGTAGAGTCAGATTTGCTTTTCATGCCCAGCAACTTTATAAGATGACTTAGATGGATTTCTATATACTGGCCTTATCTACCATTTTGTGATTGTGCAAATTCTTATTTTCCCTTTGCTCGGATTCCCTACTTGGGCTTCTTTACAAAAAAATATATAGTAATGGGTGGACTGTAAAGAGTGGTAGATACTGCTGTGCTGAAAGAAGCGAGTTCTTAGTGAGTGTGGAGGGATCAGCATATTCAGTGTTTCAGAGAAGCAAAGTGTTGGTATCCCTGGGTGAAACGCATTGTTAATGGTCTGGGATAGAGCCATTAAATTTGAAAGTAAAGTGTTATACATTTCTCATTCTTAATTTCAGGAGCAGCTATTTTGGTTATTTTACCTTTCCTTCTCATAGAAGAGAAACTACTTTTGATGTATGAAGTCTATTTAGCTCTTTTGGCTGCTGTCAAGTTAGCTCAGGAATTTAAGGATGCATGTGACCCAGAACTCAGGAAAAGCTGAATTAATTGGTCACAGGAAGGCAGGAACTGTGTGACAGCAAGTGCTGCAGCCAGAACAAGCCCTGAGATAAAGCCAGATGTTGGGCTCCACTGTTAGTTCTTAGAACTTCTCTCTCTGCTGTTGTTGAGCTTTCCTACTTTCTCTGCAGTGCTTTCCTAGCGTTTAGTTTTTGCACATAACTTTGGCTTGTGTCCTGTGGTTCTTTCTGTATTGGTACTATTCATAATGTGCTCTCCAGGCTACCTGTGTCACTGTTGCTTGAAATACTTGTTACAAATGAAGGGTTCTGAGTCTTACTCCCAGGCTTTACTGAAACAGAGTTTCTGGACATGCCTTAAGCTGCCCAGGTAATTCTCATACAGACTGAAGTTTGGGAGCCGATACTATATTATTGTTTTTCAGTTTCTGTTCCCATAGTCAAATGATTTACTTTCCTAAGATTTTCTGTTTTAAATTCCTGGCAGAAGGAACCCAATTAACTCAGTTCATCTTTTTATGCCATAGGTCATGGGAAGGACTATGGATTGGGCTACCTTTTTGGTCACTAGTGGCAGGACAGGGGTGTTAGGAATGAACCTCAACAGAGACTATGGTGAGAGGCACATGTTCCCCAGAAGCTGACCAGGGAAAGGAGGGCAGGCATTTGCTAAATGGGATATGTATCTCCTTTCTTGGTGACTTGGAAATGTGGGCAGACATTTTTGAAATTTATTCGGGGCCATGAATTTATGTATTTGTTCTAGGTCTTTATCTATGCTGTTTGGATCTTCCCTGTAAAAGAAGGCTGTATCAGGCATTTCATTTAAATTTTGCTTATCCCAATATACACGAAATTTTAAAGACATGTTGTTAAGTGGTCTTCCATTCAGTACAATTGAGAATATATAATGTATACTTAACTCGTTTAATCTGTAGAGAGTGGCATCTGCTATTTTTTTTCTTTATTTTTAGGGCCACACCCGCAGCATATGGAGGTTCCCAGGCTAAGGGTCTAATTGGAGCTGTAGCCGCTGGCCTACACCAGAACCACAGCAATGCCAGATCCCAGCCACGTCTGCAACCTGCATCACAGCTCACGGCAGCGCTGGATTGTTAACCCACTGAGTGATGCCAGGGATTGAACCCACAACCTTATGGTTCCTAGTCGGATTCGTTAACTGCTGCGCCACGACGGGAACTCCTTTTTTTTTTTTAAAGATTTTCAAAAGGAGGTGACAAAAGAGCTGATGCTTAAAAGTTGAGTACAAGCTAACCAGGAAACGCTTGGATGGGGTAGGATAAAACATTCAAGGTGGAAGTAGGATAACCAGCCATCCCAATTTGTCTAGGACCGAGGAGTTTCTTAGGATGTGAGGTTTTCAGAGCAAAAACTGGAACAGTCCGGGGAAAACTGGGACAGTTGGTCACCCAAGGTAAAAGAGACTTTATGAACAAAGACACTAAATCAAGAGAAAATCATCATATGGAAAGGAACTTAAAGTTGTTTGGTGTTGTGAGAACATCAAATTTCATGGGAATGGGCGTTCCCGTCGTGGCTCAGTGGTGAACGAATCTGACTAAGAACCATGAGGTTGCGGGTTCGATCCCTGGCCTGGCTCAGTGGGTTGGGGATCCGGCATTGCCGTGAGCTGTGGTGTAGGTTGCAGATGTGGCTTGAATCTGGCGTTGGTGTGGTTCTGACGTAGGCCGGCAGCTACAGCTCCGATTAGACCCCTAGCCTGGGAATCTCCATATGCCGCGGGTATGGCCCTAGATAAGGCAAAAAGACAAAAAAAAAAAAATTTCATGGGAATATGGCTGCAGAAGTAAACAGGGGCCAGATACTGGACTTGCAAGTGACACTGAAACATGATCTTCTAAGAATAAAAAGGTATGGAAGGATTTTAAGCTGGAGAGTATCATATTTGTGTTCAGTTTTGCCTTTTAGGTAGATTTGCCATGCATTTATGTGGAAGGTGGATTTGAGGGAACAAGTTTGGAGGCAGTGAAACCTATTAGGAGACCTGTTAGTAAGAGATGTGAGAAATCCTGAGGAAGTGGTAGTAAGGAGGAAGAGAGCAGGTGGGTTTCATAAGTATTTCTGAGGTATAATCAATAGGACTTGGTATTTGACTGGACAAGAGAGTAGGGAGTCAACGATGCACCAAGGTTTCTAGCATAGATGCTTTTCTACCTTTCTTTTCATGTCTCACTGATAGTCCTTTCCCCCTCTACTTGTTTTATGCCTCTTTACCTTCTAGTCAACTCTTAACCCCTATCCTCAAACTCCCAATTTTAAAAAGTCTTTATTGCATTGTAAGAGGACTGACTGCTCATGTAGAAAAGAAGCTGTAACCCCCGAGATACACCTTAGCTCCATCTCGTTTTGCTTATGTTCTTCCATATCTCTTCACTATCCCCACTCTCTCGTGCCTGTATCCTTTCATCCCGGGGAGAACAAACTGGATAGGAGCCTTCAGGAAAAGGGATCTTATGTTCCAGACGCCGTGTACTGTTTGGAAACTGCAGTCCCGTCTGCAGTTCCTGTAGGCCTGTTCTTCTTCCTTTCCTTTACCTTCCTGAATTTGCCAGCCCTTACACCAGTTTAATATATTCTAACTGAATATTTTTAATTGTAGAGAGTATTGCATTTTTATTTCATCATCTTCCGATGAGGGTGCAGATTTGTGTGTGTTTTGTTCATTCATTTATCTCTTGTGCTCAGAAAAATGCTTGGCATGTAGTAGGTAATCAGGTATTTGTTGAAAAATAAATTGGTCCTGGTGGTAAAAATACATGATCAAAGAAAGCAAGAACATAATATATAGAAAGATCATTAGGTTAGGAGTTGAGAAACTTGTATTCTAGCTCTGGCTTTGCCGAAAACACTTGTGTGATCTCTGAGAAGTCACTTCTCTCTTGGGCCTCCATTCCTTCATATATGCAACAGTGAAGTCCCTTATGTTGATGGAGCACAGTAAATAAGTGCATTAATGTACAGCTGAGACTTCTTCAGCAGTTTAGGTTTTGTGTATATTACAATTTTCTGGAAATATAGGTCAAATCATTGCCTAGCTTTCGAAGTGACTTAACTATGAAACTACGCTTATTTTTAGATTGGACTGTACTAAGAAAGAACTTGAATCTTAAATTCCTCTTAATTAGCTTTTAATTTTTAGACTCTGTGCTCTCTGAGAGAAACTGAAAGGGAGGGAGGAAATATGAGATGGGTAATTAATGTCTGAAACCTAGGTATATTGTAGGTATTCAGCTTATCTTATTAAGTGATTCCAGTCAGTGACAGTTTAACATTTGCTTTGTGCTCAGCGCTGTGTGTATTAACCAGCTAATAATTCTTTGCAGAAAGGCAAGAAGAAAAACTGAAGAATAACAACAGAGATCTATCAATGGTAAGAGTCCTAAATATAACTTCATGGTACACCACATGTTTTTTTTGCAAACGACTCTGATTTGCATCAAGTACACTGTACTTATCTTTTCAGAAACTTATAGTTTATGAAAGCTATAAATAATATCATGGTTGTTCCTGGACCATATAGAAGTGAAAATATGCGTACTGGCCCGAAGCTTCTTATAAGTAATATGAATGAATAGCTCCTGTAGGCTGTCACAGAGGTCATAATTGGTCCCCTTCACACAGTTTTTATTAGCTTCCCCCTTATGTTTTCAGATAAAGTAGCTGACTTTCTTTCACTTCCTCATGTTATTCATGAGTGTTTGACCTGTAATTCCTACATAGGAGTTGGAGGATCATAGATAGCCTTTATTGTGGCCTTTATGATTACGATTAGCTGTGCTTGTGGCATGTGGAAGTTCCTAGGCCATGGATCAAACCCTCATCACAGCAGTGACCCAAACCGCTGCAGCGACAACACCAGATCCATAACTCAGTGCCCCACGGGAGAACCAACTGTGGCCGTTATTCTTTAAGAGGCTTTTGGTTCTGAGGGTCAGGCAGACAAAAAGGAAAGGTACTTTCCTTTTTAAAAGAAAAGGTGATTTCCTTTTTTAAAGGAAAAGTGATTTTATTAGCCATTTACTCATTTTTTATAGTTATTTTATTTATAAAAAGTAGGGTTGGAGTTCCCGTCGCGGCTCAGTGGTTAACGAATCCAACAAGGAACCATGAGGTTGCGGGTTCAATCCCTGGCCCTGCTCAGTGGGTTAAGGATCCGGCGTTGCCGTGAGCTGTGGTGTAGGTTGCAGACGCGGCTCGGATCCCACATTGCTGTGGCTGTGGCGAAGGCTGGCAGCTATAGCTCTGATCAGACCCGTAGCCTGGGAACCTCCATATGCTGTGAGTGCAGCCCTAGAAAAGGCGAAAAAGACAAAACACACACACACACACACACACACACACACACACATACACACATACACATACACACACACACACAGAAGTAGAGTTTGTTCATCCACATCTTTCTAAGGCTAATTAAGTTGCTTGACTAATTTTTCCATTTAATTTCTATATATTTAACAAAAGACAAAAAAATTGATTAGTAAAATCTTATGTGTTTATGATCTTTCATTTATTTATAGTTTTTTTTGCTTTTTTTAGGGCCGCACCCATGGCATATGGAAGTTCCCAGATTAGAGGTCAAATTGGAGCTACGGTTGCTGGCCTGCACCACAGCTATAGCAACACGGTATCTGAGTCATATCTGTGACCTACACTATAGCTCACCACAATGTCAGATGTTTAACCCACTGAGCGAAGCCAGGGGTTGAACCTCCATCCACATGGATACTAGTTGGGTTTATAACCTGCTGAGCCACAATGGAAACTCCCTGTTTATTTATAGTTTTATAGCATAAGTAATTAAGAAAGATGTTAGCTGCAGGTAACGAAATACCTGACAGTGACTTAAGCATATGAGAGTCTTTTTTATTTGCTCAAGAAGTGCAAAGATTGGTAGTCCTGGGCACAGTCATGTCATTAAGAACTCAGGTTAGCTTTCCTTAGCTTGTAGTTGTTTGGTTGTTTGACGATGTTTTACTGTCAGGCATTATGTTTTTCATTCCAGGCAAGAAGAATGGACAAAAGGTCTAAAGGGATGCTAGCTAAGTTTGTCCCCCCATCTTTTTTTTTTTTTAATTAAAATATAGTTGATTTACAGTGTTGTGCCAACTTCTGCTGTATAGCAAAGTCGCTCAGTCATATCTATATATACATTCTTTTTTTAACATTCTCTTCCATCCTGGTCTGTTCCGGGAGATTGGATGCAGTTCCCTGTGCTGTGCAGGAGGACATTGTTGTTTATCCATTCTAAATGTAATAGTTTGCATCTACCAACTCCCAGTCCATCCCTGTCCCTCCTTCCACTCCGCCCCCCCTTGGCAACAAGTCTGTTTTCCATGTCTGTGAGTCTGTTTCTGTTCTGGAGATAGGTTCATTTGTGCCATAGTTTAGATTCCACATGTAAGTGATATCATGATATTTTTGTCTTTCTCTTTCTGACTTACGTCACTTGGTGTGATAATCTCTAGCTGAAATGTTTGTCCCTTTTAAAAATCTGGTTAGTACTTGTGTTTGTAACTCATTGGCCCGAATTGGGTCACGTGGTCACCCCAATACTATTCATCAGAAAATGGCAAGGAGAAGAGGCCTTGGAGGTGGAGGGTGGGTTAGCCAGTTAACAACTTTTTGCCAGGGAGCGCCTTTTAAAAATGAAATGAAACCAAAACTTTTGGGGTATGCTTTAGTGGTGGTTTTTCTTTAGTGTGAAATGACAATTTGTTGGTCTTCTTTTAGGTTCGAATGAAATCCATGTTTGCAATTGGCTTTTGTTTTACTGCCCTGATGGGAATGTTTAATTCCATGTGAGTATCCTTTTGTATGGTTTTATCTAACTGTTGCTGTATGTGTATGTATATGTGAGCAATTAACTTTTTTTGGTAATATTTTGTCTTGATGTTTCAAATTTACGGAAGAATTGTAAGAGTAGTATGTTCACAATTGTTAACATTTTGCCTCACTTGCTTTCTTTTTTTCTGTTTTTCCATATCATACATATACTCATTCATACATTTTTTTGTGTATTTTTCTTAATCATTCAAGGGTTTGTTACAGGCTTCATGCCTCTTTACCCGTAATTACTAAAGTGTATATTTCCTAAGAACATGGACATTCTCTTACTTAACCTCAATCTGGTTATCAAAATCAAGAGGAATTTAATTTTGATAACTTTTCACCCTCTTAATATTGAGGATACTTAGTGTTATGGGGCCTCTGAAGAGAGTTTAATATATCCTTGGGTTTTTAAGTTCCTTACTAGCATCCTGCTTCAAAATGAAGGTAGTCATATAGAGATGCTTTGGCTCTTAAAATAGAGCCTTAACCACTATAATCTTATTTAATGATAAGGTAAGTTATTATTGTCTAAGCCAGCATATAGCAGGCCTGAGTAATTGTGGGACTGCTTTTGAGAAAAGCTGGGAACATATCCAGAAACAATAAGCAGTCATTTATCACTTTTCAAAGCTCACCTGGACTGTCCCAGGCCTGTTAGGCTCCTCCTTAGTCGCTCTCTTCCTTCCCTTTCTGCTGCACTTCCTCCCCTGCTTCTTTTCTGTCTCTCCCTCTCCTTGTACCCACCCCTCACCCCTACCTCCAGTAAGTTCTCTCCCCAACCTGTTAAGGGCCTACTTTTGCCAGGCATTCTAAGTAGCCAAATATAACAAATAAGATATGTTCTCTGCCCTCAGTAATGCCAAAATTTTATCGGAAGAAAAGACAGATAAACAAATAAATACATTGACGGATGTTATAGATATGTGTCTGTGAAGTATAGTAGGCAGAAAAAAGGGAGTGGTTATTTTTACCTAGGTGAAGGACCAGAGAGAATGTCCAAAATG
>PVHT021183515.1:769517-841342 GCA_004024745.2 Catagonus wagneri
CTTTTATGTAGAGCTGCACCTGCGGCATATGGAGGTTCCCAGGCTAGGGGTCTAACAGGAGCTGTAGCTGCCGGCCTTTGCCACAGCCACAGCAAAACAGGTCCGAGCCACGTCTGCAACCTACACCACAGCTCACGGCAACGCCGGATCCTTAACCCACTGAGCGAGGCCAGGGATCGAACCCGCAACCTTACAGTTCTTAGTCGGATTCGTTAACTACGGCGCAAACTCCATAGTATGGACATTTTAACAATGTTAATTCTTCCAATCTTGAACATGGATATCTTTCCATATATTTGTGTTTTCTTCAGTTTCTTTATCAGTTTGGAGTGTATATATATCTTATAGTTTTGAGTGTATATATATCTTTCACTTCCTTGATTAAGTTTATCCCTAAGTATATTATTGTTTTTGATGCCATTGTAAATGGGATTTTTTTTTCAGATCATTCATTGTTGGTGTGTAGGAATGTAACTGATTTTTTTTTTTTTTTTGTCTTTTGTCATTTAAGGGCCACACCCGTGGCATGTGGAGGTTCCCAGGTTAGGGGTCTAATCAGCTGTAGCAGCCAGCCTGCGCCACAGCCACAGCAACGCAGTATCCAGGCCACATCTGCTACCTACACCACAGCTCACGGCAACGCCAGATCCTTAACCCACTGAGTGAGGACAGGGATCGAACCTGCAACCTCATGGTTCCTAGTCAGATTCGTTTCTGCCGAGCCACAATGGAAACTCCGTAAAAGGTTTTCTTCTTGGTTACAGTTTCAAATTTAAAATAACAAGGAATATGAAGACAATCTAAGATAAATTTGTTGGGTGCGTATGTTAGCAATAGGAGAGGTAAACGTTTTGGGCTCTATTTGTTCCTGCCCTCTTCTCACAGTTTAAGTCCAACTGAAGGGTAGTAGAGTGGCATACTTAGAAAACATAGTGTTTATAACATATAACCAGAAAATACTGAAACTACTGTATATCATACTTCTTGTGAGCAAATGAGAATATTTCTTCATGGGAAAGTTATTATTTTTGTTTTGCTTTTGTAAAGTTAGTAGAAAAGAATAATTACTTCAAGCAGATTTTAAAATATTTTTGTCATATCCAAATAATGACATTTTGTGATTGAGCTTGTTCCTGTGTAAATATGTACTAGGAAGGCAGTTGGCAGTAGTAAGTGGACAGTCAACATATGTAGAGAACATATCAAATTCATTCTGTTCTGTATTCTTTGGAGTTCAGCTGTACAGAAAGCTCTTTACAACTACAATATAGTTATTTTCCATAAAAATACTTGTGTTAACATATAATGAATATTTGCTACCCTTTAAACAATTTAATAAATATTTTAACATTTCTCAGTTTTAATTTATAAAACAATAAATATTGATATAATCTCTAGACAAAATCATTTTAAGGTCACAGTAGTTTTTCAGTGTTAAGGGATCCTGAAAAAATTTAAGAATCACTAGTTTAGAAAAAGATTGACTGGAAAAAAAATCTAGGCCCTTCTTTACATCTTTGTACTGCATGTCTCTTTTTAGAATGTCACCGTTTCTTTGTTTTTTAGAGATCAAGGGACTTAAAGTTCTATTTCTGTCCCAGATTCCTCTCTGAAACTAAGAAGCTTGTCAGTCTTCTAAAAATAACTGTTCCTTGTTTTTTCCTTTTTAGATTTGATGGTAGAGTGGTGGCAAAGCTCCCTTTCACCCCCCTTTCCTACATCCAAGGACTGTCTCATCGAAATCTACTGGGGGATGACACCACAGACTGTTCCTTCATCTTCCTGTATATTCTCTGTACCATGTCAATTCGACAGGTGAGTGGCACATTCACTATTTAATATGTATATCCTTCCTTGCTCTCATGCTGTAAATGAGTTTACTTCTGTAATACTGGAGGTATCTACCTCTTGCTCCTGAGATCTTTCAGTTGCTTGATTCAGAATTTCAGTGTATTAGAGTTCCTATCATGGCTCATTGGTAACAAAACTGACTAGTATCCTTGAGGACATAGGTTCGATCCCTTGGCCTCACTCAGTGGGTTAAGGATCTGGCATTGCCATGAGCTGTGATGTAGGTAGCAGACGTGGCTCAGACCTGGTGTTGCTGTGACTGTTGTGTAGGCTGGCAACTGCATCTCCGATTGGATCCCTAGTCTGGAAACATCCATATGCCACCACAGGTGAGGCTTTAAAAAAAAAAAACAACTTTAAAAATTTAGAATTCCAGTGTATTATCTAAGCCTGCTTTAAATGCGTATAGGTCTAAATTACTAATCCTTAGGGATGGGAAGTAGCCATAAAATCAGACATGGTTTCCACTCCCATTTTTAAAGTTCTCAAGTTTGTTCTTTCATTTGTTTTGTTTTGCTTTTTGGGGACTGCACTTGCGGCATTATGGAGTTTCCCAGGCTAGGGGTTGAATCGGAGCTTCAGCTGCTGGCTTAACGCCTGAGCCACAGCAACGCCAGATCCGAGCCGTGTCTGCAACCTATACCACAGCTCATGGCAACGACAGATCCTCAACCCACTGAGCAAGGCCAGGGACTGAACCCTCAACCTCATGATTCCCAGTTGGATTCATTAACCACTGAGCCACGACGGGAACTCCTTATTCAGGTTTTGAGCATACTGCCATTCAGCAGGCATTGTATTGGGGAGGTTGACACATGCAATAAATATGAACATGATCTTTTCAGTGTTTGTTACATAAATGAGTCAGAGTTCTCTTTCTCCTTCTTTTTTTTAATTTTTTTTTTTATTTTGCTTTTTAGGGCCACACCCGCGGCACGTGGAGGTTCCCAGGCTAGGTGTCTAATCGAAGCTGTAGCTGCCGGCCTTCGCCACAGCCACAGCAACGTGGGATCCGAGCCACATCTGCAACCTACACCACAGCTCACGGCAACGCCGGATCTTTAACCCACTGAGCGAGGCCAGGGATCGAACCCACAACCTAATGGTTCCTAGTTGGATTCATTTCTGCTGTGCCATGACGAGAACTCCTCTCCTTCTTCTTCTGAATACTGTCTATAGCAGCAGGTTTTTTTGGTTGGTCTGGCATGTTGGAATCAATAGGAAATGGAATTATAGTTTGGAGCTGGCTAAGCTTAAGCTTTCCACTGATCTTTCCCTACTTCAATCTCTCACCTCATGCAACACTCCAGCCATTCTGACTTGCCTGATGGTTTCCATGTTCCATTTACCCAGTCTTAGACTTTCTGTGAATGCCTTCCTTCTATCTGGATGCCTCCTGCCTTCTTCTTTTTGCATATTAAATACAACCAGTTTGAAGGGCTTCCTGGGTTCATTTTCTGACCCTTCCTGCTTTCTGAAGGATAGATGTGAGAGGGACATGACCAGATGCAGAAGTATCAGAAGACTATTACTGTAGTCCAGCCAAAAGTCAGCATGGCCTCAACTATTACAGTGAGGAGAGAGATGCAAAGGAGGAGACGAAGTTGAGAAACACATAGGGGTAAATCAGCAGATCTTAGTGTTTGATGTAACACAAGAGAGAAGGGAGAAACTAAGGTGGTTACGACTTACGGTTACGACTTTGGTGACCCAATGGAGGGTGGTAATAGAGGAAAGAAGAGTAGGCTGGTTAGAAGACATGCTGTTTGAGGTGTGTGTGGGGAAGTTGAGTGGGTATGTCCACCAGGAAGTTGTATGCTTTTATAGCTGAGGTGTATGCTACATGTTTTAAAAGGCTTTAGCGTTTTTGCTTATCCAAAGGTGAAAGCCAAGGCAGTGACAACATAGATCTCTTTCTTGTTTTAACAGAGGTCCATTGATAACTAGAATATTTGTCTTAAACTTAATTAAATATGAAATATTAAAATTATAGCTAGAATCAAAATGATGAAATACAATGATATATACATTCTACTTTAACGAGAGGAATTCAATTTTAATTACATGCAGATGTTACTACTTTATTTGTAATGGCTCACAATAGTGATTTTATATGTACTCTGATTTTACACAGTAAAATAGTGTGATATTGCACTATTTTAGATGTAACAGTGATTTTAGATTTGTACTGCTGCCTGGTCAGTGTTACCTAGAAATCACCATCTGAAACTAAGTTTTTTTTTAATATTGAGACTTTAATAAACGTCTTTGAGTAACTGATAGAACAAACAGATTAAAATGGTACTAGGCATATAGAAGATATAGAAGACCTGAACAACAGAGTTCTAGACTTGGCTTAATACATAAAACTAATAAAACCTAATAATTGCAAAATAAATGTTTTTTTTTACAAGTAACCATGAAGTACTTAGCAAAATTGATCATTTACTAGCAATGAAACCATCTTAACATGTCATAGGATTCAGACAGTATTCAGCTAGTTCCCAAATCAGAATGTAATTAACCTAGAAAGCAGTTAAAACCAAAACAATACCTGAAAATCCCCGTACGTTTGGAAATTAAGAAACAATTTTCTAAATAGAGAAATATGCTTCATAAAATGAATTCCAGTAAAAATTAGAAAATATATTAAACTCAATGTGTGTAAAAGAATTATATATATCTCAACATGTTAGATGAAGCACAGATATGCTTACAGAGCAATTTTAGCCTAGGGAGTTCCCATTGTGGTGCAGAGGAAACTAATCCGACTAATATCTATGAAGATGCGGGTTCGATCCCTGGCCTTGTTCAGTGGGTTGGGGATCTGACTTTGCAGTGGACTGTGGTGTAGGTCTCAGATGCAGCTTGGATCCTGTGTTGCTGTGGCTATAGTGTAGGCCAGCAGCTGTAGCTCATATTCGACCCCTAGCCTGGGAACTCCTGTATGCCTTGGACGCGGTCCTAGAAAGAAGGAAGGGGAGAAAGAAAGAAGGAAAGAAAAAGAAAAGAAAAGAAGGAAGGAAGAGAAAGAAAGGAAGGAAGGAAGGAAGAAAAAATTTTAGCCTAGAATTAGTTTATTAGATTTTTTTTTTTAAGACAGAAAACAGTTATCTAAAAATCCTTTTCAGGAGTTTCCATCGTGGCGCAGTGGAAACGAATCTGACTAGGAACCATGAGATTGCATATTTAATCCCTGGCCTCTCTCAGTGGGTTAAGGTTCCTCCATTGCTGTGGTGTAGGCCAGCAGCTGTGGCTCCGATTTGATCACTAGCCGGGGAACCTCCCTGTGCCGCTGGTGCGTCCCTAAAAAGCAATAATAATAACAATAATAATAGAAATCCTTTTCAAAAAATTACATTAGCATCAAATTTTTTAAAGATTTCATTGGAGTATAGTTGATTTACAATATAGTATTAGTTTCAGGTGTACAGCAAAGTCAGTCAGTTATACAAATAGCCATTTCTTTTTTCCCATATAGGATAGTACAGAATATTGAGTAGATTTCCCTGTACTATATAGTAGATCCTTGCTAGTTACTTATATTGTACACAGTAGTATGTATATGTTAATCCCATCTTCCTAATTTATCCCTCCCCTCCACAGTTTCCCCTTTGGTAACCACCAGTTTGATTTTGAAATTTGTGAGTTTGTTTCTGTTTTATAAATAAGTTCTTTTGTATCATTTTTATTAGATTCCACATGTAAGTGATAACATATATTTATCTTTGATTTATTTCATTTGGTATGCTAATCTCTCAGATCCATCTATGTTGCTGAAAATAAAATATTCTGCTCTTTTTTTATGGCTAGGTAATATTCCGTTGCACGTATGTACCACATCTTCTGTAGCCTTTCTTCCATTGATGGAATTTACTTCCATGTCTTGGCTACTCTAAATAGTGCTGCTGTGGACATCAGGGTGCATGTATCATTTCAAATTACGGTTTTCTCTGGATATAAGCCCAGGAGTGGGATCATATGTTAGTTCTCTATTTAGTGGGTTTTTTGTTTTTTGGGTTTTTTTGACTGTATCCACAGCATGTGGAAGTTCCTGGGCCAGGGACTGAACCCAGACCACAGCTGTAACCAGAGCCACAGTAGTGACAATGCCAGGTCCTTAACCTACTGGGCCACAAGGGAACTCCTACATTTAGTTTTTTAAAGAACTTCCATACTGTTCTCTATAGTACTATACAAAATTACATTCCCACCAAGCCCCCCAAAAATTTTTTTGAAAGGAGTTATGGTTGGGCTCAGTGGGTTACAAACCCCACTAATATCTAAGAGGATACAGGTTCGATCCCTGACCTCACTCAGTTTGTTAAGGATCCCCTGTTGCTGTGGCTGTGGTGTAGGCCAGCAGCTGTAGCTCCAGTTTGACCCCTAGCCTGGGAACTTTCATATGCCACAGGTGCAAAACCTTTTTAAAAAAAGCAAAAAAAAGAAAAAAATCCCACCAGTAGTATAGAATTCCCTTTTCTCCGTACCCTCTCCAACATTTTGTGTTTGTGGACTTTTTCATGACAGCCATTCTGACTGGTATGAGGTTTTGATACCTCGTAGTGTTAATTCATATTTCTCTAATAATTAGTGATGTTGAGCATCTTTGCATGTGCTTTTTGGCTATCAAACTTTTTTTTAATGAAATAAATGTTACAAATTATTGAGAAAATTCAGCTGAAACTGATCTTTAAACTCCTTTCAGAAAGTCTGGTGAGGAAAAAAAAGGGGGGGGGGAGTTCCTGTGGTGGCTCAGTGGAAACGAATCAGACTGGTAACCACAAGGATACAGGTTCAGTCCCTGGCCTTGCTCAGTGGGTTAAGGATCTGGTATTGCCGTGAGCTATGGTGTAGGTCGCAGAAGTGACTTGGATCCCACGTTGCTGTGGCTGTATTGTAGGCCAGCAGCTACAGCTCCTAACCCGGGACCCTCCATATGCTAGGTGCAGCCCTAAAAAGACCAAAAAATAAAGTCTGGTGAGGTGTATGTCTATCAGTGAATTATATCAGGATTGCCATGTTCATACAGTGATCAGCAAACTTTTTCTCTAAGAATCTAGATGATAAAATATTTTTGTATTTACTTTTCAGACCATATTGTCTCTGTCACAACTACTCAACTCTGCCATTATAATATGAAAACAGCCCTAGACACTATGTAAATGAATGAATGTGGCTGTGTTCCAATAAAACTTTATGTACAGAAAACGGGCAGCAGGCCAGCCACAGTCTGCAAATCCCTGAAGGTTCAGGCAGACTGCTACAAACTCTGCCTGTATAGTATGAAAACACCCCTGGACAGTATGTAAGTGAATGAGTGTGGCTGTGTTCCAATAACACCTTATTTATAAAAACAGTTAGTAGACCAGCCATGCTAACTTCTGAGAACCATAGGGTATAAAATGTTCTGTGAAGTTAAAAGTAGGAATATCTACAGATACTAGGCTGGTATAGCTTAATGACATGATTGCTTATTGAGATACAAGAAAGAGGAAAGGGAAAGGGCAGCACAAAAACAAAAAAGAATTCAGTGTTTGTTTACAGCCAAGGAGTGTGTATGCTTATGTTTTTAATTTTCATTTATCCAGTTCTATGCATTGAATAAGAGAAAAATATTTAGAGCTATAGTATAAGTATTCTGAGATATTAAAAATCTTGGGGAAAAAAATCACTGAAATTACCTCCCTTTATAATTTTTATTAGGTGCAAAGAGTTTCCGGACTGTTTCCCACTGGTTGTTAGTTTGTATATTGGCGAATTCTGAACCTTTATCCAATCTGAAATAATTTAGCATCTGAAATGTTACTATGGAGTGTATGTTTCTTTCTTTGCATTAAAATGCTTATTCCCTTGGTCTTTCCATGCTTTATTTTAATTTGTTGTTTTATTTACTTGTTAGGATCTTAGGTTACATAATAGTTAATTCTAGATGCCTGTGAAATCAGCCATCATAAATGGAGGCTTTCAGATTATGCAGTGTACTATGATTCCCTCAATGAGGCCATTCTTAGGCAAAGAAACAGGCCACTTGGTTTCAGCTATGCACTGAGCATAAAGTAATTTTGAGAGAACATAATGAATTATTTTTTTGGATTGTAAAGATGAATGAGTGATCAGGTTCCATAGTGATCGGTCATATTTTGCTTTATATTACAAGATTTTTTGTTCATTTTTGTCTGTAATTTTCGTCTTCTCCTTTCCTCTCCAACTCTTTTAAGAGTTCTTAATTGCCTGTATATACTTGAAAGTAATCTGTGTAGAGTACATAGTATACACCTAAAAGGTACATGTGAAATAAGCAGTAGATACTGCACCCAAATATAAATGTATAAACTTGGCCAGTTGAGGTCATACCACTTTTTACTCCCTAGAGCAAGTTGTGAAAATTCATGTTTCCCCTAACATCTTATCGAAATTGTCAAACTTTAGGAGTTTTACCAGTCTAATAGATAAGAATTGCTATCTCGTTGTAGTTTTAATTTGTATTTGGTTTGAGCGTCTCTACTTGTCTCAGAGCTATTCATGTAGTTTTTTCTTTATTTGGTGGGCGAGACACTGTTTATGTTTTTTGCCTATTTTGCTATTAGGTTGTTGGTCTTTTTATTACTTTTTAAATGTTGGGAAGATTAGCCCTTTTGTGTGTTACAAGTTACAAATAATTTTTGCAAATTGTCATTTTTGTTTCAATTCTTTTAGTATGGTTTTTGCCATGCAAAATTTTAGTTGCTATATATTTTTTTCTTTTTTGGCTTATTGGTCTCTTTTGCTTTTTGGATTTGGTTAGAACATTCTTCAGTACTCCAAAATTACGAAGAAATTCATCTTTGTTTTCTTTTAGTAAAGAAAAAAGGTTTCATTCCTTACATTTAAGTCGGGTTGATCCATTTGCAGTTGATATTGGTGTACCTTATTTATTCTTTCTTTGCTGTCTTTTGCTTTGCCAACTACTATGTGATTTTTATGAGAGAAAACATGAAAACATGGATTCATTTGAGATCACGGGTTCCCTACCCTTTTTTCCAATGACTAAGAAGCTAGAGGATCAAAAGAATACAGTGAGCTAAATGATTATTCTTAATAGAATGTGGTGTTTTTGAAAACAGTGAATCCCTGTTAGCATCCTAATATTAGTGTTTTCTCTGGAGGGCCTGTCTGAATTGCTCTTTGAAATTTTAAAGTCTGTTCAGATATCAGCGGTGTTTGGTGGTGGTAGTGGTGGGGGGTGGGCACTCCTATTTTCCTCACATCTTGTATAGATAATTAGGTCTTTTGGAATACATGGGTGTCATAGGGTGGGCTAAGCAGAGCCATCTGAACCCCTAGAGTAAGGGAATACGGAGGAGTAGGTCAAAACATGTGTCATGCCTAATCTCAAGGTTTAAACTCATCAGCGCACTGCCCATGCTAGCAGTTTTCCTGAGGAATCCTCAAAACAATCCTTCGTTGTACTCGGAAGCTACTTTCTGGTTTCTTGTATTCAGTAATCCAGTGCTGTTAATCTTTCTTTTTTATTGTGGTAAAATTGATATAACATAAAATACACTGTTTAACCATTTTTAACTGTACAGTGCTGTGACATTATTACTGTATATTGTTGTACAGCCATCAAACCATAACCATGATTCATCTGTAGAACTTACTCATCTTTCCAAACTGAAAATCTGTGGCCTTTAAACAGTAAATCTCCATTTCCCCCTGCCCTCAGTCCCTGGCAGCTGCCGTACTGCTTTCTTCCTCTGTGAATCTGACCTCGTATAAGTAGAATCATACTTATTTTCTTCTGTGACTGGCATGTTTTCAAGGCTCGTCCACGTAGCTTGTGTGAGAATTTCCTTTCTTTTTTTAAGGGCGAATAGATAATTCCGCTGTATGTATCTGCGACATTTTGTTTATTCACTTGTCAAAGGACAGTCAGATTGCTTCTCCCTTTTGGCTGTTATGAGTAATGATGCTGTGAGCATGGTTGTATAAATGTCTGAGTTGCTGTTTTCACTTCTTTTTGCATATATACCTAGCAGTAGAACTGCTGGGACAAACTGCAATTCTATGTTTAATATTTTGAGGAATCAACATAACATTTACATAGCTACTCACTGTTTTACCCAATACTGTTAATTTTAAAGTTTCAGTTTGCCACCAGCTTGAGATCATTTTCAAAAGAATATAAGTAAGTTATCATGCTTTTGTTTCAGTGAGTGAAAACCCATAATTTAATCAGGGTTAATGTTTGTGCTAAATGTGTAAGAACAAAGTGTATTTTGTTCTTACACATTCAGCACTCCAGCAGTGGTGGAGTGGCTTTGTGGCTTTACTTCCTTTCCTTTTTTTTTTGTCTTCTGTGCCTGCAGCATGTGGAAATTCCTGTGCCAGGGATTGAACCCATGCCACAGCAGTGACTAGAGCCACAGCAGTGACATCACTGGATCATTTCACCACTAGGCCACCAGGAAACTCCTGGTTTTGCTTGTTTTGGTGGGGAGGGCTTCATATAGTAAATTAGAATATAGCATCTAGGAGAGTGGTGAACATTTCTGTTGTTAAAATCCTTTAAGTATCAACAATTTAATTGCTGGAGTAGATATTTTTATCAGCAACTTTCCAGAATTTATTTCTTTTTTTTCTTTTCTTTCTTTCTTTCCTTTTTTTTTTTTTTTTTAGGGCCTCACCCACGGTATATGGGTTTCCAGGCTAGGGGTCAAATCGGAGCTGCAACTGGCCTACACCACAGCCACAATCGTGCCAGATCCAAACCGCATCTGTGACCTATGCCGCAGCTTGAGGCAACATCAGATCCTTAACCCAGTGAGCAAGGCCAGGGATCGAACCTGCATCCTCGTGGATACTAGTTGGATTCTTAAGCCTCTGAGCCACAACGGGAACTCCCCAGAATTTGTTTCTAACATCGTTTATTTATGAAAGATTATGACTACATTTGCATGTGTCAGTTAATAACATCTCAGCAGTATTAACCAGAATCCATCTCTTCCACTAAATGGGATAGTTTAATTAAATCAGCTAGTTCTAGTCCCTTCATGACAGTACCCCAAAGGGTGTGTGTGTGTGTGTGTATGTGTGTGTGCGTGCGCGTGCATGCGTGCGCGTACTAAATAGATTAAAAGAAAAAGTATCACTTTAAGGACAACTTCTAACTTTCTATATCATTGTCATGTGAATATCATATCCTTATGATTCAGGAGGTAAAATGTTAGATTGAATTAAGGGTATTTTTTCCCCTACCTATAAGAGAACTTATTTTTCAAGGAGAAGCAGAAATAATACTATACTGATCGTATACTAAATTTTAAGACACATTCCTACTTCAGAAACTTTAAAATGGTAGAGAGAAAGGAGGAATGCATTATACTGTGGAGGAAGTACAGTATTTGGAGGTAAAACACCAACGTTTTGTTTCCTATTGCCACTTACTGGCTGAGTGTCCTTGGGAGAATTCTATAACCTCTCTGAGTATCGTTTATCACAAAGGTGAAAAGCGGTTTAGTGTACAAACTCACCACATTTTGATAATCTGATGACAGTGGTATAGAAAGTTAACAGTTGTTCTTAAGGTGATACCTTTTTTTTTTTTTAACCAGTTAGTGCCTTCCTACCCCCGCCCTTGGGGTATTTTTAAAATTAGTATTTTTTCTTAGCCCAAGATAGGACCGTTCCCCCCCCGCGCCTCCCCCCCCCTTCCCCCACAGGTTGAAACACGGTGATGTGTCATATTAACTGAAAATAAATCTAATTACCTTCCCTCGTTTTATCTTTCTCCTTTTGTTTACTTCCTTAATATGTAGTGATCAGTGATTAGCTGCCTTGACCTTCACATCACTATTTCCTTTGTGTGAATTTGTAGCAACGGAAATGGTAGGTCTGCCAGCTTTTATCAGAGGTGTCAAGTTAGTCCGGGGTAGTGACGGAATTTAAGAACAAAAGGAAAGTTTCTTAACTCCTAAAATTAAGAGACTTGCTTTTTTATCTTTTCCTTTTCTTATTGTGAGTCAGTAGTGATTGAATAAATGGTGATCTCCTCTATAGAAAGTGCTTTTAAATCTTAGAGCAGATACAAGCAAACTAACCTGGTAAGTAGCTAAGGGAAAACTGGTCTATTCTTATAAATTTATGTGATAGTAAAAGCTTCAAACAGAAGTCTCTTTTCTTTGAAAGCAAGAGGGATTAATGGTTCTGACGAAAGTGGAAAAGTTTCTTATCTTTTTTTTCTTTTGTCATCCACAACTTTTTTTTTTTGGCCATACCTGCAGCATATGGAAATTCCCAGGCCAGGGATCTAATTCAGGCCATAGCTGCAACCTGCGCCACAGCTACAGCCACACCGGATCCTTAACACACTGCACCAAAAGCAGGAACTCCTGTCGTCTGCATCTTAATATATAACTTTATGGATGTATGACTATAACTTGTGGAAGTATCAGTGAGAACTTGTCAATGTCTCCTTCACCAGACATATGTGATAAAAATAAGTAAATTTTATTAATTTTATTTTTTTCTCAAACTTTTGGCTTTCCTAGAAAGGAATTTTGATATGTTTTGTATATCTGTAAAAACAGGTTCTAATTATGTCATGTCAGGACATCTTTTTTTTTTCGTCCTTTTGTCTTTTCTAGGGCTGGACCCTCAGCATATGGAGGTTCCCAGGCTAGAGGTCTAATCGGAGCTGTAGCTGCCGGCCTTCGCCACAGCCACAGCAACGCGGGATCCGAGCCGCGTCTGCAACCTACACCATAGCTCACGGCAATGTCAGATCCTTAACCCACTGAGCGAGACCAGAGATCAAACCCACAACCTCATGATTCCTAGTCAGATTCGTTAACCACTGAGCCACGACGGGAACTCCGATGTCAGAATATCTTAAAGTGATCAAAATGATAGAAGGTCCAGGTAGATACCTGCCTTCTCCTGTATCTCATCATTAATTTATGTTATGTTATGTAAGGATTAGAACTTAATTTCAGTATAGCTCATTTATAAGTAAGGTATTTTCATTTGTAGTATTTAACTTCAAATCAGAGAATGCATGTGATTCAGAAAGTGATTTAGGAGTGCCCGTTGTGGCTCAGTGGTTAACGAACCCAACTAGGAACCATGAGGTTGCAGGTTCGATCCCTGGCCTTGCTCAGTGGGTTAAGG
This sequence comes from Catagonus wagneri, assembly GCA_004024745.2. Classification (NCBI taxonomy): domain Eukaryota; kingdom Metazoa; phylum Chordata; class Mammalia; order Artiodactyla; family Tayassuidae; genus Catagonus; species Catagonus wagneri. Next base: position 782,520 of record PVHT021183515.1, read on the forward strand.
ATCCGGCGTTGCCATGAGCTGTGGTGTAGGTTGCAGATGTGGCTCGGATCCTGCGTTGCTGTGGCTGTGGTGTAAGCTGGTGACTACAGCTCCGATTAGACCCCTGACCTGGGAACCTCCATATGCTGCATTTGTGGCCCTAGAAAAGGCAAAAAAAAAGAAAGAAAGTGATTTAACTACTGAGAACAGATTATTCAGGCATCATCGTAATCTGATCCCCTCGAATTATTTCGGTGCGTGAGTTCAAGACTTTATTAAGAATATGCCTGTCTTTGCTGGAGAATAATTCAAGTCCTCATACTACGCCAGGAATTTTTCTTTAATTCTAAGAATGTAAGAACAAAAAGTGATTTTCTCTCTACGATTGTGGAACTCACAGTCTATATGGGAAGACAGACCCATAAGTAATAGCAGAGTGTGAATGATGCCATTTGTGTGTATGTGCATGTACAGAATGGTATGGGGCAGGGGTGGGGGGATGCGCTGTAAAAGTAAAATGGCTTCAAAGATTAGTTCTGTGAAACTAGGATTTTATATAAGAGGGCCATTTAATTTGTATCTTGAAGGATGAATGGGGATTTCCAGTCGTATCAGAATATTAGCATAGTATGAGAAAAATCATAGAGGCTTGAAAGTGTGTGGTGAATATAGAGACCACTGAGTTCAGAACTGTTGGTAGAGTGTAACAGGAGATGCAGCATGTCACTGCTTAATTGCTGTCTGTGCCTCATAGTGTAGTATTAAGTGATTTCTCTGTTTCTTTCCATGTGTTTCTTGTAGTGTACAGGTCTGCTAGTGGCAAATTCTCTTAATCTTCATTTATCAAAAAAATATTTTGTATTCATTCTTGAAGGATATTTTCATGGGATATAGAATTCTAGGGTTTTTTTTTAATCCTTTAAGCATTTTAAAATGCCTTTCCGCCATCATCATCTTCTTTCCACTGTTGTCATTGTTTCTGATAAGTCCTTCTTCATATTTTTGTATCCCTGTAGGTAATGTGACACTTTTCTCTGGTTACTTTCAGATTTTATTTTCTTTATGTTTGCTTTTTAGCAATTTGAGTATGATGTGCCTAGGGTATTTTAAAAAAATTATCCTGCTAGAGTTTATTGTTTTTATAAAATCTAGGAAAATCTCAGCAATTATTTCTTCAAATATATTTTTTTCTGCCCCATCCTTTCTCCATTCTGTGATTCCATTTACTTATGTGTTAGTCTTATTGGTATTGTCCAATAGGACACTGAGTGATCAATTTTTTTTTTTTTTTTAGTCTTTTTAGGGCCACAATTGTGGCATATGGAAATTCCCAGGCTAGGGGTCAAATTGAAGTTGCAGCTGCTGGCTGACACCACAGCCATAGTGCGACAGCCACAGCAATGCTAAATCCAAGCCTTTTTTGCAACTTACACCACAGCTCATGGCTATGCCAGATCCTTAACCCACTGAGCAAGGCCAGGGATTGAACCCACATCCTCATGGATACTAGTTGATTTCATAAGCCACTGAACCACATTGGGAACTCCTGAGTGTTTAATTTTTTAAAGTCTTTTTCTCTGTGTTCTTTAAATAGGATAATTTCTCGTAATCTGTCTTCCAGTTCACTGACTCCTCTTTCACCTGTTTCATCATCAAAACTCATCCAGTGATTTAAAAAAATTTTTTTTGTCTTTTTAGGGCCCTACCTGCCTGCGGCATATGAAGGTTCCCAGGCTAGGAATCAGAGCTGTAGCCCGCTGGCCTACACCACAGTCATAGCAACGCAGGATCCAAACCACATTTGTGACCTACACCACAGCTCACAGGAACACCAGATCCTTGACCCACTGAGCAAGGTTAGGGATTGAACCCGCAACGTCATGGTTCCTAATTGGATTCATTTCCACTGCACCACATGGGAACTTCTTAAAATTTTTGATATAGTGTTTTTTAGCTCCAGGATTTCCATTTAGTTTATTTTGGCTTTTCTACTTCCCTGCTGAAATTTCCTATTTGTTCACTTATTGTGAACATATTTTCTTTTATGTCCTTAGACATAGTTATATAGCTGCTTTACAAATTCTTTATACTAATTCCAGTGTTTGGATCATCTCAAGGTTGAACTGTATCTGTTGCCTATTCCCTTTAGTATTTTCCTTGGTATGTCTTGGATTATATCTTGGGCATTGTGAATGATAGGCTGTAGAGATTCTATATTCTGTTACTTAAAAAAGTGGGAATTTTTTTGTTTAAGTGTGCAATTAAGTTGGTATTCAAACTCCAAAGTCTTTCTTCTCTGTGGTAGGCAGTACCTGAAATATCACTTATTTTAGTCTTAACTGGGTTGTCTGAAGGCAGTCTCATGCATGAGTGGTTTAACAGTCAGCCAGGGATATGGGCGGAGTTTAGATGCAGGATTTTTTTTTTATATATAATTTATTTTTTATTTTTAAACCAGCATTATAGCTGGTTTACAGATTTCTGTCAGATTTTCCAACTACACTGCGTGGTGACCCAGTTACATGTACATATATGGATTCGTCACATGTGATTAGATATAGTTCCCCGTGCAATACAGTTGGATCTCCTTGCTTTTCCATCATAGATGCAGGATTTTGAACTACCCTGTGTTAGCTTTCTATTTTCCAGAAATTTCTTCCCCTTGATTTTCAGGTGCTATGCTTGACCTAAGTCCTATCCTTTGGTTCTTCAAACCAGTAAGGCTGCAGTTTCATTCTGAGTTTTGGATACCCCTCACAGTGTCAGCTGGGTTCTGTTATCCATTGTGAGATTTAAAAGAATAAAAAATTTTGTCTTCATACACAAAACTAAAATTCAGAACATTTTCCTTGACTGACTGAAAATGTCACTTGATTCCCTAATCCCTTCAAAAGAGACCTTTATTACAGAAGAGGCCTTTGGACAGCCTAGGACAGAAAACATTCTTTCAACTTTAAAATGGAAATGGAGTTACTCAGGTGCAGATTTGATGTGTCCATCTTCTTTTCAGAATTTTGATTTTCACTTTGCAAGAATATGTGTTGAAGTCTGCAGTGTAATTTGTTATAATATAGACACATTCTAGGCTGTTCAAGGCTGTGGCTCCTTGAAGGTGCTTGGTGAGGAAGTCTGAAGGACCCAGCAGGGGGCTTCAGATTGCCAACACTATTTTATCTGTTTTCTGTGTTGAGTTTTTACATGAGATATTTTTTAAAGAGAGAATTCTGTGGCTAAAGGATCTGAAAACAATTTATCTGGTGAATCCTCTCTTTTAAATGTAAGGAAAATTGAGTTTAGTAAAGTGGAAATATAGTGCTTATTGTTTTCTTTGCCTAGTTTTACTAGTACTGGAAAACAAGTCTTCTGACTGTTAACCCAGTACTCTTTCAGCTATACCAGTATTTTACTATAATTAAATGTTTAATCTCTATGCCATTCTCCTAAACAGCCTATTGTGATACAATATGAAAATCCTGGGACTGTTGGCTGGGGCCATTTGAGGTGATTGGATTTCACGCACATAGCATTATGAATAAAGTAAAGGTTATGTTATGGGAACTTGATGAGAAATTGTAATCAATTGGAAGGGAAGGCTGGTTGCCAGATGCTTAGAGGAACTAATGAAGAGTGAAGAGAAGACTGCCATGGCAGAGATATTTTAGCTAAATGACTAAGGAATAAAATTTAGCAGAATGTGTTTATTGCCAGTGACCTGGGTCTTCCCAAAATATCCAGTTAGCAACCAACAACTTCCTTTTCTTGATCACCGGTCCTTATCCTTTGCAGAGAGGAAGGAACGCAAATCCTGTAGTGGTATTTTTCTGGGTTTCCTGCCAAAAGAAGGCATGATTATGGGAAAATGTTTTTCCTTTGTTTTTCCCTTCTGACTCTTCAGTTGTTATTACCCCGTTATACAGGACTAGACAAAAATTCAAAATAGTTGTTTTATATTTTCTAAAATCTTACTATATCTTATATCTTACTTCTGTTGTGTTCTTCTATAGCATCCTCATAATATATTAAAACTCCCGTCTTTTAGCAAAATGCATATTTCTAAACTAAATCTTGCTAATTAAGAAAGCCTGAAAAATTGGAGTAGAATTGAGAGACTGAGAAAGCAGGTCAAGTTTAATGGATAAGGGTGTTGAAAGATATAAAGGAGGTAACATATGCAAACATACCTGCTATATAGTATGAAGCTCGGTGATATTTATTGAATTACCTGACAATTAGATCTCCTTTTTTAAATCTGTATGTGAGGATAATAATAATAATAAGCCTGCTTCACTGAGTTGTTATGAGGATTAAATGAGAATATACATGTGAGGTACTTAGAATAGTGCCTACCACTTTGAGGTTACACCTGTGGAAACGTTTGTCTTTAGTTTAGATTATCCAGTTCAGCAATATTTCAAAAAAGTTGAAGGCAAGGAACGAGAAAAGGATATACAACTGTTACTAATACAATGATTATTTTTCCATATAGTCTTACATTCTTTATACACTTTTTTGTATGGCCACACCCACAGCATATGGAAGATTCTGGGCCAGGAATTGCATCTGAGCCACAGCTGCAACCTAGGCCACCAGATCCTTTAACCCACTGTGCCAGGCCAGGGATCGAACCTGCATCTCTGCAGTCTCTGCAGTCAGATCCTTAACCCACTGTGCCGTGGCAGGAATGCCTGCATTTTTTATAGGCTATTTTTTGCTTTATTTTTATTTTTTTATTTTATTTATTTTTTTGCTTTTGAAGTCTGCACTCTGGTTGTATGGAAGTTCCCAGGCTAGGGGTCGAATTGGAGTTGTAGCTGCTGGCCTTTGTCACAGCTACAGCAACATGGAATCCGAGCTGCGTCTGTGACCTACACCACAGCTCATGGCAATGCCCAAATCCTTAACCCACTGAGCAAAGCCAGGGATCGAACCCTCGTCCTGATGGATATTAGTCCAGATGTGGCTCAGATTTGATCCCTGACTTGGGAACTTTCATTTGCCGCAGGTACAGCCAAAAAGGGGGAAAAAAAGAAAAGTATTTTTTTAATTAAAAAAAATTTATTTAATGATTTTTATTTTTTTCCATTATAGCTGGTTTACAGTGTTCTGTCAGTTTCTACTGTACAGCAGGGTGGCCCAGTTACACATACATATACACATTCTTTTTTCTCACATTATCGTGCTCCATCATAAGTGACTAGATATAGTTCCCAGTGCTGTATAGCAGGATCTCATTGCTTCTCCATTCCAAAGGCAATAGTTTGCATCTGTTAACCCCAAATTCCCAGTCCATCCCACTCCCCCCCTCACCCCCCACTGCCTTGGCAACCACAAGTCTGTTCTCCATGTCCATGATTTTCTTTTCTGTGGAAAGGTTCATTTATGCTGTATATTAGACTCCAGATATAAGCGATATCATATGATATTTGTCTTTCTCTTTCTGATTTATTTCACTTAGTATGAGAATCTCTAGTTCCATCCATGTTGCTGCAGATGGCATTATTTTATTTTTTATGGCTGAGTAGTATTCCATTGTGTAATATATACCACATCTTAATCCATTCGTCTGCTGATGGACATTTGGGTTGTTTCCATGTCTTGGCTATTGTGAATACTGCAGTGAACATATGGGTGCATGTGTCTTTTTCAAGGAAAGTTTTGCCCAAGAGTGGGATTGCTGGGTCATATGGTAGTGCTATATATAGTTCTCTAAGGTCCCTCCATACTGTTTTCCATAGTGGTTGTACCAATTTACATTCGCACCAACAGTGTAGGAGGGTTTCCTTTACTCCTCACCCCCTCCAGCATTTGTTATTTGTGGACTTACTGATTATGGCCATTCTGACTGGTGTGAGGTGGTACTTCATAGTAATTTTGATTTGAATTTCTCTAATAATCAGTGATGTGAGCATTTTTTCATGTGCGTGTTGGCCATCTGTATATCTTCTTTGAAGAAGTGTCTATTCAGGTCTTTTGCCCATTTTTCCATTGGGTTGTTGGCTTTTTTGCTGTTGAGTTGATTAAGTTGTTTGTATATTTTAGAGATTAAATCCTTGTCAGTTGCATCATTTGAAACTATTTTCTCCCATTCTGTAAGTTGTCTTTTTGATTTTTTATGGTTTACTTTGCTGTGCAAAAGCTTGTCAATTTGATTAGATCCCATTGGTTTATTTTTGCTTTTATTTCTGTTGCCTTGGAAGACTGACCTGAGAAAACATTTGTAAGGTTAATATTAGGGAATGTTTTGCCTATGTTCTCTTCTAGGAGTTTAATGGTGTTTTGTCTTACATTTTTTAAGCCATTTAGAGTTTATTTTTATGCATGGGTGTGAGGGTGTGTTCTGGTTTCACTGATTTACATGCAGTTGTCCAGTTTTCCCAGCACCAGTTACTGAAAAGACTGTCTTTTTCCCATTTTATATTCTTGCCTTCTTTGTCGAAGATTAATTAACCATAGGTGTCTGGGAAAGAAAAATTATGAGCTGCTTGGATTTCCATGAACTTCATTCAGCCTTGGCTACTAAAGTGCCTTGTTTTAGCATTTTTGTTGCTGTGGTGTTTAGGACTCTTTTCCATCTTTAGCAGTGGCTTATGTCCAGTAGTTGTTTAATGTTTTTAATTCATAGTGAGACTGTCAACAGTCTACTCTTTCAGTCTGCCTCTCAAAATATTTCCTATTTTCCTTTCATTTGTCTTCTTTAAATCCATACCTATAATTTAAAGGACATCAGAGGTTTTTCCACTGGTCTTTATCTCTAAAATGATAAAGACTCACTTAATTGACCCCTTTGGTCAGAATAACTGAGCAAGGATGCCTTGTATGTTTTGTCTAGAGTGTATTATTGTGTTTGGCAAGTAGACAAATGTGTTTATCAGAAGCTAATTCTCTAATGTCTTATTATTTCAAATTTTATCTTTAAAATAATTTCCCATAATGCCTAGCTTAATGTTGGATGTATTATAGTTGGTCAGTACTTATTGATTAAATAAAAAAGTTGGTCTTATTGCTTTGTGCAGTGGATTTTAAAAGGGAGTATGGAATAGCTATTTTTATTATGAAAGTAATACAAATATATCATTCAGCTTTACTAATGAGAAGTAACCTGATCTCCTAAGGATTATTTTTTCTTTATTTTTTTCTTTTTAGGGCCTCATCTGTGGCATATGGAAGTTTCCGGGCTAGGGGTTGAAATGGAGCTACAGCTTCTGGCCTACACTACAGCCATAGTTGTGGGGATAGCTACGTGGGATCTGAGCCAAGTCTGCAACTTACATCACAGCTCACGGCAGCGCCACATTCGTGACCCACTGAGTGGGGCCAAGGATTGAACCCACATGAATACTAGTCAGATTCGTTTCCACTGCGCCACCACGCAAGCTCCAGGATTTTCTTATTTTTAGATTTCCTCCCTTCCAGTAGGAACCTCAGACTTCTTTCTTTCCCTTTTTTTTTAAGGGCCACACATACAGCATGTGGAAGTTCCAGGTCCAGGCGTCGAATTAGAGCTGTAGCTGCCAGCCACAGCCACAGCCACACCAGATCTGAGCTGTGTCTGCAACCTATACTACAGCTCATGGCAGCACTGGATCCTTGACCCACTGAGTGAAGCCAGGGCTTGAACCCTCATCCTCATGGATCCTAGTCAGGATAAGGATAGTTAACCACTGAGCCATGAAGGGAACTCCCACTAGTCGGGTTATTAACTCACTGAATCACAATGAGAACTCCCCAGATTTCTTTTTATTTATTTATTTATTTTTTTGTCTTTTTGCCTTTATGTAGAGCTGCACCTACGGCATATGGAGATAACCGGGCTAGGGGTCTAACAGGAGCAGTAGCTGCTGGCTTTCGCTACAGCCACAGCCACAACAACACGGGATCCGAGCCGCGTCTGCAACCTACACTACAGCTCACGGCAACGCCGGATCCTTAACCCACTGAGCAAGGCCAGGGATTGAACCCGCAACCTCATGGTTCTTAGTCAGATTCGTTAACCATTGAGCCACGAAGGGAACTCCCAGATTTCTTTTTAAAGTAAACATGACCCGCAGTATTGTGAGTAATTGCACAAATAAAGTTTTTTTATGGTAATATAATTTAAATGAGTTCTTGAAGTTGTTTTCATATTTAAATATTCTGACAGAGTGTAATCTCTAGAAATATAAACACCTACCTTAAGCAGTCATCATTTGTAAGGATCCTGAATATGGATGTTTTCATAGTGCCTTGTGCACAGTAGGTGTTCAATAACTGCTGAATGAATGAATGAATGCATATAGGCTAACCTGCCTACCATGGGGCAGAGTTTGTTCTGAAGACCAGAACTTTAACAGAGGAAGTGCTGTGTAAGAGAGCTCATTAGATTAAGAATCAAAACATGGCTTTTAATTCTAATTCTGCTCTTCACTTAACTTTAACATTGGGAGTTCCCGTCGTGGCTCAGAGGTTAACGAATCCAACTAGCAACCATGAGGTTGCGAGTTCGATCCCAGGCCTTGCTCAGTGGGTTAAGGATCCGGCATTGCTGTGAGCTGTGGTGTAGGTTGTAGACGCGGCTCAGATCCCGCGTTGCTGTGGCTGTGGCGAAGGCCGGCAGCTGCAGCTCCTGTTAGACCCCTAGCCTGGCAACCTCCATATGCCGCGGGTGCGGCCCTAGAAAAGGCAAAAAGACAAAAACAAAAAAACAAAAACAAAAAAAACCCCAAAACGTTAACATTGGACAGCCTTTCCTACTCTTCCAAGTTTTAATTGTAATTTCTCAAATACTTTGTGAAAGAATTGAGCAAGAGCAGTTAGATGATCTTTAAAGTTTTGCCCGCTTACAGATGCTGTACAGAATCTTAACTGACCTTTCCTTAACCTCGTCGCATTCACAAGCCCTCTGCCTTCCCCTTTAAAGCACAGCTATTCTTCCCCACGTCACACTGTCCTCTCCTGATTGCTCCTTAGGACGCCTACACCTCTCTGCTTCCACCAGTTGAGTCATTGCCTTTCATGAACCAATTGTGTTTATCCCCAACTGTTTATGCTGGTTTTACTCTTTGTTGCATTTATATGATTTCATTTAATTTAGTTTAATGTTATAGTAACGATGAAATCTGAGTATAAAAATAGTTGTTTGGAGTGCCGTTGTGACACAGTGTAGTAAGGATCTGGCATTGCCACTGCTGTGGTGCAGGTTCAGTCCCCAGCCTGGGTGGGAACTTCCAAATGCCGCGCAGGTAGGACCAACAACAACCAAAAAAATGTTGTTTTTATGAGAATTGGTTTCATAAAGTTGAGCTTCTAAAAATGCCCAAACTATTAGATTTAAGTGAGACAACTGGAAAAGATGAAAGGAAGTGCTAAAAATCTAGGAGGATTCTGGACTCATTACTTCACAAGATTCTGAATTCTCTCGCTTCTTTGAAGAAATTGAAACTGAATATTATAGTTTCAGCTTCACTCAGTGCAACAATGACTAAATCCAGCCGTAAGACCTCCATTCAGAGAAAAGGCTTGGCTACGAGAAGTAGCTAGTGGGTGTACTGTGTATACTTTGTGTTGAAATCAAAGATGACCTCTTTTTGATTTTCCACTTGAAAAAAATCAGCTTCTTTGGTTAGCAGGCCAAACTTCCATCCGGTAAGAGGGCTTTTACTGTTCTGTGACCTCTGTAACATTGCAGGTCTTTTAACAAGTAACGTAATAGTAATCATCCTACTCTAGATCATATCAGTACTTTTTATTTATACGGCTTCTCTTTTTATGAGATCTATATTCAACCTGTTTCTCTATATCTCATATTAAAATGTAATTTTTATTGTTTCCTCTACAGAACATCCAGAAGATTCTTGGCCTTGCTCCTTCACGAGCTGCCACCAAGCAGGCAGGTGGATTTCTTGGCCCTCCACCTCCTTCTGGGAAGTTCTCTTGAAATCAAGAAGAACCCTAAATCCCTGTCGTTCTTTTTAGACATTCAGATCAGACTGGCACCTATTTTGTAGCAAGAGCCACGGGCAGCCTTAGCACTTGGGCCACTTTCTAGTTTCATTTCTGGGCTTTTTGGGTATGATTCAAATGCAAGTGGAACCCAACAAACATAATAGTGCTTTTGGTCACAGATTAAGTTTTTTAAACAAATGTATTGATTAGATAAGCTCAGGTGATGTTTATGTAATGAGAAACAAATTCTTATGTTGCTCACACAAATATTTCTATGCGACTCACTTTCAGGTATGTGCTGTGTGCCATATACCATGGAACTTGGCTTTTCAAGAGCATTTAGGGATCTGGAAGAAAAATTTAGTTTATGTAACTTAATTGGAACTGTTTGTTGTGTGTGTGTGTTTTTTTTTAAGCCAAATATATGACCTAAGATCAATAAAGAGGCCAAAATCTTAGCTATTTCATCTACAAAGAGAGATCTGTTTTGTTTTCCCATAGTTCTAGGTTCATGTTTTTAGTAATCTGAACAGAAGAGTAAATATTGACCAGGAAAATGTACTGTTTTATCATACTTGCCTCATATACTCAAAATATAAGTAGGAATTGGAAAGCATGAAAGGATGGGAAAGTAATAACTCAGGGGAGTACAAAAATGAGAGTCCTCCGCAGTTTCCTGCATACCCTAGTACAGTCTGTTGGAGTCTTGGGAAGGCACCCTGGAGCCAAGGTCATAGTTAGACGAGGTGACTCATGCAGAGCTTCCCTGTGGTCACAGTGGCCTTCAGTTCCTGCCATGCCCCTTTGTAAAGGGTAGGAGGATGCTTTTACTGTGATCTTGCCCCCTAATCCAGGGAACTGGAAGTCTGGTGTGGAGTGATAACTCTAGGATTAAGTATGTGCGTTTATCAGTAGTGTCCTTAGATGCATGTATTCTGCCAGTGAGAAAGATACATTATTTTCAGTGTGACAACCAAACTTCTCAGTGGCATAAAATCCAGAAGATAATGGGATAATGTTTTTAAAGCTGGGGAAAATAATTGTCAACATAGAGTTTTATGCACAGTAAGCCATGAATTGGGGGGTGGGCAAAACTGAGACAATATTTTCAAAGCTACAGAATCCCAGATAATTAATTGAATTATTAAGGTATATATTTCAGGGACAAAAAAAGAATCCTGGGGAGGTGTGGCATATAGGAAACAGGTCAACACAGAAATTGATGGAGTGTATAAAGACATTTAAATGTTTTATGGATTATCCAGTTTAAGGATTGAAACAGTCCCGTGAAGTAATTACTGTTCTTACCCTCGTTTAGCAGATGAGGAAACTGAGGCCAGAGAGATGAAGTAACTTGCTCAGCACCCCTTAGCTAGTGAGTGGCAGAGTTAGGGTTTGAGCCCAAGCAGTCTAAAGCCATGCAGTCCAGGCCTCGAATGCTGTGTTTTCTTCTAGTCTTTCCATAGTATGTGGGAGTCTCTTCCCATCACTTCCCGTTATCTCCTTAGCTCTGAAGTTGGGGCTCGGGCTTTTTTGTTCTTGTTTCCTCGAAGTTGTCACGTAGGTGGGAGCACAGCAGAAGCTCACTAAAAGCAGATGAAATGGAACAGAAATTTCTATTTCAGGGGTATCTTTATCAGAAAAGGTGCGCCTGATAATGGATGCTGATGACATTTTTCCACGTCATTAACTATTCCAGGCAAAATAGTGATAAAAGGGTGGTAATGAAGGAAATGGTGATCATGCTAACAGTGATGACAAAATGATGGACCACCTGAAAGGGAACATAAGAAGTGAAGAAACCACACTCACAATTCTGCCATCGCTTTCGTAAAGTGAAAACAATGTAGTTCGTTCGACCGCCTTAGAGTATGAAGCTGGTGCTTTCTGACCAGATCTCTCATGGATGGGATTTTTCATAAAGTGTATTTCAGTGGAAGAGGATAAATAAGAGGGAGAAGGGGCGTTCCCATCGTGGCTCAGCAGTAACGAATCTGACTAGTATCCATAAGGATGCGGGTTGGATTCCTGGCCTCGCTCAGTAGGAGTTGCTGTGAGCTGTGGTGTAGGTCACAGACACAGCTCGAATCTGGTGTTACTATGGCTGTGGTTTAGGCCAGCAGCTACAGCTCTGATTTGATTCCTAGTCTGGGAACTTCCATATGCCATAGGTGTGGCCCTAAAAAGCCAAAAAAAAAAAAAAAAGATACATCCATTGCAGGTTCACAGTCAGATTACTGAGATATCAAGTTACGGGTTCTATTTTGATTTTATGCCACCGTTTCCATTCATTTGTTTGATTTTATTTTCCATTTGGGGCGCATGCTCTTTGATTTTACCTTATAATTATGACAACAACGTAGAATGTTTTCATAGGTTTCCAGACTAGCCCACAGAAGCATATTTAACGCTGGCTAGAGGTGGGCACCTAACCACCCACACGCCTTTTACGGCTCTAACCCCACTCAGAAGCCCCCAGATGTGTTGAAAGATGGGCAGGCCCCTAATTGTACCAGGAACAACTGTATTTTAAGCCAGCAGTGGGGATGGCAGGGACACTACCTGCAGTGACACTGCTCCCTTATTCTTCCCCACACTTGCTGGATGAAGGGCGGAGGTCCAGTGGGGAGAAAAGACCGGGTGAGGACATCACCAGCACTGACTCAGCCGTGTCCTCACCACTGTCACTTGGTTTCCTTGCAGTAACCTCCCAGGTGGTCTCTTTCATTCTCTTCTCTCTTAGCTTCGCTCCATTATCCTGAAATGGCGGTAGTCTTTCTAAAATATAAATCTAATTATGTTGCTCCTCCAAGAAAAATTATCTAATGGCTCCTGGTAGCCTGTAAGTAACTACGTGGCATAGAAAAAAGCATCTTACTGCAGATCGCCCTTCTCCCACCCCCCACCCTCATCCCTGCCTCTCTTGTCAAGTAGATTTATTTTTGAAGTTCTGCCTTTTTCACACTCTTTTTAGACTTTACTACTTTTCTCTGCCTGCCTGGAATGTTCTTATTTGCCTGATTTTCTCCTGTTTCCTTCTTAACTTGGGTCAAGCATCTCCTCCTTGTAAAAGTTTTCTCTGACCTTGACATGGTGGTGTTAGATTTCTTTTCCCTGAATCTCAGTTTGAACTTTCCATATATGAGTCACTTATTAAAAAAAAAAGCAAGACTGGGCCAATCTCTTAACTTTCTGAGTCTCAATTGCCTCATCTGGAAAATGGGGTTAATACTCCAGTTAAAACTCTCTTATCCAACCTCCATTAGATCTGAATCTTCAGCTAGATTCTCTTAGTTCCCTCTGAAAAGCCTGTTGCCAGATGCCCAAGGCACACTGGCTGCTCTCAGCCGCGCTTAACGCACTTTAGCTCTTAGCTCTCACCAGGAAATTGTAGAACATTACTTATTTTACTTGTTAATTTTTAATTATATACACTTACTAAGTACTATGTAAATTAAAGAAATATGGGTGCAAAAAGAGAATTTGTCCTTGAAAACTAATTTGAATGGCATAGAGTGGCTCAATAAAAGCAAGTTGCTGAAAATAATTGGTTTGATTTATATGTGCGTAAAATAACAGAGACTGAAAAGAGTAGTAAAAATTTAGAAAAATTCAGCACTCGTATTTCTCCTTGTTTTATTTCATACTCTAAAACCAAAATGAAATCAAAGGTGAAACATTTTGGTCTTAGAAACATTTTATGTGTATATAATATGTATATGTATATGCGTGTGTGTGTGTGTGTGTGTGTGTGTGTAACTGAATCACTTTGCCGTACAGCAGAAGTTAATACAACATTGTAAATCAATTATAGTTCAATAAAAAATTATTTTAGGAAAGCATCACCACAAATCATGAATTTTCGTCACAAGTTCCGTTTAAATTTTTCCAATTTTTGTAACCTTTATTTGAGATGCAAATGTTTGATTCGGTTGTATTACTGCTAAAAGTATGCATGGAAAACAAAATAAAGTATTCTTTGAAATAAGCGAGCCAGTCATGATGAATCAAACAAAAAAGAGATGATAGATTATGGATTTGATGTATGCAAACAAAATGAAAACAAAACAAAAAACCCAAATGAGACTCAAAACAGCAGACTGATATTCAAGGAAAAAGCCTTGGTCCTACATCAGAAGTGAATTATGTTTTAAATACCATGTTTTAAATTAAAACTGAAGTACATATAAATTTTTTTCATGATTCTGTGATTAACTTTTTATGTTAACCTACAGATTACTGGTTCTAGTCATACCAGCCACATGGATTTTTTCCTTCACAGTGTTTTTGATGGATGATTATGTAAAGCAATTGACATTATGCCTGGCATACTGAAAGCATTTCATCTTCAAACACAACCATACTGTAAGGTAGATAGGTTATCTATTGTCCTAATTTTTTATAACAGATCAGGTTCTGAGATGTTAAGTGATTTATCTGAATAACTATCAGAATCAGGAAGAGCCCAGAGATCCTTAGGTTTCAGGGTCCAATACTTTTTCTACAGTAGTACCCAGTAGGCTGACTCCATTGGGTCTACTGTTGAGCTGGAATCTTGTCTGGATTTGTTACCCGGTATGTGGAGGAAGTGTCTTCATGTAAGTTAAGCTGGCCTTCCCAGAGGGTATATTTAAGCGACTATCACTGTCTCTTTTTCCCTTTTTTTTTTTTTTTTTCCGCTTTTTAGGGCCGTTCCTGCTGCATATGGAAGTTCCCAGGCTAGGGGTCAAATCAGAGCTGGCCTACACCACAGCCATAGCTACGTGGGATCTGAGCCTAGTCTGCAACCTACACCACGGCTCTCGGCAGTGTCAGGGATTGAACCCTCATCCTCATGGATACTAATCGGATTCATTTCCACTGCACGACAAAGGGAACTCCCAGAAGAAATAATAAAATTATTATTAAACCAATTAGGAAATTGTCCGACTGTCACCAGATGAATGTGGAAGAGGATAAACATAAATCTACTAAGAGATGATATTTTGAATGGCTGCTTTCTGAAGATGGAGGCTAAACACATTTTTTTAATCCAGAAAATTATATTTGGATCTAAGGCCATCTGGCTGCTTATGAATATAACCAAAGGTCATTTTTTTACACAAGTGATTTTTAGGTTTGTAATTAATTACTGCAAACAATTTGCTGGACAGAGTCAATTCAATCATAAACAGAGATCATACCAAGCAGGCTGAGAAACCCTGAAAGCTGTTTGAGCTGGTGGCAGGCTGTTCTTTTCCAGAGAAAATTTCACTTTTAAGTGAAATGGGACAATAACTTTAGAGCAGTGGTTTTGAAACTTTCTTGACAACAACTCATGGTATGGGATACATTTCATTATTGTAGCCCAGACAAGAAACAATGTTTTTCCTCCTATATGCACTTGGATAACTTGATTTTTTAAAAAATGTGGTGACATTCTTTAAATGGCATTTCCACTCTTTTTTTCATAGCGCTGCTCCAAGAACACTCAGATATAAACAGTAATGTCAGCTTGGGCGGGAAAATGGAAATTTCACTGGCTTCCCTATTTCCATTTATATCCCTGGACTCAGAGGTGATATTTAAAATGTAAAAATGTGGGAGTTGCCTTCGTGGCACAGGGGAAACGAATCCGACTAGGAACCATGAGGTTGTGGGTTTGATCCCTGGCCTCGCTCAGTGGGTTAAGGATCCGGTGTTGCCCTGAGCTGTGGTGTAGGTGGCAGACGTGGCTCAGATCCTACCTTGCTGTCGTGTAGGCAGGCGGCAACAGCTCCGATTCAACCCCTAGCCTGGGAACCTCCATATACTGTGAGTGCGGCCCTAAAAAAAAAAAGAAAGAAAAAATGCTAGATTTTTCAGATGAACAAATTTCATTTCCTTCTAGTCTTGGTGGTACCCCATGTTGACAGGATAATTTAATTAAAAACCTTATCTTCCAATAAAAAATAATAAACCAATTTCCTGCTTATCTCAGGAGACAGGATTTACTGATATACAATATAGATTAAAAACACCCAGAAGATTTCAAAATAACATGAAGTACTATTTTTTGCTCTCAAAAATTACATGGCTACAGGTAGAGATAAGAGAGGTCGTAATCTCCATAACTCTGGTAAGACTCAATCCTTAAAAGTTCTCTAACAATATGGGAGTTCCCATCATGGTGCAATGGAAACGAATCCGACTAGGAACCATGAGGATGCGGGTTCAATCCCTGGCCTCCCTCAGTGGGTTAAGGATCCGGCATTGCCGTGAGCTGTGGTGTAGGTCGCAGACGCGGCTCGGATCTGGCCTGGCTGTGGCTGTGGCTGGCAGCTGTGGCTCTGATTGGACCCCTAGCCTGGGACCCTCTATATGCAGCAGGTGCGGACCTAAAAAGAAAAAAAAATATGAAATCACCTTCCCATTGTAATTGTTCTCATTCACATCAGAGCAACTCAACAGCACCAGGCTAAGTGTAGGGTTAATAATACATAGTATCCTCAAGATCAAGGATGAGCAACATTAATGACTATGATGTATGTTGCAATGTATGTAGTTACACAGAGAGAAGGAAACCACTCATTGTGTTTGGGAAGAATGTGGGGGATGGATTAGCGAAAATTAGTAAAAACAAAACCCCTGCCTTCCAACAAGGGTGGCAAGTACCACATTCTGAGGTCACGAAGTTAGGACCCCAACATATCATTTTTCCAAGGGCCACTGTTCAACCCATAACATTTCCCAACTTAGAGCAAAATCCAAAGTTTCTGTAAAGATTCTACGAGACCCACTGAAATGTGTTCAGCCCACCCCACCCCTCTTACTCTCTGACAACACGTTCCCCACAGTCCTCTCTCTGTCCTTCACTCTGATCCTGACACAGGGACTTGCAGTCTGTTCTCAATACACTGAGCACACTCTGCCTCAGGGCCTTTGCACTTACTTTCACCTCTGCCTGAAAAACTCTTTCTGCATGGATCTTTTCCCCCTGCATGGGGCTTTTTTTTTTTTTTTCCAAAGCTAGGAAGTCTTTTCCCAGATGATGCCCAGCCTTCCCAGTGCCCACTGGCTGCATCTGGGCTCCATGCTCATTCCTAGGTCCATCAATGCCAAGGAGAAGACAGCCCTGGCTGGCTTGGTCTGCTCTGGATTTGTCCTAGTTGGGTGGTGAGGGAGTTAGACAATGGAAAAAAGTCCAGGATCTGCAAGCCTGGGAAAAGGGAGAAATGTCTTTGGGAGGGATATGAATATTAAGGGGTATAGATAATGACTCAGCAGAGGCCATTCAAGGTAGAATAGAGCTGCCTGAGGGGCCTGCTTGGCCCATGCTGGGACCTCTACCTCTCTTTCTCTGTATCTTGCTATTTGCCGCCACCTAGTGCAGGAATACTTCTTTCCGTCACGAGCAAGCATCCAACTTCAAGTCTTGGGGCGTGAGAAAAAGCCACTTGGCGGTCAAAATTTCAAAGATGCAATAGATATTTGAACAGGTGGAACTCATTTTCGAATTCCTACATTGCACTGTAGGTTTCCTTTTTTTTTTTTTTTTTTGCCTTTAGTCATTTAAGGGCCGCACCCGCGGCATGTGGAGGTTCGTTAACTACTGCGCCACGACGGGAACTCCTAGGTTTGTTTTTTCTAATTGTCTTTTATCCCTCCTCCCGCTAAACCCACTGCTTATGTGTGTCTGCCACCTAGTGGTGAGAATTTATCCTGCAGGCTCTTCAGGGGAGTGAGGTGCTGTATTCTTTGGAGCCCCTCGCCGCGGTCCACTGTCCGCGGTCCGCGGTCCACGGTCCACCGCCCACCGTAAGGCAGATGGGACGTCTGCAGAGTGGACCACCGCTGGGGGGATCTAGAACGGGTACTGGAATAGGACCAGTGGGAGGCTCGTTGTGGTTGAGCATGAAAGTACAGATCTCAGAGACGCACAGCAGGTATCATTACCTTTTTCCCTTCCTAGATGCTCCTGCCACTCCTCAAGCCCCTCAATATACTTCCAAGAAAACAAAAACAAAGTCAAAAAGGCTTGCTTCTGCCTTGACATAGCAACCATCCTTAAAAATAAGAGGCGTTCCGGTCGTGGCTCAGCGGTTAGCGGAACCCGACTAGCATCCATGAGGACGGGGGTTCAATCCCTGGCCTCGCTCAGTGGGTTAAGGATCCGGCATTGCTGTGAGCTGTGGTGTAGGTTGCAGATGCGGCTTGGATCCCGCGTTGCTGTGGCTGTGGCGAAGGCCGGCAGCTACAGCTCCTATTGGACCCCTAGCCTGGGAACCTCCATATGCCACAGGTGTGGCCCTAAAAAGACAAAAAGGAACCCCGCCCCCCAAAAAAAGAAAGACTGCAGGTGGACCTGGAAGGGTTCCCCTTTTCCTTTTCCTGCTGGTTGCCCAGCAGTGTCTGTCCTCTTAAGGCTTGTTTCTGTCCATCCAAGTCTTTCTTTCTCCCTGTGTTCCTTTTCCTTCCACTGAGTCCTCTGCAGCCCCCGCCCTTTGGTTAGACTTTGCTACAGCACGGGGGTTTTTATTTTATTTACTTTCTGATTTTTAGGGCCGCGTGTGGAAGTTCCCAGGCCAGGGGTCAAATTGGAGCTGCAGCTGCCAGCCTACACCACAGCCACAGGAATGCCAGATCTGAGCCGAATCTGTGACCTACATCACAGCCCATGGAGGCACCAGATCCTTAACCCACTGAGCAGCTCCAGTGTCCTGCATCCTTACGGATACTAATTGGGTTTGTAACCCACTGAGACACAACGGGAACTCCCAGCTACAGCCTCAGTTTTATCACAGAACACCCCAGCCACATTAACTAAAATCCTGCCTTTCTATGAAGGTAAATATAATTACATAAATGCATCTGATATTACATGGTAATTCACGGTCCTCTTAAACAGAAACTGCTGCTCCTCTGACTTTCCTTATCTGAGGACCAGGAGGCGAGAATGGCATGCTCTTAGCTACCCTTCGCCCCATCCTCTGTTTTTCAAAAAGCCTGTCTTCTTTTTGTTGACATTTATTTTATTTATATTTTTCCTAAAAAAGAACTTTTTAATTTTATTTATTATTCTAAAAAACAAATAAATGACATATAACATCATATGGAGGCTCCCAGGCTAGGGGTCAGATCGGAGCTGTAGCCATTGTCCTGCACCACAGCTCATGGCAACTCTGGATCCTTAACCCACCGAGCAAGGCCAGGGACCACACCTTCGTCCTCATGGACAGTAGTCCGACTTGTTTTCACTGAGCCACGACGGGAACTCCTCTTAAAAAAATAATTAAAAAAAAAAGGTAATATATACACTTGGTAAAAAAATCAAATATTTATAAAGACATAAAAATAGCAAAAATCTATTCCTCTCTCCCCTGTGCTGGCCTCCTGCTTCACCTTCACTGCCTATTCCAAAATAACCACTGTTAATACTTGGGTAACTGTGATGGTTTATTTTTATACATCTGCTTGCTTAGCCAAGCTGTAGTACCCAGTTGTTTGGACAAACAATAACTAGATATTGCTGTGCAGGGGTTTGTTGTTGTTGGGGGTTTTTGCCTTTTTTTTTTCCGTTTTAGGGCCAGTGGCATATGAAAGTCCCCAGGCTAGGGACTGAATGAGAGCTGCAGCTGCCAGCCTACATCACAACTCAGAGCAATGCCAGACCCTTAACCCACTAAGTGAGGCCAGGGATCGAACCCGCATCCTCATGGATACTAGTCAGATTCGTTATCGCTGAGCCACAATGGGAATTCCCTCGATCTGTGTTAATCTTATTTTCTCTCACAGAATTATGAGCATTAAGGGTTGTGCAGCCTCTCTTTACATGCTGGGTTTTGCAAATAATATACAGTAATAACACTAATAATGAAAGCACTGATAGGTAAAGGGAAGAGCTAAATATTTTGGCAGAGGTGTGTGTGTCCTTTTCGTAATATATGAATTATATCAACAGACATCATGACTGCATGTCTAAAGTGAACATCAGGCAGGAATCATGATCTGACATGTCAAAATGCATTTGTTGGGGCAGAACATTACAAATAGGAATTGCTCTCTCCTCCCCTTGGATAAAAACCTTGATATGTATGGTCTCAGTACACACAAATGACTGTCCTTGCTCCAGTGATCCTGGAAATATACTTTGCTCCTCACCAATTCCTGATATGTTTCAAATCTGTTTCCAAGAGCCAACAATAAGGAAGGTACTAGCTGAGTTTGGTCCCAGGTGTTGTAAGTTTGAATACTGCTCTTTCCATTTGAGGACCAAGACCCACAAGTCTCATAGCATTGTGAGGGTTAACAAATTGGCATAGAGTTCTGGAAAAGTTAACCAGTGTCTTTTATTTCAATTTTAAACCTGAAAATCACCCTCCCTAATATCATGTTGGAAATAAAAGGGAAAGGAAAGAACATTGAGAAAGACTGCAGCCCCTAGAAGAGAAACATGCCTGCAGGAAATAATGGACTGGCCAAACGGCCAATTAATTTCTGTTCGTGAAGTCTCTGCAGCAAGTGCATGGGAGCTCAGTCTGAAGAAAGAACAGGACTGCTTTTGTGTAAGCTCCCTTAGCTGATTCAGCCTCGGGAATCCCTCCAAGCGGCTGTACAGAGTGCCTTTTTTCCTCACACCTTCTCATGAGGCCTTTGGTTATCATAAACTGTTGTTAGGTTTTTGTTTGTGCTATTTGTCATTAATAGCGCTTACACAGGTCTTTTAGAATTTAAAAAGCAGTTTCACACTACAATATCATATGTTTCCTTGACAGTCCTCTCCTTGGTCTTTACAATAACTTTTTTTTTAGAAAAGACTTAATATTAAGTAATTTTAATAGGTTCATAAGTAGCCTTAGAGCAATGCTTAGCAAATAATAAGTGCTCAGATCATTTCTGAACATCAGGTATATTCCAGGCAAGGAATCTGAATGAGTGCTTCGTTTGCATTTTTACAATACTGTTTAAAAAGTCCTATTATATTTATAAAGAAATGGTGGCTGAAGAGGGAAGTAACCCCAAAGTAAAATTCCTAGCTTTCCAGTTCTTCGCTTTCTTTAGTCGAAAGGATCAAGAGTAGTATCCTAAGGATGATTACATGCAGTGATGTGCCGGCAAACTGGTTTCAAATACTGATCTGGAAGAAAGTGAAAATGAGAGATGGAGAGAGAGAAAGCGCGCGTGCGTGTGTGCATGTGTCGGTGTGTGTAAGGCTCTGGTTGTCGTCCATCCTTTCCGCTGAGCGAGGACCGGACCTGGACGACGGAAGAGCCAAATGACGGTCCCCCAAAGTCTTCCAAACTTGGACCTGGAAGGCCCACTATTGCAAGGAGGCCCTGTAACTCTAGTCCTAGCCGTGCCACGCCCCTCAGCCCCCAGCTGGCTCAGCCCTCGAGCGGCCCGCCCCTCCCACGGCCCCGCCCCTAGCCCCTCCTTCCCCCACGGCCCCGCCCCTAGCCCCTCCTTCCCCCTCGGCCCCGCCCCTCGGCCCCGCCCCTCCCCGCGGCCCCTCAACTGGTGTACGCGCCCTATTCCCATGTTTCTCCGAGTCCGCCTGGCAGTTCTCTCTCCGCTTCTCCGCACTCTTGGGTTTCCTCCGGTAGCCGCCATGAGCACTGGCACCTTCGTCGTGTCGCAGCCGCTTAATTACCGCGGCGGGACCCGCGTGGATCCTGTGGATGCCTCTGGCACCGAGAAGGCGTTCGAGCCGGCAACCGGTAACTGGACGGAGACCAGGCTGCAGGACCGGGGCGGCCCAGGCGGGAGACGCGACGCGGGCTGGGTTATGGGGAGGGCCGGGCGCGGGTTGACGCTCCCCGCCGTAGGAGTGTCGCTATTCTACGCCCTAAACCTTCCTTCGGTGCATTCAGCAAACGCTTATTGACCACAGACACTTGGCGATGTAGAGTATAAAGTTGTATGTGTGGGTTGGCAGCTAAAGCTGCTGTGCAAACACGAGTGCATCTGCACCTGGACGGGAAGGGAGTCGGAGGAAACTGGAGAAGCTGGTGTGTTCCGCGGTGGGATCATGGGTAATTTCACAGCTGCTGGAACAGAGAGTCCTCAAAGGTGCATGAGGTGGTGTCTTTGTTAATTATTAAACTCGAAAGCTGGGACTGCGGTCGTGTTTTCCGCCGTGCGCGTAGTAGAGGAGTTCTAGAAGGACGCGGGTGAAGAGAAACACTTGTGCCACAATGGAGGCACGCGTACAGATGATTCTAATGAGCATGAATGAGGAATTTGTTGCCATCTCCTCGTGTTAAAATGTTTCTGAACATAAAACGGAATTGAGAAGGGCGCGGGGCGGGGGTGGGGGGAAGGGGAATCTTGCTTCTATCCAGTGTTTTCATGTGTGCCAGGCCTCGAGTTTGCCCTTAGGAACCCTAAAGATCACAAAGCAAATGAGTAAGAGGTTTTGTGTTTGTTTTGCTGGGTTTTCTGGAATATTTCTGGGAAGAGAAATGTCAGTGTTTGTGCAAGCCAGAATGGCATGTAGCCAGAGAGATTTAAAACTGGATTGCAAAGGACTGGGAAGTAAAGCACAGAGCACTGACTTGTCAGAGCAGGAAGGGGTCACAGACATCATCAGGGTCTCCTTTAGGTAGGAGGAAACAGCCTCTTGACCCCCGCACCTCCATACTGATACAAAAAAAAAGAAAAATCGCTCTATATATTAATCGCCTGCATTGTGTGAGATCCTTGTCACTGCAGTTACCAACTGGCTATTCAACTTTGTAACAAATTGCAGATTTGTCCAATCTCTGGAAAAAAGCAGGGTTCCAGGTTTTCTTGTGGGAGGGGAAAAGAAACTGCTGACTTGGCATCTTAGGGAATTCTTTTGGGTAGAGTCTCAGTCACAACCCTTGGGATTTGGGTCTAGAAAAGTGATCATTCCATATTTTGCCCAAAATAGGGATAGGGAATACAGTTGAAAGAAGAAGAGACTTTTTTCCCCCTATATTTGAGAAGAGTTTTTTTCTTGCTTTTAGGAATATCTTTTCTTGATACTCTGTTTATTAACCATATTCATCGAGTATCAGTAGTATTATATGACTCGTAGAGAACGTAAACCAGTGATTTAAAATCAGAGTTCAGAGTTCTCATCGTGGCTCAGTGGTAACAAATGCGACTAGTATCCACAAGGACTCGGGTTCGATTCCTGGCCTCTCTCAGTGAGTTAAGGATCCAGTGTTGCTGTGAGCTGTGGTGTTGGTCGCAGATGTGGCTCAGATCTAGCATTGCTGTGGCTGTGAAGTACGCTGGCAGCTACAGCTCAGATTTGACCCCTAGCCTGGGAACTTCCATATGTGGCCCTAAAAAAGTCCAAAAAAAAAAAATCAGAGCTCATGCTCCAGGAGACTTCAATTTTGTTTTTGCAAGACCTCTGAAATCCCCAGACATTGTTAAGGAGTGTTGCAAAATAATTGATAGGAAGTTAATGTTAGTAAACCCAAGTGTAAAATAGAGGAGGGCAGGGGTTCTTACTCCGAAGTTCCTGGTATACTAGGCGAGGAACAAGATCTCTGTAGTTCTGTAATTTGATTAAGTACATTTTTCTGGAGAGATGTCTGCAACTTTTATTAGATGCTTAAAGGGGTTAGTGACCCCTAAATTAGAGTCAAGAACTACTGCTATAAGGGTGGTCACTAAACCAAACCATGCTTAAAAACAACGGGATCACTAAAAGGAAAATTGGACACACCGTACTTTATTTAAAACGTGTGGCCACGATTTGCGATGACACTGACTTTCCATGTGTTTGTAGGTCGAGTGATAGCTACTTTCACATGTTCAGGAGAAAAGGAAGTAAATTTGGCTGTTCAAGATGCAAAGGCTGCCTTTAAAATATGGAGCCAGAAATCTGGCATGGAGCGTTGCCGAATTCTTTTGGAGGCTGCCAGGATAATAAGGGTATGTATGTTTTGGTTTACTCTCTTCCAGCAAAGCCCTCTTGCATTGCTCTTCGAGTTCTTTGTGATGATTTGCAGTTAGATTTTGATGCACTATCAGGTGATACCTTTTAGTGAAGTTAAAAACCATTTTCACGTGCTCGCTTTGGTGAGTACAACAAGCTTTCATTCAGTGATTTACTTCTGACTCTTGGCTCCTTGTGACATCTCCGTTGGCAGGTTTTCTTTGCATTTTTTTTTCTGGGGGGGGGCCTCCTCTTGGCATATGGAGCTCCCAGACAGGGATGAGATCCCAGCCACAGTTGTAATCTAAACCGCAGCTGTGGCAACACCAGATTCTTAACCCACCATGCTGGACCGGATTTGAACCCAAGTCCCAGCTCTCCCAAGATGCTGCCGGGCTGTTGCTCCTCCTTTTCCTTCTTTATTGGAGTCTCCTTTCATTTTAAGTGTGTGTACTTGTTTCCTTTTTACTTTTTCCTCTTGTTGACTCTTAAGCTCACTTTTCTTTTTCAGGCCTATTTTTCTATCACAAATTGCCTGGAAGATTTCCTAGCTTCATCGATGTTCCCCTCTTAAGAAACGAAGTTAAGCTTTCTTTAAACTTTGTTTCACGGTCTTAAGAAAGCAAAAGTACCAGATTGTCATTACAGAAGATGAGAAAATGCAGAGGATATACCCCAAAATATAAATGAAGCCTAACTCTCAGTGGTAGGGGTGTTGCAAAATACTTGATGGGGAGTTAACGTTACTGCACCCAACTGTGAAACAGAGATGGGCAGGGGTTTCTACCCTGAAGGCAAGGAACACAATCCCTCCTAAGCACGTTACTCAGAAGCTGAGGGTCTGAGAGTTACCGTACTTGCAAGGTTGTATATGCATTCTGACAAGAGACACGAGGTTTTCTGGGTTATGGAAAGATAGTTTATTACAGCAAAATGCAGCAGCCAGAGCAATACTTCAGCATCGGCTTTCAGAGCCCCGGTCCCCACGGGGTGCTGCAGAGAGAGCCACATGTTACCCAGTTCCCTACGGTGTGCTGCACCGCAGGAGAGGAACCCGAAAGGGATAAGACTCAGTTTATCTAGGGGCTGCCGGCACATGTGCCCATTCTCTCCTCCGGAGAGAGAGGTTACTCATTCAACAGCTCTCCAGAGTTAAGGGGAAAGTGTCCCTCGGTTTATTACTCTGGAAGGTAAGCAGATGTCCCTAGGAACAGGAAATAGCTTTCTAGCTCCATATCTCTCCAGAGATCTCTATCGTTTATCTTTTCCTTTTTTTTTTTAATGGCCTCACCTGTGGCATATGGATGTTCCCGGGCCAGGGGCCAAATCAGAGCTGCAGCTGCAGCAATCTTGCCAGATCCGAGCCGCATCTGTGACTAGGCCACAGCTCGCTCCTGGATCCTTAACCCACTGAGCGAGGCCAGGGATCGAGCCCTCATCCTCATGGACACTGTCGGGTTCTTAATCCGCTGAGTCACAGTGGGCACTCCAGGACCTCTCTCTTTAGGGAGACACCGTCTCTGCCATCCAAGGCCTTTGCTCTGCAATCGGCTTGCCAGTGGCCTTTGCTCAGGAAGCCTGGACCCTGCAATAATGTCAAAGTGCTCATGGAAAATCTTCTCTCAGCAAAGTATCTTCCTCTATTAAAATTGTATTTTTAAGATGATAGACAAAAGTAGGAACTCAAAGCTGATAATTTTTTATTCTAAGTTGTCTTTCCTTTTTACCTTGAGTGTAAGCATTTAGCAGTGTTATATCTTAAGAATTGGCTCCTTTGTCATTATAAACTAACTTGTTTTCCTTTATCTTGAATAGTATCTAATGTGATTTTGCTCTGAAATGAACTCCATCGGCTATTAATTTTGTTTTTCTTTCAGCTTCCCATTCCATATCCTTTAATATTTGTGTATTATTTTATCAGTCAGAAATATATTACTGCTTTTCTGTAAAGCTCTTGTCTGACAGTCATTTCCTGGATGTGCTTTTACCTAAAGTTGTTACACAAGTGAACAGATCCCATCCTCTGATTACAACCTACGGTCATAACTCTGAATCGCTTCCTTTTTTTCATTTTTTTTTTTTAGCTATGCCTATAGCATGTGGAAGTTCCCGGACCAGTGATTGGACCCACGCCACAGCAGTGACAATGACAGATCTTTAACCTACTGAGCCACCAGGGAACTCCCCTTAATTGCTTCTTTTAGTGATTTTTCTAGTTAATTGTGATCTGCAGTTCTTTCTTTTTTTTTTTTGCTAAGCACAATTATCTTTTTAAAATAATTTTAAAATAAGTTAAAATACATATAAATTTTTTTAGGGCCACACCTGCTGCATGTGGAAGTTCCCAGACTAGGGGTCGAATTGGAGCTACAGCTGCTGGCCTATGTCACAGCCACAGTCATGCCAGATCTGAGTCGTGTCTGCAACCTACACCACAGCTCACAGCAATGCTGGATCCTTAACCCCTTGAGTGAGGCCAGGGACTGAACACTCATCCTTGTGGATACTAGTTGGTTTGTTACCACTGAGCCACAACGGAAACTCCTCTAAGTTAAAAATATTTTATGTTTACCTACATTTTTCCCATTTCTAGTGCTCTTCGTTTCTTTGCATAAGACCCAGATTTCCATCTGTTTTTTCCTTTTTTTTCTCAAAGAAATTTCTCTAGCATTTTTTATAGTGCAGGTTTGCTGGTGATAGTCTTTCATCTTTTATAGGTCTGAAAAAGTTTTTATTTTGCTTTCATTGTTTTTTTTTTTTATAGGGCTGCACTCTTGGCATATGGAGGTTCCCAGGCTAGGGGTCAAATTGGAGCTGTAGCCGCCGGCCTTCGCCACAGCCACAGCAACGCGGGATCCGAGCTGCATCTGCAACCTACACCACAGCTCACGGCAACGCCGGATCCTTAACCCACTGAGCAAGGCCAGGGATCAAATCTGAGTCCTCATGGATGCTAGTCAAGTTCGTTACCGCTGAGCCATGATGGGAAGTCCGTTTTAACGTTAAGCACTAACCTTTTCTTGGTTGCAGTCTCCTTATGAAAGTAGCTGTCACTTGGCTTAAAAGGAGAGGAAAAAAAATCTTATTTAAAACTATGACAATGCTATTTAGCTACAGAAAAGATTGCGTGTGTAGATTACACACTTGCCTTCAGCCCTGCTCAGGCGAGTCCACCTTCTGCCGTGCCACGTGCGTGACCTGCCTGGACCAGCACTTCTGACCCTGGCCCTTCCCTCTGTTACGCGGCCCTCCAGGCGCTTCAGGGTCAGGCCCTCACCCCTGCTGCCTCATCTCCTCCCCTGCTCGTGCCCCGTGAGCCCCAGGCTTGCGCTCTCGGCCCTTCTTTCTTCTCTTGCCTCGTGTGTGCTCACATCCCGAGCTCTCACACCTGCTGTGATGCTTTCCTCCTCTGACGGCTTCTCCACTTTATCATCCCCAAGACTTTCCCTTTCTCGGCTGTCTGGTGCTGTTCCTCTGTTTTCCTTGCCCCCTGGACTGAGGCCTGTAGCATTTAGTTGGCTGTACTGTTGTTACTGGTTTTTCGCTTTCTTTCCTCTTAATGTCCCTAAGCAAACGGCCTCACTCCCTTGATCTCCTCCTGTCTTCCTTCTTCCCTCCCTCTCTCTCCCCCTCTTGCTTTTTGAACTCTTTATTTATTTATTTATTATTATTTTTTTTTTTGCCTTTTTTGTCATTTTAGGGCCCCACCCGCGGCATGTGGAGGTTCCCAGGCTAGGGGTCTAGTCGGAGCTGTAGCCACTGGCCTACACCGTAGCCACAGCAACATGGGATCCGAGCCACATCTGCGACCTACACCACAGCTCATGGCAACGCCAGATCCTTAACCCGCTGAGCAAGGCCAGGGATCGAACCCGCAACCTCATGGTTCCTAGTCGGATTTGTTAACCACTGGGCCACGACAGGAACTCCTGAACTCTTTATTTATTATATTGGGTGTGAGCCTTACACTATAATTGATGAGTGTTCACCTTGGTTGAAATTTAGCATTTCTCCTGTGAAACGATTTTTCCCCTGCTTCCCGTCCCATGGGCGCATTCCCACACTGAGTTCGAGGTAAGGAAATTGTGTAGCACTTGTCAGGATAGTTGGGAGACTAGAGTCAGGCACTGGGACTGGCTGTGAAGCTCTTAAAAGTGAAACAAGAGCTTGTCTCTTGCTTCTTAGCAGGTGATTATTAAGTACTAAATAATCTTAAAAAATGTCTATGACGTGCAAGGTGCTTTTCATACACAGTTGTATTTAATTGTCAAAAACATCTTGGAGTTCTTGTCGTGGCACAGCAGTTAACAAACCCGACTAGCATCCATGAGGATGCGGGTTTGATCACTGGCCTCGCTCAGTGGGTTAAGGATCCGGTGTTGCCTAGAGCTGTGGTGTAGATTGCAGATGCGGCTCAGATCTGGGCATTGCCGTGGCTGTGGTGTAGGCCTGCAGCTGCAGCTCTGATTTGATCCCTAGCCTGGGAACCTCCATGTGTCACGGGTGTGGCCCTAAAAAGATTAAAAAAAAAAAATCTTGAAATGTTGGCAGATAAAGAAACAAACGCAGGGAGTTCCCGTCGTGGCTCAGCGGTTAACAAATCTGACTAGGAACCATGAGGTTGCGGGTTCGATCCCTGGCCTTGCTCAGTAGGTTAATGATCCGGCGTTGCCGTGAGCTGTGGTGTAGGTTGCAGACGCGGCTCGGATCCCGCATTGCTGTGGCTGTGGCGAAGGCCGGTGGCTACAGCTCCTGTTAGACCCCTACCCTGGGAACTGCCATATGCCGCGGGTGCAGCCCTAGATAAAGGCAAAAAGACAAAAAAGAAAGAAAGAAAGAAACAAACCCAGGAAGATTGATCAGCTTGTGTGAGGTCGAATCACTAGTTGGTGTGAGAGCTGGTCTCTTAGACCTCAAAACCTGCCACTGTTTTGCTCAGCTCCGCCTCTTGACACAAGCAGGAGCTCGTGTCTGTCCAGTTTTAACGGGCACATCCTTGCTCACGTGGCTGTATTGTAAAATCGAGATGCTGGGCCTGCCGAGGAGTTTGAAGGGAAGGAGAGAGACGAGGCTCCTGCCCTTTGCGTCTCTTCCTTCCTGGTGTACACTCGGCCAGGTTGTGTGTGAAGCAGGGCGGTGGAGAGGAGGCCCGGCAGACACAGAGCAGGGGTTTCCCAAGAAATTGGTGTAGCAGGGCGTTGGCGTGGAATTTTGTTTGGTGACGCTCTAGTAGTGGAAGAGGCAGGGAACTTGTCCATCGTTTTCCCCCTTTCTCTCTGCCCTCCTTGTTCCCGGAGTGTAAAGGAACCCTTTTCCCCAAGTGCAGTATTAACAGTCAGTCAGATCCCCTCGAACTCCTTGTTAGTTTCCATCAAGGACTTTTTCTGATGATCCTTGTAAGGTTAGTATATCAAAGTTCTCATAATGGCTTTTTTTCCTTTTTTTGTCTTTTTTAGGGCCACATCCACAGTATATGGAAGTTCCCATGCTAGGGGCTGAATTAGAGCTACAGCTGCCGGCCTGCAGCGCAGCAACATGGGATCTGAGCCGCATCTGTGACCTACACCACAGCTCATGGCGGTGCCGGATCCTTAACCCTCTGAGTGAGGCCAGGGATTGAACCCGCATCCTCATGGATCCTATTCAGGTTCCTTACCGCTGAGCCACAATGGGAACTCCTCATAATGGCTTTTTAGAAATGGTTTCTGTAAGTGTAGAGAATGCTGGACTAAGACAGGAAAAAAATCTCAAAAAACCAGCCAGTAAATTGAGTTTTCTCGTTGAGTTGAAACTTTGAAACAGTCCTCAAAGCCAAGTGCCTGTTTTTTACCAAGAAAAAAAAAAAAGGAATTTATGAGAATAAAACTTCTTTTCATAGTAAATATTCCAAGGCTTTTTAGCGATAGTCACAGATTACTTCCTGTCTGTTCACTCTTGTAGTAACTTGGAAGCCAACAGCATTTCACTTTGCCAGCTTAACATTTCTTCATGTGTTTGAAATGTAATATGCTGATTCATAAAGTGTTTGTGCTAAACTGGTTCCTACTTCCTCTTAGGGCTTAGTTCCCCTCTTGCATTCTGAAAGTGAAGTGTGGTCAGGCCTTTGAAAACATGTCACGATAATCATATGCTGCAGATCCAAGACTGGAGGATGATTTATACCTGGTTTTAGAGCTGATGCTTGGAGTTCCCATTGTGGCTCATGGTTAACGAACCTGACTAGTATCTGTGACCACGTGGGCTCGATCCCTGGCCTCGCTCAGTGGGTTAAGGATCCTGCGTTGCCGTGAGCTGTGGTGTAGGTGGCAGACGCGGCTTGGATCCCGCGTTGCTGTGGCTGTGGCGAAGGCCGGCGGCTACAGTTCCTGTTAGACCCCTAGCCTGGGAACCTCCATATGCCGGAGGTGCGGCCCTACAAGGACAAAAAAAAAAGATAAAAGGAACTGATGCTTGATGTCTCCTAGGTACCCTCGTTTCTAGTATTATAACTGGGAAACACGTTATTCTTAAAAAGTTGTTTTGGTGATTAGAGAATCAGGGAGAGAGAGTGAATTGTTTGTTTAAAGGGTAATTTAAGAGTTCCCTTGTGGCTTGGTGGGTTAAGGACACAGTGTTGTCACTGCAGTGCCTTGGGCTGCTGCTGTGGCAAGGCTTCGATCCCTGGCCCGGAACTTCCACATGCCACAGGCGCAGCCAAAAAGCAAAATAAAATAAAAGGCAATTTAATTTAGACCATGTCTGAATGTGAACAGATTATTCTTTCAAATTGTCCTTTCTAAATTATTTTGAAGGAACATGTACATTCAGTAATTGCAAAATTTTATTTAGAAGTTACTAATTTCCTTTTTAAGAAGGGAGCTCCTTAAGGCAGAGACTGGGTCTATCCTTTTTTCCTTAATAATGAGTGTGGAATAAATGAATCAAAGCACTTTATACCTCTGATCTCTGTATAAGTAGAACATGTCTAAATATCATTATCAAACTGTCCTTTCCTGTATTTCATACTGGTTTTCATATTCCTCCTCCTATCTCTTCTGAGATTTGTACTGTGGATAAACACTTGCATTAATTTCTGTTGCCATTTCATTTTCTCTCTGTTCAGCCTGTCTGGTTGTTTCAATAAGAGAACGCTCATTGTCAATTGTTTGATTTGTCTTTTACATATATTCAGATTTTAACTCTATTGTTTATTTTAAATTGGACCCATAATAGCAAATATCAATTTCTCATGTATTCAATTTTCCATCTTCTTTGAGGAAAAAAGGCATTATTTAGTGTTTTTTTTTTCCAGGTCTAATTTCCCAAACCTTTTTGTCCATCCCTGGACCATCTCGAGTACCCCTGAGTTGTGTAAACTACAACTGGAAACAGTACTTGTAAAGTGAATAATGAGTACTCAGCGTTAGAAAATAATTACCTTATAACTTTAACATGCTGCATTTCTTTGGGTGAATTAAAGCCATGGGTTTGTATAACCTCTTCAAGGTCAATTGTGTGTTTGGTTATTTTGTGTCATTTTCCTAGGGACTGCTCTCTCTTACTTTGCAAATACATGCACCTATACCTACACATACAAATATATGTATACATATGTATTTCTCAAAACATGCCTTTTCTGGAGTTCCCGTTGTGGATCAGCAGTTAGGAACCCGACTGGGATCCATGAGGATGCAGGTTCGATCCCTGACCTCGCTCAGTGGGTTAAGGATCTGGCATTGCTATGAGCTGTGGTGTAGGTCGCATCCCACGTTGCTGTGGCTGTGGTGCGGGCCGGCAGCTACAGCTCCGATTCGACCCCTAGCCTGGGAACTTCTATAGGCTGAAGGAGCAGACCTAAACAAAAAAGCAAAAAAAAAAAACCCCAAAAACATGCCTTTTCTAACTGATCTTAAAATGAGGTATTGCACTTATATCTGCGACAGTTACTTGAGGCAGAGAACAAGGCTGCTGCTTAGAAATAAGCTTTTATCTCTCTTCCAAATATCACACTGCCATTCCCCCCCCTTTTTTCCCCACTGAAAGTGCAAGCTGTTTTTATGTTTTTAAATTGTTTTGCACGTTGACTCTATTGGGGTGTGTGGTAGGAGGTCTTAACTCGGGTCTTCTCGTTCACCCGCAGGAACGGAAGGACGAGATTGCCGCCGTGGAGACCATCAACAATGGCAAGTCCGTCTTCGAGGCCCGACTGGACATTGACACTTCCTGGCAGTGCCTGGAGTACTACGCGGGCTTGGCGGGATCCATGGCTGGTAAGTCCTTCTATGACCAGACGACAAGAAGACAGAAGAACAGAGCGAGGAAAGGTCAAGATTTGGGGACTAAAGCAGACCTAGGTTAAATCATGGGTTCATCGCTCCCCTTGGGTGACCCTGGGAGCTAGTTCGTCTCTCTTCATTTAAACGGAGATGATAATCCCTCTCTTCCTGGTTATTACAAAGAGTAAATGAGATGATATATATAAAGCACGTAGCCTCATACCTGAGCTGTAGTCCAAGTTGTTGAAAAACCAGTTCTTGCAAGAATCAGGGAGTGCATCATACTTCTTTCTTGGCAAGGGATTTTCTTGGACCGTTTAGCAAGTTTATACCAGTTCACGTTGGATGGTTTAGCAGGGCCCAGGCGGGCCGTGGGGAGCCAGAAGTCTGAGTTTTCAGGGTCCTTAGACCCTTCAGCTGCCCTCTTTCCCCCATTTCTGTTAATTTTAATTAAGTTACCTAGTGGATGCTTGGTGTGTTTTTAATTACATCAAGTCGAAGGGGTTTGAAGGACAGAAGGGATTCTTTGCGTGGTGAGAATATGCAGAAGCAGCATCAGAATGACTAGAAGGAACAGAGAACGGAGATGGGCTGATCCCAGGGTGCTGGGGGCAGCGGGGTGGGGGGGCGTCTGACGGGAGTCCAGGCGCTGGGGGAGCCTTGGGACAAGCGGCACTGCACCCTGCTCTCTTCTGTCCCCTTAGGAGAGCACATCCAGCTCCCTGGCGGATCCTTTGGTTACACCAGAAGAGAGCCCCTGGGGGTGTGTGTGGGAATAGGGGCCTGGAACTACCCCTTTCAGATCGCCTGCTGGAAGTCGGCCCCAGCGCTGGCCTGTGGTAAGAACGAATCCGCGTCCGCCCCTAGGGGGTCTGTAGGTTAGACACACAGCTCGTGTCTACAGTATTCCCATTTTTTTGTTTGTTTGTTTTTTGCTTTTTAGGGCAGTACTCGAGGCATATGGAAGTTCCCAGGCTAAGGGTCTAATCAGAGCTGCAGCCGCCGGCCTCCACCACAGCCACAGCAACGCAGGATCTGAGTTGTGTCTGCGACCTACACCACAGCTCATGGCAACACTGGATCCGTGACCCACTGAGCGAGGCCAGGGACTGAACCCGCGTCCTCGTGTATACTAGTCAGGTTCGTTACCCCTGTGCCACAACGGGAAAGCCAATTTATTTTTGTTTATGGAAGAAAGTTAATTTTGGTCTTGGAGGTCTTATTATTTTTACTGTCAAATGCACTAGCTTTGTGCTACTGGTAGCTTCTTTCCCTCTCTGCACAAGGATTGTGGGCCTGAATTCTGTGTAGGGGGTAGCACTTAGCACTTCCTGACTTTGTTCAGGAAGCAGAAGGCAAACATCCGCCTTCATTTGTGTCTTAAGAGAAATGATAAACAGAAAAGCTTCGGCTGATTGACAGAAAGTTTTTTTCTCATGCCATTTGAAGAAAGGGATCTGTGGGAAAAGAATCCTGTATCTGGGAAGAAAACTGTCAGATTAAAAAATCTTTGCTCTTCAGACACTGTAGTGAAACGCAGCTTTTCTTCTTGCCTCTTCATATGCTTCCTCCTGCATATTCCTATGTGATAGAGAAACAGAATGAAGTTACCAGTTTTGGGGAGTCTCATCAGATTAGGCTTTCTGGTCTTCAGTTTCACCTTTTATAAAATGGGACTCATCGTACTTCCCTGGCGCTGCTCTCGCAACTGCTACGTGAGATTAGTACATGTGAAACAGTCCAGATCTGCAAGTGTAAGGTGTTATTGGTTGAGACTGTGCACATATGTAGTTTGGGGTCTGTTTAATGAGAGAAACCGAAGTGGGAAGAACAGGATGTTTGCTTAGTGGTAACATCTTTGGCCTGGCATGTGGTGGGGAACGGGGACCAAATGGCGTTGTTGCTTTGGCCTCTGGTCCTGTGCTCTGAGTATTCCCAGTCTTAAATCTTCCTGGAGTTCCCATCGTGGCTCAGTGGTTAGCAAACCCAACTAGCATCCGTGGGGACGCGGGTTCGATCCCTGGCCTTGCTCAGTGGGTTAAGGATCTGGCGTTGCCGTAAGCTGTGGTGTAGGTTGCAGACGCGGCTCGGATCCCGCGTTGCTGTGACTGTGGCGAAGGCCGGCGGCTACAGCTCCTGTTAGACCCCTAGCCTGGGAGCCTCCATAAGCCGCGGGAGGGGGCCCTAAAATAAATAAAGAGAAAGAATGGCCAAATAAACATCTTCCTGTCTTTGTGTTTCGGTGCTGCAGGTAACGCCATGATCTTTAAACCCTCTCCCTTCACGCCCGTGTCCGCACTGCTGCTGGCCGAGATCTACACCGAGGCCGGCGCCCCTCCTGGGCTCTTCAACGTGGTGCAAGGAGGGGCCGCCACGGGCCAGTCTCTGTGTCAGCATCGCGATGTGGCCAAAGTCTCCTTCACTGGAAGTGTGCCCACGGGCTCAAAGGTGACGATAAGCCAGCGTAGGTGAACACAGATGGCATCTAGATGTGACTCTGTCAGGCCTCTCCCCAGGGTATATCTGGAGGCTCATCCTCTCGTTTTACTGAGCTCGGAGGGAGGCCGTTGCTGTTATTGGGCAGAGCTCTGAAGTGTGCTTTATTTTATTTCATTTTATTTTATTTTATTTTATTTATTTTATTTTTTTTGTCTTTTGTCATTTTAGGGCCGCACCCGCGGCATATGGAGGTTCCCAGGCTAGGGGTCTAACAGGAGCTGTAGCCACCAGCCTTCGCCACAGCCACAGCAACGCGGGATCCGAGCCGCGTCTGCAACCTACACCACAGCTCACGGCAACGCCGGATCCTTAACCCACTGAGCGAGGCCAGGGATTAAAACCACAACCTCGTGGTTCCTAGTCGGGTTCGTTAACCACTGAGCCACGACGGGACCTCCTGAAGTGTGCTTTAAAGTGTGAGGGGGCGAAGGGGGCGCCCTCGGGGTGCTGACAGCAGCCCAGCGGGATTGGGAGCCGTCATCCCCTGCCTGTGTCTGAGTGGGGAGGCCCTGGGCTGCCACGTATGTCGTTTGGTGAATTTCCTCATCTCTGGCAGCCACCTCCGAAGGAAGGGTATTTTCTCAGTTTATTTCACATTCATTGTTTTGACCTCAATTTGTGCTCTGGGCTCTGTCAGCCTTGAACACGGTAACAGTGATACAAAGGAGTTTCTGCTGATGACAGTGAGGTGAATTGCTGGTATTTTTTAAATGAACTACCTCTTTCAGAATATCAAGTGCCATTCTGTGGATTCTCTTCAGCGTTCTGGAAGAGATATATTTCAAGTAAACCAAAGACAAAATATGTTGAGGGAAACAAGGCTGCAGGTCATGCCTTGTTCGAGATGACTTTGGAGGGTCCGGGTTTACTTAACATAGCGTGCAGTCTCGTTTGTGTTAAACCGCTGAGTGCTTTTTGTTCTTGTTCTGGAAGATCATGGAGATGGCAGCTAAAGGAATCAAACCTGTGACCTTGGAACTTGGGGGCAAATCGCCGCTGATCATCTTCTCAGACTGTGATATGGGGAATGCGGTGAAGGGGGCACTGATGGCCAACTTCCTCACGCAGGGCGAGGTGTGTACCTGACCTGGAAAAGGTCTGAGAGGGATCTCCATCGTTTCATCTCACAGCTTGTCATTTTGAGATGATCTCAGACTTACAGAAAAGTTGCACAAATAGTACAAAGAGTTGGCAGGTACCTTAGAATGAGGCTCGTCAAATGTTAACATTTTGTCACATTGACTTTAGTATTCCTTTTGTTTGTCTACACGTACATATGCATATTATTTTTTTCTGAACTGTTTGAAAGTTACAGACAGGAGATCCCTGACCTCCACCAGTGTCTCCTAAAAACAAGTGCCTTCTCTTAAATAAGCACAACATACTTAGTGAAATTCACTAATAATAACTTGATATTAATGCAGTGCTATTAATCTGTAGCCTTTATTCAGATTTCACCATTTGACTAATGTCCTTTTAGCAAAAGAAAAGAGTTTTTTTTTTTTTAACTGGTCTAAGATGTAATCCAGGATGATGCGTTGCATTTAGTTGTCCTGTCTTTTAAATCTCATTTAATCTGGAACAGTTCCAAAGTCATTCTTAACTTCTTATCTTGGTGTTTTGAAGAATACGGGCCACGTACTTTGTGGAATGTCCCTCATTTGGGGTCTCTCTCTCTCTAGTTTTTTTAAAAAAATTAGATTCAGGTTACGCATTTTTGGCAAAACAAACAGTACAAGAATGTTTTATATTTTCCAGTGCTGGTGTTGACTTTTGATCATTTGGTTAAGGTGGGGCTTTACTGCAAAGTTCCTGTTTTTTCTTTTGTGGTTAATAAGTCTCTTAGAGGAGGGAAGGTGACACTATCTTGTTCCTCATTAAACTTTGACCTAATTTTTAGCACTCATTAATGAGGTTTGCTGGGAGCATTTTTTCCAGTGGTCACCAAGTGGTGATTTTCCACTTGTGTTATTCCTTCTGCATTTATTTAGGTCATCGTCTGTCGTAGGAAAGAACGTTTCCTTCCCTCTTGCTTTTCTTCATTCCTTTGCTTATATCAGCACTGACCCGTGGATTCTCATCTCATTCTGTAGGTTATAACCCATTACTATGATTTTTTTTTTTTTTTTGGTCTTTTGCCTTATCTAGGGCTGCACCCGCGGCATATGGAGGTTCCCAGGCTAGGGGTCTAACAGGAGCTCTAGCCGCCGGCCTTCGCCACAGCCACAGGAACGCAGGATCCGAGCTGCGTCTGCAGCCTACACCACAGCTCACGGCAACGCCGGATCCTTAACCCACTGAGCAAGGCCAGGGATCGAGCCCACAACCTCATGGTTCTTAGTCGGATTCGTTAACCACTGAGCCACAAGGGGAACTCCCTAATTCTTTTTTTCCTTCTTTTTTAAGGCCACACCTGCAGCATATGGAGGTTCCCAGACTAGGGATCGAATTAGAGTTACAACCGCTGGCCTATGTCACAGCCACGGCAATGTGGGATCTGAGCCGTGTCTGTGACCTACACCACAACTCATGGCAATGCCGGATCCTTAACCCACCGAGGGAAGCCAGGGATCGAACCCGTGTCCTCATGGGTGCTAGTCGGATTCATTTCCACTGTAGTTTTCTTTTTTACTGTTTTTATAGCATTTGAACAGTTCATATTTATGTTCCTATCTAGCTAGCTAGTCATTATTTGTGGTTTTAGAGACAAACAGTGACCGTGAAATGCTCTAGGTTTTTCATAGACTCAAGGCCTCAATTCTTAACCTATTTTTACTCTTTAGCCCTTTCACTCTTACCTTCTACTCAAATATTCAGCCAAATTGAGCATCTGAAATGCGGAAATAGAAGAAGTCCTGTGGGTCATGTGTTAACTTGCCTTGAGGAAACATAAGTGAAAACACAGATAGAACTTTTTTCTCAAAGGGCAGATAGTTTGTGCCTGTTGGGTAATGTGTCCACAATTGCATGTGTGATCCTAATCAGTACGGTGATAATTTTTACAAATAGAACTAACCTTTATAGAAAGTGTTGTCTCTTTGAAATTTAAAGCTGTTGGACTTTTTTTTTTCTTTTTTCTTTTCCTTTTTCTCCCCTCACCTGCATGTAAATTTGTGTTTGTTCTTCAGGTTTGTTGTAATGGTACAAGGGTATTTGTGCAAAAGGAAATTCTTGATAAATTTACCGAGGAAGTGGTGAAACAGACCCAAAGGATAAAAATTGGAGATCCCCTTCTGGAAGATACAAGGATGGGTCCCCTCATCAACCGACCACATCTGGAGCGAGTCCTTGGGTTTATTAAAGTGGCAAAGGAGCAGGTGAGCAACAAGCAGAGATGAGATGAGGGGGCGGGGCAGTTACTCTTAGGTTCCTTGCTCTGTGTCCTTTTCCTGTGGTCTTATCCTTTGGGGAGCATCATCCTGCTTGGTCCTTGCAGTGGAGAGACGGAGTATGCATTTGTTCGGGCCTCAGGTAGCATTTCGTGAGTGCATATTGAGGTCGTATGTGTGACATAAAATACACCTTCTTTTTTCTCTTTTGGCAGGGTGCTAAGGTGTTATGTGGCGGAGACCTATATGTACCTGCAGATCCCAAATTAAAGGATGGGTATTACATGCGACCTTGTGTGTTAAGTATGTCCTCTTCTCGTTGGCTTTTAAACAGTTTGAATCAAATGTCAGATAGGAAAGAATATTTATAAACTGTGTCTGTGGTGTAAAGCAACGGTTGGCAGACTGTGCCCACGACTCAGGTTTAAGAAGTAAATGCTCTCGGAGTTCCCTTCGTGGCTCAGTGGTTAACTAATCCGACTAAGAACCATGAGGTTGTGGGTTCGATCCCTGGCCTTGCCCAGTGGGTTAAGGATCCGGCGTTGCCGTGAGCTGTGGTGTAGGTCGCAGATGCGGCTCGGATCCCGCGTTGCTGTGGCTGTGGCGAAGGCCGGCGGCTACAGCTCCTGTTAGACCCCTAGCCTGGGAACCTCCACATGCCGCGGGTGCGGCCCTAAAAAAGGCAAAGAGACAAAAAAAAAAAAGGAGATGTTCTCCCATGTGTCCCTCATCTTGGACGATGGTGTGTGTCAGTTTACTTAGGACTTAAGCTGTGGATTTAGAAGCAAGGAGCTTAAAACAATGAAAGTGCATGTTTGATTACAAATTAAGTAACAACTTTCATATCTGAAGAAAGTTGGTCAAGAATGTATATTTCTTTGAACTGTAGGTCCTCAATATTACAAAACTGGTCAGACAATATATTAACATTTTAAAAAAAATTATGTAATATGATAATTTTCAGTCTTAAAAATCTTCCGGCTTGGTCAAGTCTGTAGTCATCCCTGGCTTCTCACACCCATCTGCTTCCCTTCTGCCTGGGGTGACGCTGTTCTAGATGTCACTGCTGGTGTCAGTGTCACTGGTGGTGTCATTTACTTTTCTCTGTCGTTTTATAACGTATGTTAGTATCTCCTATAAAAATTTTGTTGGTTTTCTTGGCTTTAAAAAAACCATACGTAGAGGAAATTATGTTATGTAATTCCTTACACCGAATTTTGAAGGTAGATTCGGCTCCTTTTTGTCCCCGAGGTTGATAGCGGTGTCACTTGACATGCGACGCAGTTTAACCTTTAAGCCCTTGCCAAAAAAAGATCCACTGAGGCTGAAAGACTGTGAATTTAGCATTCGTGCCGTGGATCAGCTTGTAGCTATTAAAGAAGAGGGAAGATTTACAGTACGTTTTAAAATAGAAAGTATAGGTTAAACAATCGTGTGTATGTTATTATCTCAAATCTCTTAGGAGCCACATACGTCCATGGGAAAAAGAGGGAACAGAGTATTCCTCCTAATATTAATAGTGGATTTCTCTGGATGTTGGGATTAAGGTTTTTTTTTTATTATATTTTGTGCATTTCTGAATATTACAAATGTTCTGTCGAGAACGTTTCACAATTAGGAAAACAGGTGAATTTTAAACAAGCTGTGAACACACTCAAGGAACAGGGAGCACTGCCTTAACTTCATTCTAGTGATGCCGAAAGCCTGCTGTGGGGTCCACAGCGTCAATATCACCTGGAAAACTTGTTAAAAAGGCAGATTTCTGGTCCCTGCGCTAGAGTCCCAAATGTAACTCTCAGGGGCTAGGGCCTCGAGATCTGCATGTTGCTAAGTCCCCAGTTCATTTTTCCACGTGTTAAAATTTGAAAATGACCGCAGGGCCTCAATCTTTAGATTGTTTACTGGAGATCTGGGGCTAGAATACAGTGAGTGTTTTGTTCTGGGCAGGAACCCTCCCTTTTCTTGTATGTCTGCTGCTGCTTTATTGCCTCAGCTCTCTGGGCTCTCCATTGTAGACCTCACTGCACACACAGCCATACCGTGTTATTAGCCTGCATAATATAAGCTATATTCTGGGACTATTGGGTGATGTGTTGTCTTGAGTAGTTTTATATTCTGGCTAATGATTACCCTAAAAATTACATAGGGATTAGTAGTTTTTAAAGATTTAGAACATGATAAACCATCATTATACACAACCTAA
Source organism: Catagonus wagneri (assembly GCA_004024745.2). Taxonomy (NCBI): domain Eukaryota; kingdom Metazoa; phylum Chordata; class Mammalia; order Artiodactyla; family Tayassuidae; genus Catagonus; species Catagonus wagneri. Next base: position 822,579 of record PVHT021183515.1, read on the forward strand.
AATCATTTACTATACCTTTGGGGACACCTAAACTGTCTTCAGAGTACAGTGTAACGTACAGGTGACCAGAGTGCTGTTCTTACTTTGTGTACACAAGCTCTGCTCCATCTCTTAGGAGATTTTAGAATCGTCTTCTTAGTAGACATGCCAGTAGTTAGTTTTTAGCTGCGGCTAGTGTAAAGCTGGTGTTTATAGCGGGGTTCTTAAGCGGTTTTCTGCCTCCGCATTGTTTCCATGTATAACACAACCTTACAAACCACATTTCTCGCTTTGTGCGGTGGTTGCCAGCCCTGAGGTGCGCTGTCCTTCAGCTGCAGTGCAGATAAAAAAAAAAAAAGCACCGCTCTCTCGAGAATCCCTGGGGTTCCGTATCGTAATCGAAATATGTGAGTTTTCTAGGTTTATCTGCATATTTAAAAATGTCAAGTGTGAATTCAATCATGTTAGGGAATTAGGCTCTTAAAAACTTAGGAACATTTTCATATGAAGTGATCACCCCCTTCAGTTATTTCTTAATGTTTTTGTATTGGGTTTTCTTTTTTTTAAAAAAATAGTTTCTGGAGTTCCCGTCGTGGCTCAGTGGTTAACGAATCCGACTAGGAACCATGAGGTTGCGGGTTCGATCCCTGGCCTTGCTCAGTGGGTTATGGATCCGGCGTTGCCGTGAGCTGTGGTGTAGGTTGCAGACGTGGCTCGGATCCCGCGTTGCTGTGGCTGTGCCGAAGGCCGGCAGCTACAATTCCTGTTAGACCCCTAGCCTGGGAACCTCCATATGCCGCGGGTGCGGCTCTAGATAAAGGCAAAAAAAAAAAGACGAAAAAAAATAGTTTCTGATTCTAACTAAACATCATAGTCATGGAGAAAATGTGAAAAAGTGTGAAAATGTGTAACATTTTAACAGAAATTGGGAAGGTATATACAGTTATTCATATTATATTTAGTTATTCCATTTTCTTCGAAAACCTTGCTTTTCGAGGCTGCATAGAAGTTCATCCCCGGAACGTGTACTGGTCACGTGCTCGTCCCACCTGCTCTGCATGTCTGGTTCACTGCTTCTCTTACAAGGAATTGCTGCGATGGAAGTCCTTGTACCTGCATCTGTGTCCACCTCATTAGCTGTTTCAAACGAGTAGAGCAGAACTGGAATTAAAGGCCGTGATCGTTAGTACACAGTGTTAAACTGTCATGCAGAAAACGATGCCCTGATTTATATTCACACTGGAGACATCGCATTGAAATGTCTGAAAACCTGTTTACCATGAACAAGAAATTTCCCTATGTCAGAAATAATAATTCCCTCACTCATGTTTTTTTTTTTTTTACTAATGTTTGCAGCCAACTGCAGAGATGACATGACCTGTGTGAAGGAAGAGATCTTTGGACCAGTTATGTCCATTTTATCATTTGACACCGAAGCTGAGGTTGTGGAAAGAGCCAATGATACCACTTTTGGACTAGCTGCCGGTGTCTTCACCAGGTGGGTGGGGAAGGAGAGCTCACGCGACTTTGAAGGACAGCTCATGCTGCAGTATCTGCTGAGATAGTTAACCGATCTTAGTCCCTCCCTGGAGTTTGCCCTCACTCCATTTCCATCAACATTTTCTGTTTGTTTGGGCTCAGGTCAGAAGATGTCAAAAGCAGCATTTTGCAGTTAGCCTTGAATGGCCAGAGAACCCTACTGTCGAGTTTAGATTAAGCTGAAAAGTCTCTCCTTTTTTATTCATTCATTGACTAAATATTTAAGGTTCTGATCTACGCAGAGCATCATATGAGGTGCCTGTTAAAAACATGCATGTCAAGGAATCTGGAAACCTGCAAGCTTATAAATATTGGGCAGTGGAGTTCCCGTCGTGGCGCCGTGGAAATGAATCCAACTAGGAACCCTGAGGTCGTGGGTTTGATCCCTGGCCTTGCTCAGTGGGTTAAGGATCTGGCGTTACGGTGAGCTGTGGTGTAGGTCGCAGAAGTGGCTCAGATCTGGCGTGGCTGTGTCTGTGGTGTAGGCCGGCATCTGTAGCTCCGATTTAACCCCTGGCCTGGGAACCTCCATATGCCATGGGTGCAGCCCTAAAAAAAAGCAAAAAAAAAAATTGGGCAGTATTCTTCAAAGACATGATTTTTAATGGCTTAATAGTAGTCCCTAATTGGAATGCATTATAACACATGTTTTGTAGTTATTATATATTTAGGGTGCTATTTCCAATTTTTAACTATTGTAAGTAATGTGATTAATGCCTCTGCTCATTAATTTGAACCACTATAAGAAAAGCAGAAAGCGATTTGGAGTAAAATTCCTTTGAAAATGATTGTAGATTGACTGATTGTCAACATACTCTGATTAGCTTTGTCTGTAGCAGGTGGTTTTCTAAGACTGCTTAACACCTGGGATTATGCTGGGGTTTTTTTGGTGATATACAAAGTTAATTTTTTTTTGTAGTTTTGTGGTCAGGAAGGAACTTGAGGAAAGGAGACCCAGGTCTGCCTTGAGGACCTGAGTCCTCTTTCTGAGTTTTGAAGAAAAGAGGAGCTACTCTTTTTAAATAAAATAAAATAAAATAAAATAAAATAAATAGACCTTATTTTTTTAGAACAGTTTTAGGTTTACTGCAAAATTGAGTGGAAAGTAGAGATTCCCCAAATACCCTGCCCCACCCATGCTCAGCGTCCCGTTGTCTGCATCCCTCACCGAGTGGAACCTTTGTTGGAACTGATGAGCCAACGTGAACACATCGTTATCACCCAAAGTCCTTTGTTCCCATTAGGGTTCACTCTTGGGGCTCTACATTCTCTGGTCTGGACAGGTATGTCAAGAAAGTACCCACCGTTGGCCATCCTCTCTGAGGAGCTGTTTTTTGCTATTTGAGGATCGAATGGGTTACGTCTCTTAAGTACCTGTGTCACCAGAATATAGACAAAGGCCAACTCCAAAGGAGGGTAAATCTTTTTTTCTTTCCTTTATAAATAACTTTGTCGGGATAATTCACATACTGAGCAATTCACCCATTTAAAGTGCCCAAGTGGTTTTTAGTATATTTCCAGAGTTGTACAGCTGTCATTATAATCTGATTTTAGAACATGCTAATCATCCCAAGAACATTCACTCTGCGTTTTCCCGCCACCCCTGCCCCAGTCCCTGGCAACTGCTAGTCTACGTTCTGTCTTTATAGGTTTGCCTGTGGTTGAATAGTTTACGTAAATGACATCACGTGACCTTTCATGCCCAGCTTCTTTCACCTAGTTCATTCACTGGCTTCTTTTCAAAGTTTGTGTATGTTGTGCTATGTCCTTTATCCCTTTCTACTGCTGAGTACTATTCTCTTGTATGGACGTACTACCTTTTGCTTAGTCATTCACCGATCGATAGACATTTGGGCTGTTTTTGCTTTTCAGCTATTATGAATAGGACTCCTGTAAGCATCTGTGAATAAGTCTTTGTGTGAATATTTATATGTTTTGCTTCTGCTGGCCATATAGATATCTATCCAGGAGTGGAATTGCTGGGACCGTATGCTAACTCTGTGGTTAACTTTTTTTTTTTTTTTTTTGTCTTTTGTCATTTTTAGGGCCGCACCCATGGCATGTGGAGGTTCCCAGGCTAGGGATCGAATCGGAGCTACAGCTGCCGGCCTTCGCCACAGCCACAGCAACGCAGGATCCAAGCCGCGTCTGCGACCTACACCACAGCTCACGGCAATGCCGGATCCTTAACCCACTGCGTGAGGCCAGGGATCGAACCCGCAACCTCATGGTTCCTAGTCGGATTCATTTCTACTGAGCCACGGAGGGAACTCCTGTGGTTAACTTTTTGAGGAACTGCTAAACTCTCTTCCAAAGTGGCAGCACAATTTCACATTGCCATAGCAATACGTAAGGGTTCCAGTTTCTCCATAATATAGGCAGCAGTTGTTATTGTCTGTTCTTTTGATTTTAGCCACCCTAGTGGGTGTGCGGCAGCATCCTGTAGTCTTGATCCGCATTTCTGTGAGTTGTCTTTTTACTTTCTTGATAGTCTCATTTGCAGCACCAAACTTATTTTTTCGATAGAATAATTCTGTTTTTTCTTTATCTGTTATTTCTGGTGTCATGTCTAAGAAGGTTTTGTCTAACCCAAGGTCATAAAGATTTACTCCTATTTGCTTTAAAGCATTTTATGGTTTTCACGCTGACATTTTAGGTCAGTGACCCATTTGAGTTAATATTTGTATATAGGACAAGAAAGGGATCTTCCTTCATGCTTTCTGTATGTGAATATCCAGTTGTTCCAACACTATTTGTTGAAAAGACTGTTTTTCCTCATTGAATTTTTTTTTTTTGTCTTTTTAGGGCCACACCTGTGGCATATGGAAGCTCTCAGGCTGGGAGTCAAATCGGAGCTACAGCTGCCAGCCTACACCACAGCCACAGCCAACCAGGGTCTGAGCCGCATCTGCAACCTACACCACAGCTCACAGCAACGCCGGATCCTTAACTCAGGGATCGAACCTGCAACCTCATGGTTCCTACTCAGATTCCTTTCCACGGCATCACGGCGGAAGCTCCCCCATTGAATTGTTTTGACACCCTTACTGCTGCTGCTTATTTTACAGATGCTTTTGGTTGCGACTCTAAAATTCAGATCCTCCTCTATTTTGCCTGGACGACCTAAGATTTTAAAACATGCTGAAGAAACAATTGGCAGTATTTTGAGACCTTCAGAAGGGAGTCTAAGTTTTCCCATTGAAGTCATAGCAGAAGGCGCTGCGAGTCACCGGTGCCTTTTGCTCTCTTCCTAGGGACATCCAGCGCGCCCACAGAGTGGTGGCCGAGCTTCAGGCCGGGATGTGCTTCATTAACAACTACAACGTCAGCCCCGTGGAGTTGCCCTTTGGCGGATACAAGAAGTCAGGTGAGGAGCTGGGGAACTGTGACAGCAAACTTCCGTCTCTAGAGACGCTGGTCCTGATTGAGCCCTCAGAGAACGACCACGTTCCTAAACCTGTCTGGGTTGCAGAAGCATCTGGAAAAGTATATGAATTCCTGGTCCCCCCTCGTCCCCTGGATCTGTCCCCTGGGAATGGAAGCCAAGCATCTTTATTTTTGCCCCGTGTTCTCCAGAAGGTTCTGATGTGTAGACTGGCGTGGGGGCAGTGGTCTTCATCTCAAAGAGGCTTGTCTCGTGGGTGGGGTTACTTTTTCCTCGCAATCCGTGGTTGCTGTGAGTATAAACCCCACTCCTAGGCATTTTCACTGGGGCGAGTTTACAAGTCTAGTCTGTCAGGAGGAGATTTTTTTTTTTTGTCTTTTTGCCTTTTATCTAGGGCCGCACTCATGGCATATGGAGGTTCCCAGGCTAGGGGTCTAACAGGAGCTGTAGCCGCCGGCCTTCACCACAGCCACAGCAACGCGGGATCCGAGCCGCGTCTGCAACCTACACCACAGCTCACGGCAACACCGGATCCTTAACCCATTGAGCAAGGCCAGGGGTCGAACCCGCAACCTCATGGTTCCTAGTTGGATTTGTTAACCACTGAGCCACGACGGGAACTCCCTGTTAGGAGGAGATTTGAGGCATCAGGAGTGTAGCCATTACTTTGAGGTTCTTTCTCCAGAGCTGGTTGCCAATTTCACTGGTTCTTCTGTATGAAAAGTGGTTTGGACTTCCTCGTAAAGGCACCATCCTGAGAGTCCAAGCCCCAGTCTCTTGGCAGATACTTGGCGGCTATCATAGTGCTGGCCAACGTGGAAGCATCGCTGAATGATGATGAGATGGTGGGTGTTAATCGACAGCGTTATTTGGGATTTCATTTGGGATTATCCTGGCATCCTCAGTCATATTCGGTAGTCATCCTTGCCCCTACAGGGTTCCCAGAGGAGTTGGACACACAGGCCCCAGTGCAGGCTAGGAACCCAGGCTCTGTTTCTTTAATTCTGCAGAGTTAAAAAGTTTTAACCTGACACCGGCTTTCAAAGGCATCAGGTCGATAGTTGTGGAGATTGCTCTAATGCTTGATCAGAAAGTCGGAACATTTTTAGACCTTAGCCCAGAGCAGCCGGCAGTTATGATTCGCAGGCAAGAAAGGAGACCTGGGTGTTTCCCTGTCCCCATCAGCTGAGGGGCCACGTTCCCACGTTTAGCTTCACGGCTGGTACAGGTAGCTGGGGACTTGTTCCCGGGACTTTTCAGCTCTGCCGCCGTCCCAGGCCCTGTGAGGCTCACTGTGGCCGGACTGCAGCGACGGCTCACCCTTCTCTTCCTTTCAGGGTTTGGCAGGGAGAACGGCCGTGTGACCATTGAATATTACTCGCAGCTAAAGACCGTGTGCGTGGAGATGGGCGACGTGGAGTCTGCTTTTTGAAAACCTGCAGCGAACCCAGTGAACGCGGCTGGGATGCGAACCGGCTGCCTCGACGGAGGTGGTGCAGCCGCCCTGCCCTTTTACATCCAGAACGTTGCTCGCTGCGGATGAGAGAGTGGTCGGCTCACTACTAGGCTTCATTACTCGGGCGATTTCCTAAGTGAAAATGTATGCAAGTGCCTTGTAGATACTAATCAGGAAAGCTGTGATTTTCCCCAAAGCAAATTTCTCTGACTTCTTTGAGAGCTGCTAACATACTTCTGGAGAAAGAACCGGGGGCGGGACCAGGATGATTCTCTCAGAATCCACCCATCGCCGGGTTCGTTCTCTAGCTTGCTTTAAAGAACCCATCCCTTAGAAGCTCCTGGCGGGATCAGTGGAGGTGATTTCTGCTCCTTGGCATTTCTTCAGCCATGCCCCCTTGTCCTTCCAAGAGAAGGCCGACAGCCGGGGAGAGAGGGCTCTGTTCAGTGTCAACGCTGACGGGCCAGAGCTAGCGCGGCGGTGGGGAAACCAGCCTCCAGTCTGTAAGTGGTGCTCTCCCAGCCGAGCTGTTTCCGTGGGGGGTCCGGTCCTTGAATTGTAGCTTGTTCTTTTATGACGGGAGAGTTACTTTTCTTTTTCTTTTTTTTTTTTTTTTGTCTTTTGTCGTTTTAGGGCTGCACTCGCGGCAAGTAGAGGTTCCCAGGCTAGGGGTCGAATCGGAGTTGTAGTCGCCGGCCTACACCAGAGCCACAGCAACGCGGGATCCGAGCCGTGCCTGTGACCTACACCACAGCTCAGGGCAATGCTGGATGGTTAACCCACTGAGCGATGCCAGGGATCGAACACGTAGCCTCATGGTTCCTAGTCAGATTCGTTAACCGCTGTGCTGCGACGGGAACTCCAAGAGTTACCTTTTTTTTTTTTTTTGTCTTTTTGCCTTTTCTAGGGCCGCACTCATGGCATATGGAGGTTCCCAGGCTAAAGGTCTAATAGGAGCTGTAGCTGCCGGCCTTCGCCACAGCCACAGCAATACCAGATCCGAGCCGCGTCTGCAACCTACGCCACAGCCACAGCAATGCCACATCCTTAACCCACTGAGCAAGGCCAGGGATCGAACCCGCAACCTCATGGTTCCTAGTTGGATTCGTTAACCACTGAGCCACGACGGCCCTTAAGAGTTACATTTTAAATGGACATTATTTGCATGCTACTGCAGTATACTGAAATGAAATAAATCATAGTCAGTTCTTTCGGTCTCATATTTGGAAGCTAAACACCTCATAGGGTTATAGAAAGACACGGGTAGGGCGGAAGTTAAATGTTTAAGGCAGCAGTTCCCATTGTGGCACAGTGGAAGTGAATCTGACTAGCATCCACAAGGACGCAGGTTCGATCACTGGCCTCGTTCAGTGGGTAAGAGATCCGTTGTTGCCGTGAGCTGTGGTGCAGGTCACAGATGAGGCTTGGATCCCGCGTTGCTCTGGCTGTGGTGTAGGCCAGCAGCTACAGCACCGATTCGACCCCTAACTTGGGAACTTCCATATTCCACGGGCGCAGCCCTAAAAAGACAAAAAAAAAAAAATTTTAAGGCAAAAGATTTGACCTCCTTTGCAGTGGGTGCACACGGGCAGTCTTTAGTTGCTGTGAGAACTTTTGGTGGCCCGTGTACACTTGTAGGCTCTGTGTTCTTCCAGCCGCGATGAGCACTGCTTGTCCTTGAGCTGTCAGGTCGCGGTGGCTTCTCAGACCGTGGCAGGGCTCCTTGCCTTGCCCCCTTCTCTTCCTTTCAGCGGAACGGTTTACATTTAACAGCGGTGTTAGGGCTCTCCAGAGGCCGCGAACCAACAGAACGGAATAGGTGTGTATAGGAGGAGATTACAGGATGTGACTCCCCCGGTCGTGGAGGCTGAGAAGGCCTGCAGTAAGCTGCCTGCAAGCCGAGGCCCGGGGAAAGCTGGTGATGTAATGCAGTCCACGTCGCAGGGCCTGAGACCCAGGAGTGCTGATGTCCAAGGGCAGAAGAGAGCAGTCTAAGCCGGTGCAGAGAATGAATGCGCCCTTCTTCTCCTGCCTTGTTCTCTTGGGGCCCCGAACAGCTGGGCTGATGCCCACCCAGGATGGAGAGGGCCATCTGCTCTCCTCGCTTCACCAGTTCAAACGCTGATCCCTTCTGGAAACGCCCTCGCAGACAGTAGCCGGGCACTCCTTAGCCTGGTTAGCTTGACGCGTACACTTAACCGTCAGGTAGCCAAGAGGTGAGGGACGATTCTTGTTACTGGCCTGCCTCTCGCTGTGTGTCGTGGTGGCCAGATACCGTAGTAGTTTTCGAGCCTGAGAACTAGTGAGTCGGCCTCTTTTTTTCTTTTTTTTTTTTTTTTATAATTTATTTTTTATTTTTTTGCATTATAGCTGGTTTACAGATTTGTGTCAGATTTTCCAGCTGCACCGCGTGGTGACCCAGTTACATGTACATATATGGATTCGTCAGCCTCTTCGGATGGCTGTTTGGCCGGAGGGCGCATGCGCGATCCTGAGCCAGGCCAGCAGTGACACCCCCCCCCACTCCACTGTCTTAGGGGACCCTTGTGTGACTTCCACAGCGGGAGCTGCCCGGGAGGAGACGAGTTTCCGGCAGTTCCTCTGAAGAGAAAACAGCAAGGAAAAGAGCACCCTTGTTTCAGCACTCAACCGTGTTCCTGCTGCCACGTCCCTTCTCACTGAATACTCGCACCGAACGTGAAGAAGTTCTTAGCCCCCCGACTTTCGGGGGAGGAAACAGAAGTGGAGAAGTCTTGACTGAAACCAGGGCACCTCGTTGAGGATCAGGGTTCCAGCCCAGGTGTGCGGGGCTTTAATTCTAGTGCTTTCCACTAGCCTTCTCCCATTTCTAGAACTTAGCTCACTGTATTTATTTCTTATGACTGGTGTGACAAATTACCACAAATGTAGGGACTTTAAAACCAAGACATTATTACCTTGTAGTTCTGGAAGTCAGAAGTCTAAAATGGTTTCATGGGGCAGAAGCCATGGTGTTGGCAGGGAGGCCCCCTTACAGGGAGAAAATCTTTTCTTGCCCGGCTCTCTCCAATCTCGAGAGCTGCATTCTGTGGTCCATGGCTCCCTCCTCTATCCTTAGAGCCAAAGACTTAGCATCTTCCAGTCTCTGCTTCCATTGCCTTCTTCCTCCCTGTGCAGTCCCATCCCCACTGCCTCCCTCTTACATGGACAGACACCTGTGATAGCATTGAAGGCCCAGGGGTTGGTCCACAACAGTCTCTCATCTCAAGATCCTTAACCACGTCTGTGAAGTCTCCTTTTGCCATCTAAAGTCCTAGTCACAGGTCCCAAAAATTAGGACGTGGCATACTCGGTGGAGAGCATTGTTCAGCCCGCCACCCTCAGGGTGGTCCCTAGTGTGTCCCAGGATGTCGTCGGCTAATGTGTTTCACAGATTTACCAGAACAAAGACCCTTGTTTACTAATGAAGAGCTTATGAGAGTTACACTATGTACAAAACACACCTAAGGAAACAGGACTTAACCGAGAAGGTGTGTCTAAATTCTCCTGGAGTCTCCTTTTTTCTCCACTAGCATTTTGATTCACTTTTGAAAGTGTTGCAGAAGCACCTTCTTTCTCCCTCCCCCACCTGATCTTAGCCCCCAGAGCTAACTACTGGTAACATCTGGGGGCGTATCCTTCCTAGGATTTTCTCTTTTTTTGGCTGCACCTGCAGTATGCAGAAGTTCCCAGGCCAGGGATCGAACCCGCGCCATACCAGTGACAACGTCCTAGACTTTTCTTAAAGGGAATCACTGCTAACTGACCCTGTATCCCAGTGAGGCCACATGTAAATTTATCCGACTCCTATCCTTTCATATGCTTTTTAAGATTTCTTTGGTTGACAGATTCCTCTGCTGAGGCATTAACTGCTATTGATAGAAATTGTTTTGGAATTTCATGAATGCAAGAAAGAAGACACCAAGCCTTGTGTTGGCCTTCCTCCTTTGCAACAGCTCAGAATCTGGATCTGACTTGGCTTTTCAGTGACTACATACGGGCAGTCTCTCACTTGGGCAGGTGTTTCTTCATGCACAAGGTAGCCACAGGGTCCCTTCTTTTTCTCCTGCTGCTCTTTATTTCTTATACCTTAGATCCTCTTGCTGCCTAAGGCAAGAATCTGGCAGAATGAAAGCTGGTTACAGTTCACTGTGACACTTCTAGGAGCTTCCAGAGAAGGGGGGTAGCCCTGAGGCCTTGCCTGCTTCTCTCAGTGGCAGAGTCTCCACCCCAGCTTCTCTGAAAGGCCTAGTTCTCAGTTTGGCTTTCCTCTGAATTAAAAATGATTCAGTGGGTTTTCTTATACCCGAAGAGTTATCTTTATCTTTTTTTTTTTTTAAGGATGTAAAGGGGGAAAACAAACAGTAAAGAGGAGAAAGGAGATGAAGCCTTAGCAGTTAAATGATCCTGTGAAAAAAAAAACTATCAAAAAATCAGGTGAGCAGTGAGCAATCTCTTTAAGGTAAACACAGGTCCTCAGGCTCTTGCTTAGGGCCCTGCTCTGGCTTTGAGCTGCCAAGTCCTTGCTGTGAGCACCAGTGTCCCTCTGAGATGTCACATCTGTCACTCTCCCCGCTCACCGTGCACTGCTCTGCCGGGCTTGTTCTTGCCTCAGGAACCTCACGCTCACTGTTCCCTCGGCCCCGGAGCACGTTTCTCTAGTTCTTCACCTTCAGGCTCCTGAAAGCCCCAGACTAAGCATTTACCTCCTTGAGCCCACAGACCCCACACACACCCTTCTCCCTCTGCACTGGTTTATTTACTTCAGAGCATTTATCATACTTGAAATCACATACTTATTATATCTTCTCCAACTAGATGGGAACACTAAAAGCTAGAACGGTTATGCCCCTGCTCTCACAGGAAGCACCGCGTGTGTGCGCATGAACGGAGGAGAAGGGCTGGGCTAGAGCCTTGCTACTCCATGTGCGGCTCAGGGACCAGCAGCATCTGGTTGTTTGACAGGCTTCCTATGGATCAGAATCTGAATTTTATTTCTGTGCCTTTTTTTTTTCCTCCCACTTTTTAGGGCCGCACCCGTAGTATATGGAAGTTCCCAGGCTAGGGGTTGTATTGGAGCTACAGCTGCCGGCCTTCGCCACAGCCACAGCAACGTGGGATCCGAGATGTGTCTGCGACCTACACTGCAGCTCACTGTCTCCGGATCTTTAACCCACTGAGTGAGGCCAGGGATTGAACCTGCAACCTCATGGATCTTAGTCTGGTTAGTTAACCACTGAGCCACAAAGAGAACTCCTGACTCTGCATTTTAAAAAGATTCCCAGGAGTTCCCGTTGTGGCTCAGCAGAACCTGACTAGCATCCATGGGGACGTAGGTTTGATCTTTGGCCTTGCTCAGTGGGTTAAGGATCCGGCGTTGCTGTGAGTTGTGGTGTAGGCCAGCAGCTGTGGCTCCAATTTGACCCCTAGCCTGGGAACTTCCATATGCCACAGGTTTGGCCCTAAAGAAAAAAAGAGAAGGAACTGAGAGTTCAGTGACTGAGCTCAGCTGATAGAGGGATCTTACATGTCTGAAGCAAGGTCCTGGAGTGACACCCCGCCAAAAGTGGCAGACGGCGGCAGGACACGGTAGCGGTCTTTGCTCCTGGGAGGTTACCAGTCATGGGGGAACTGGCTCATCACTTAACCGGGGAAGTTAGCAGAGGGGTTCACCCGTCCCCACCCCTCTGATAAGCTGTCATGGTGAAGATGTTCTGATCTAAAGATTAGAACACGGAGTTGCCATCATGGCGCAGTGGAAATGAATCCGACCAGGAACCATGAGGTTGCGGGTTCAGTCCCTGGCCTCGCTCAGTGGGCTAAGGATCTGGCGTTGCTGTGAGCTGTGGTGTGGGTCGCAGATGCAGCTCGGATCCCGCGTTGCTGTGGCTGTGCTGTAGGCCGGCGGCTACAGCTCTGATTAGACCCCTAGTCTGGGAACCTCCATATCCCGCAAGTGTGACTCTAAAAGTACAAAAAACAAAACAAACAAAATAAATAAAATTAGGACAGTCACCAGCTGGGGCGGGGGCGAGAATGTGAGTAAGGCGTAGTGAGGCTGGGGATGTTCAGAGAGCAAGAGGACAGCCACCTTGGGCGGCCTGACCATACACCTGACCCTACATACCCTGCACGACCCTTCTCATCTTGGTCTGCCCCCCTTCTGAAGTATCCCTGTGGTCGGGTCTGTAGGGGGACCGCAACCAGATACCACAAGACAAACAAAAACAGCAGCAGCCAAAGAACATCAGGAGTGAAATATCTAGTCTGCTGAGAACAGTCATTTGCCGGGAAATGGGCACATGTTGGAGCATGCGCTTAGTAGGTCAGCAGAGAGGGTGTCACTAGCAGGAGCCCCCTGTCCTGTTATAAAGACGGTAAGGCCACCCTGGTTTTCACAAACCCAAGAGCCACCACCATGGGGAGGGGAAGGCCCTGGCTCTAAAAGAAACATTTTGGTGGCCCAGCCAGGAGTCGGCACGCACCCCACGTTGACTGCCATTAAGCGTGGACCCATGAGGTCTCAGAAGAAACAGTCCCACCAGTGGGTCCAGAGGCTAGCCTATTCCACGCCACACAGCACAGCCCAGGGGGTCTCGTGGGCACTCAGCCTGGCAAAGGGTATGACGTGTCGGAGGGGAACATTTACTGGCAGAGGGCCTTCTGCGGTATTGGCAAGTGGCACAGGAAGGTGGCAAGAGTCTTGCCCTCCCCTTGTCAGGCCTCCCACGTGGTTGCGTGAGCCGGGTCAGTTTTCCGCGGAAGTCCCGAGGGGACTGACGGCACTCACTGGAGACCCAGCAGTTAGACTCACACTGCAGCGAGGCCGTCGTTGCTGCTCAGCTCCTTGAACAGATTTCCTCTGCTCGGCAAGGGATGAAATGTAAGCCCTCTAACAGGCACAACACAGGGGAGGTCGTGACGATTAGCCAAATATGAGCAGTAACTGCCTTCTGAGATGTTGCGCCTGCCCGTGGTTTCTACACTGGACTGCGGTACAGTTCAGAAAACTTAGGTCCTCAGTAATATAGGAACACGTCCAAAATCATGGGCAAGGGCCACCCAGCTTTACCTTGGATGTCTGAACGACAGCTACTCCTCTTTGACTTGCAAATGCATCCCCCTCTCGAGGTGGCCAAAGCAGGTGTACCATGCATGTCCCTCAGGCCACGAAACAAGCCATTATGGCTGTAAATTCCAAGTTAAAGCCAGAATGACCTTCCCATACCTCCGTATGTGAAGGTTTTCCTCATCAGTTCCCTTTTTGATTACGAAGCTTTCAGCAGACCCAAGTATACGTCCTTTGAAGCCAGGGTGGATGCTGCCTGCCCTGGGTCCACATCACGTCCCTCCGCGCGGGGCCTGCTTTCTATTTGCCTAGTTATCCACCCTAGGGGACAAAATTGATCAGATATTGTGATGCAGCTCAGAGGTATGTTAATGGGGGAACATTTTAGAGGCTATACATTTTATCAATTATACCAGACTGTTACACAAACACTGTATGGGTGCTTTTACCAAGAGACTGAAAGCATGTTACATACCACCAGTAGTTACACTCGGTGACAACTTCACTAGAGAAGTTTTTCTCCCTCCCCACCGCCTTTTTTTAGGGCCACATCCGCAGCATATGGAAGTTCCCAGGCTAGGCGTCGAATCAGATCTGTAGCTGCTGGCCTACACCACAGCCACAGCAACACTAGATCCGAGCCGCATCTGCAACCTACACCACAGCTCACGGCAACGCCGGATCCTTAACCCACTGAGCGAGGCCAGGGACACTAGATTCATTACTGCTGAGCCACAACAGGAACACCCACTAGACAATTTTCTTTTCCTCCTGAACATTAGGGCAAAAGGTGTGGCTAACAGAATAGCTTTCCTACATCTAGACTTCAATTAATAGTACTAGAATTTAATATCCGCTGAAACAGTATTTTTCTCTCTGAAATGACCGTCATCTCCACCAAACAAACACAGCCAAATCAAGACAAATTTGTTTGCAAAATAAATCTGGTCCCTTAACTACCCAGGCTCCTCCAAACTGGGCGTGCTGGAGTTCCTTAGGGGCCTCACACCCAATTCCTCCAAGGCCTCTCAAGGTCAGGAAAGCCTTGCCAAGGCCTGCCATCAGACTGCTCTCTTGGAGTCGCCCCTTCTAGAGGTCCCCCAAATCCTGGGATTTCTTCACATGCCAGGAGACAGTTTTTCTCATTCTCCTGATAAGGCTGCTTGGAACCCAAGGGTCTCCAGTTTCCGGAAGGACCAGGTAGAGAGAAGAGAAAAATGTTTCAATTCTACCCACAGGCACAGTTTACCAAATTGCTTTAAGCCATAACTGCCTTGAGAGGAAGGGCTCCCCTCTCTGGGAAGACACAGATCAAAATCAGTAATATTCTGGACAAAAGCCATAAAAATTATAACCATATTCACCAGTTCACTCAGTATCCAATCTTTTTGTTCACTTTTTATGACACCTTCAGTTTTTTTCCCATTAGGATTTTTAATTTTTTGGATTTCTGTTTATTTTTAAATTATTATTTGCTATAGTTGATTTAAATGTTCCTTCAAGTTCTGTTCTACCGCAAAGTGACCCAAGCACACCCATTTCCCTGTGCTGTACAGTAGGCTGCCGCTTCCCCTCCATTCCAAATATAACAGTTTGCATCCAAAAAACCCACAAAACGCCCATCCATCCCACTCCCTCCTCTCTCCCAAGTCTGCTCTCCTTGACCATGATCTGCTTCTGTTATTTATTTATCTATTTATTTAAGATAGGATCATCTATTCCATATTTTAGATTCCGCAAATAAGTGATATCATATGGTATGTATCTTTTTCAGAATTTTTAAAATTTCTTACCCACTCCATCAGTATGAGCGGAAATTTATCAGATTGCTGTATCTGTCAAAAAGCCCTTCTTATGAATCTTCTCGAAGATGAAGTACTTTTTGCAAAAGCATCCGAGTACAACAATAACTGTCTATAAATGACAATCAACTTGAAAAGGCATGGTTAAACAAGTGATTACAATGTGACTGATAAAGCAACTTGGACACAATGACTAGAATTATGATACTATAGCCTTACCCTTAAAAATCTTTTTTTTTTTTTGTC
This sequence comes from Catagonus wagneri, assembly GCA_004024745.2. Taxonomy (NCBI): domain Eukaryota; kingdom Metazoa; phylum Chordata; class Mammalia; order Artiodactyla; family Tayassuidae; genus Catagonus; species Catagonus wagneri. The sequence continues at coordinate 838,073 of PVHT021183515.1, forward strand.
TTTTTGCCTTATCTAGGGCCGCAACCGCGGCATATGGAGGCTCCCAGGCTAGGGGTCTAACAGGAGCTGTAGCCGCTGGCCTTTGCCACAGCCATAGCAACGCAGGATCCGAGCCGCGTCTGCAACCTACACCACAGCTCACGGCAACGCCGGATCCTTAACCCACTGAGCAAGGCCAGGGATCGAACCCACAACCTCATGGTTCCTAGTCGGATTCGTTAACCACTGAGCCACGATGGGAACTCCGGACCCTTAAAAATCTTAATCTCTGGTAAAAACTAGGTTTCAAGTAATTGTGAACTGCATTTCATACCAGCATTTCCTGACTGGGAGATTTACCTCCCCTCCTAAGAGGGCAAAGGAAGGTAAACTTAGAACCGCCCAGCAATTAATGTTACAACATTTTATGCTATTTGACCCATGACCCAGATAGTCAATGAATTCTCTTCATTTGACTTAGTTTCATTGCAAGTTACCAAAATCTAAAAAGACTATTTTAGACAGACATTCTGTTATTCCTCTAGCGTTTACCTAAAAGCTCTCATCTCATTTAAATTTACTTAAAGCTTCATCATATCAAGTTACTTTCCTTGCTGTCAAGTTTGCAACAGATATAAGAAGGTCTTATGTGACCGCCAGTAAACCCAAGTACAACCAAAGGATTATACTTAACATTGATGACTCTGAAGACATGTCCATATTAATCAAACCAAGTAGATTCAATGCCACTTCCTGATTCAGTACTGATTTTTCCCAGATCACACGAACCTGAAATTCATTCTGGTTAGTTTCTTTTATAAGTGCTCATTTTCTTTTAAGCCAAGAAAACAGAGCTCATCCACAAACCAATTCTGCCTAATTGAAGGCTGAGGCATACTGGGTTTATAAGGTACATACAGACATACATATGCGACACAGATCTCACAGTTTTCCTTCTAGCGTTTAAAAAGTCCTCTTTTTTTCTTTTTTTTCCCCCCTTCACTCTCAGGTAGATCGTTTATATCTCAGGAAGAATCCTTCTAACGGCAGTGCAAAAATGTGCAGAGTCCCATCTTGGACACTTTCAGGGATTTTTAAAATATAAGACATGACGCCATAAAATCAAAAGAGAACATAGGCAAACATTCCCTAACATAGATCAGAGCACTGTATTCTTAGGTCAGTCTCCCAAGGCAATAGAAATAAAAGCAGCATAAACAAGTGGGACCTAATCAAATTACAAGCTTTTGCACTGCTAAGGAAACCATAAACAAAATGAAATGACACCTAACAGACTGGGAGAAAAATATCTGCAAATGATGTAACCAACAAGGGCTTAATTTCCAAAATGTAGAAACAGCTCTTACAGATCAGTAACAATAGAAAACCCAATAAAAAAAAAAAAAAAAAAGGGGGAGGGCAGAAGACCTTCGTTTCTCCCAAGAAGAAGTCCAGATGGCCATTAGGCACATGAAAAGATGCTCAGCGTTGCTAAAGAGCCGTGCATTAGAGAGATGCCAGTCAAAACTGCAATGAGGTCTCACCTCACACCAGTCAAAATGGGCATCACCGAAAAGTCTATAGATAATAAATGCTGGGGAGCATGTGGAGAAAAGGAACCCTCCTGTGCTGCTGGTGGGATTGTGAATGGGTGCAGCCCCAATGGACAGCAGTATGGAGAGTTACCATGCGATCCAGCAATACCGCTCCTGGACATTAATTAAAAAAGATAGATGCACCCCAATGTTCATTATAGCACTTTTTACAACAGCCCAGACATGGAAGCAACCTGAATGTCCATCAACAGATGAATGGATAAAGGTGTGGTATACAAATTTCATGGAATATTGCACAGCTATAAAAAAGAATGAAATAATGCCATTTGCAGCAACATGGATGGACCTAGACGTTATCATACTAAGTAAGTCAGAGAAAGACAAATGTCATATGATGTCACTTCCATGTGGAATCTAAAAAATGATACAAGAACCTTACCCAGTAAGTGTCATTATCCCAAACTACAGCTGGGCAAGTGGAGGCTTAGGGAAGCTAATAAGCTTGCCCACGGGCACACAGCTACCTGCAGGGGGATATCTGAGAGTCAGTATGAAGCAATTATAGACTGGTATGGTTCTCTAATTTCCATCTATAACAGAACGCAGAAAGTGTTTTTTCATGGAAATAAACCGATTCATCAGAATGTACACTGCAGAGTAACAGTGAGTGGAAACAGTACTCATACTGCCTTTTTTTTTTCTCCAGGAGACAAGAGAATTTAATAGAAACTAGCTTGCCAGACAGGGTTATTCTCTATCGCATTTCTCTACAAACCAGATTCTACCTAGCCCTAGGGAGCCCTGGAAGTGTGTTGGTGGGGGAACCAGGAAAACGAAAGGGCAGAGCTCAGGGTTCTCCATTTCAACCAAGCACCCTTTCACGTGTTGAGTTCCTTACACAACTTCCTTTGAGCCCATTCTATGAGCACAAAATGACAAAGATAGAACACATTACTTTGAAATGAATACCCTGTTAAGACTTCAAACTAAGGTGAACACCTGACTTTGTCTCCTGGTCTCCCCTACCCTGCTTTGCTGTTGCTGATACTCCGATGAGAAAGGAAACCTCAACAAGTTCTCTGATCTCTAGGTACCTTTCTTATCAAACGCAAAACAAAAAGGCATAAATAAACAAAACACCACCCAAAACACAACACTTGCTCATTACAAATTTTTATTATCTTTTTTTTGCCTTTTTTTGGGGGGGGCTGCACCGCAGCATATGGAGGTTCCCAGGCTAAGGGCTGAATTGGAGCTGCAGCTGCCAGCCTAAGCCACAGCCACAGCAACACAGGATCCGAGCCACATCTGTGACCTATACGCCACAGCTCACGGCAACACCGGATCCTTAACCCACGGAGCAAGGCCAGGGATCGAACTTACAACCTCATGGTTCCTAGTCAGATTCGTTTCTGCTCTGCCATGAAAGGAACTCTTTTTTTTTAATCTTTTAAAGTCAGGACCAAAAAAACCCCCTATGATTCATCATCACCATCATTTTATAATGGGTTTTTTTTTTTTTTTGGCCTTTTATCATTTTAGGGCCGCACCTGCGGCATGTGGAGGTTCCCAGGCTAGGGGTCTAATCGGAGCTGTAGCCGCCGGCCTACGCCAGAGCCACAGCAATGCAGGATCCGAGCCGCGTCTGCGACCTACACCACAGCTCACGGCAACGCCGGATCATTAACCACTGAGCAAGGCCAGGGATCGAACCCGCAACCTCATGGTTCCTACT
>PVHT021183515.1:842342-854747 GCA_004024745.2 Catagonus wagneri
AAAAAAAAAAAAAAAAAAAAACAAATAAATAAATAAATAAATTGCATAGACTTAAGTGCAAAGAGACACAGGTGGCTAGCGGCTACTGTATTGGAAAGCACAGGTCTAGATACTGTTACCATTTATGTAGTTTGTGGTCACGTTCATTTCTGGAGCAGACATCTCATTCTCCCAACTTGCACTGTTCTCCAAGTCAGCTCAGACCTTTTAAGTCTTCCATGTTTTGTTGCTATGACTGCACTTCCCCAGGTGCACCTGTGCAATCAGATCTCTGCATCCAAACGGAAGAAGTCAGGTTCATCTCTGTTCAGTTTCATAATCTTAAATTTACCTAACACTTCAGTTTTTGAGCATGAGAAGCAATCTCCAACAGCGTTTTTTTTTTTTTTTCTTCTACTTTTGTCTTTTTAGAGCCACACCCGTGGCATACGGAGATTCCCAGGCTAGGGGTCTAACAGGAGCTGTAGCCGCCGGCCTTCGCCACAGCCACAGCAACGCGGGATCCGAGCCGCGTCTGCAACCTACACCACAGCTCACGGCAACGCTGGATCCTTAACCCACTGATGGAGGCCAGGGATCGAACCTGCATCTGCATGGATCCTAGCCAGGTTTGTTAACCACTGAGCCACGACGGACACTCCCAACAGAAATTAAAAAAAAAAAAAAAAATCCTATTGTCCTTAGCAATCCTTATCCTTAGCAAGTGAAAAGATAATCTTACATAGCCTAACTAGTGTTAAAAGAGCCTCCGTCCTCAAGGCCCAGTTTTTCATGGCCCTGGCATGATGATTATGGACATATTTCCACAGTCACGTTCTCCCAGCTCGCAGACTAAATAAACATCCTCTGGCAGAATGAGAAGGGGTGCTTAATACCTATGGTGCCTCTCATCTCATCTAGTAGGAACAGGCTACTTTTAGATAAAGACTCGAAAAGAAATAAGTGACAGAGTCAGGGTTAGGTATGAGGCTGACGCCAGTTAAGTTTTTATTATATTTAGCGGGAGAAAAAAAAAAAGGAACTGGAAATAAAAGCAAGTCACTCGAAATGAATGAGAGGTTTTTAAACACCCTATACTTCTCTAATGGCACTTGGACTTACAGCCCAAGCCAGTTTTAACCCAACCAAGATGCTGGAAGGCAGAGTACACAGTGGTGCCCATGAGGCCAAGGAGGGCGAAGGAGCTGAACGCGCCCCGATTCCGCTTGCTGGGTTCTGAAAAAGAGGAAAGAGCAAAAGTTACTGGGGGGTGCTCGAGAATGACAACCCCGGCAACACACACCAGCCATCCCGCCAAGGCACCTGGGGCTGTACGCTGGACCACCGAGTCTTAAGAGGTCAATCAACTCTTTGGTATCAGTTGTTAGTATGTCAGATCCTACATGCAAAGTCACGTATCACAATTGTCCTGGACCTCAGGACAAATTATGCGATAATAATTAGAACCACCGTTGCTCTAGGACCTCTGAGACTGCTAACCTCTTCTGGGAGGTTAAGTCCAGCCAGAAGTCTTTCCCCACCTTCTCTCTCAGGCACGCTGTGTAGAGCAGTGACCAGGAGCAGCAGATCCAGAGTCTGAGTCTGATGCCTGGATTTGAATCCTGTCTTTTTCCTTCCTTCTTCTTTCTTTCTCTTTCTTTTCTCTCTCTCTCCTTCCTTCTTTCTTTCCTTCCTCCCTCCCTCTTTCTTTTATTTTCTTTCTCTTCTCTTTTCTTTTTAGGGCTGTACTCCCTGTATATGGAAGTCCCCAGGCTAGGGATCGAATCGGAACTGCAGCTTCCGGTCTACACCACAGCCACAGCATCGTGGGAGCCAACCCACAACTGTGACCTATACCACAACTCACGGTAACACTGGATCCTTAACCCACTGAGTGAGGCCAGGGATCAAACCTGCGTCCTCACAGATACTAGCTGGGTTCCTAACCTGCTGAGCCACAACGGGAACTCCTGAATCCTGGCTTTCTAGTTTATACTTAGTAGCTCTGTGATCTAGAGCCTTACTCTTTCTAAGTCTTGGTTTCCTCATCTCTAGAAGAGGATGATATTATCGTCATAGAATTGCTGTAAGGCTAAACAGTGCATGCAAAGCCTCTTAGAAGCATACGACATCTTGCAAACTCTCAATAAAAGTGACTTCTGTTACTGTTCAAAGCTCCATAAAAAGAAAGAAGATAACAGATCTTTCACCTAAATATCAAGTTACTTCTTCTCTTAAAGCCCGACTGAACAGAAACACACAGTAGCCTAAGATTTTAAATCTATTTCCTTGGCAGGTGCCAGCAGGTCCTCACCTCCTGTGTAATAGCCATACGCATAAAGAACTCGTCCAACAATCCAGGCCAAGCCCAAGCCAGAAACTATACGCTAAAAAAAAAAAAAAAAGGGCTCCATTAGCTTTTGCATTAAAGAGACAGGAAGTTTTTACGCACATCTAGGATTGATTACACAACCTTTTAACACAAAGTTAACCATTTCAGGGGGATGGTAAAATGCTCCCTACCAAAGTTACGGTAGAATAGAGTTGTTTCGATCAGGAAAATCACAGCGCTGAGCTCCTTCTAGGAACTGTTCAGGGAGCTGGGAGGCGGGTGCTGCTGGCCTTCTCCGAGGCAGGCGGGATGGAAGGCACCTCCCGCTTGCGGTGGGGAACTCAGCGCGCAGGAGAACAGGAGAAGGACAGGCAGGCGTGGGGGCCACAGGGGAACCCAGGAGAGGAAACTGACCAAAGTCAGAACTAGAGGAGAAGCCCTGCGCATGCCCACTGATGCTGCTGCTGCCTCTGCGCATGTGCGGCACTGTCTCAGCGACGACCCCGCCCCCCCTTCTCCGGGGGGGGGGGTTTAAGAGGCTGTGGGGCTTCACGAGAAGAAGCGGGGAGAGCGCATCATGTTGTGAACTCCAGAACATGCGCACTGGGGGGGTAGTCTGCTCATTCCCAACACCCTTGAGAAGCGTAAAAACTCATGTGAGATGGAAAACCTTGCCGTTTGGGTGCCCTCCTGGGGTGACCCATCCATTGGTCAGACCGGTGGGGGGGCATGGGACAGAAAGAGCATGCCTGAGGACATGAGTCATTGTCCCCAAGCGCCCAGTTCAGCAGCGGCATCAGTGGGGGTAAGGTTACGATAGAATTTTTGTTTGTTTAGATGACTTTAGAGAAAGTTAAACATCAACAGGAGCACAAAACAACTCTAATAAAAACCCTAGGCCCCTAAGTCACTCTGTGAAGCTCCGTAGTCTCTGCCAGGTCGCTCTTTAACGCTGCATAACCACTGCCAACCAGGAGCAGCAGTATTAGGTGCTTGTTCCCAGGCAAGAGTGTTCTAAAGAACTAAGCCCAAGGAATGGGAACTGAGAAGGGGGACAGGAACGCAGCAAGGGGTGACAGCAGGTGACGTCCGATCGAGAGAGACCAGCCAGGCTAGTCACTTGCTAGAACTGGGGCTCTTCAGAGGCACAACAAAGAAACATCTTCTCCAAGAGAGCAGCAGACAGTTCTTTGGAAAAAAAAATACAAGACTTCAAGGTCATGAACTACCGATGTTCACAAGGCCATTCAGGTACAGACCAGAGGCTTATTATGAAAGTCTCTGAAGCAGAAGTACCAGCACTCTGGTCAGAGCTCAGTGAAGGGGAGACCTGGCCCCCAAAAAGGAAATACTTGAAGACCCCCAATGGCAACCAATCAGGCTGGGATAAACTTAATTTTTTTTTTGGTTTTTGTCATTTTAGGGCCACACCCGGGGCATATGGAGATTCCCACGCTAGGGGTCTAATCAGAGCCTGGTCTGTGCCACAGCCACAGCAATGCAGGATCCGAGCCGCAACTGCAACCTACACCATAGCTCAGGGCAATGCCAGATCCTTAACCCACTGAGCGAGGCCAGGGATTGAACCCACAACCTCAAGGTTCCTAGTCAGATTCGTCAACTGCTACACCACGACTGGAACTCCAAACTTGCTTTATTTAGATAAGGTGTAGTGGAGACCAACTCTAGGGCCCTCAAGGGCCATAGTGGCCTACAAGGTATGGTGGTCCACCCTCATCTGCTGCTCACCCTTAAAGCCGTGCTATTCGCTGTGCACCGCACAGACCAGGCAGGTTCCTGCCCCAGCACCTGGCCCTTGCTCCCCTTCTGCCTGGAAATGTCTGGAGACACCCGAGGCACCTGCTCCCTCACCTTCCTGCTTACCTGTCACCTTCTCAGCAAAGCCCTCGTCCCTGACTCCACACTGTCTTCCTCTCCTCTGTCCAGGCTTTTGTTTCCTCTGTGGGGAACACGCCACCTTCCTTTTTTTTTTTGTCGTCTTTTTGCCTTTATTTAGGACCACACCCGTGGCATATGGAGGTTCCCAGGCTAGGGGTCTAACAGGATCTGAAGCCGCCAGCCTTCGCCACAGCCACAGCAACGCGGGATCCGAGCCGCATCTGCAACCTACACCACAGCTCATGGCAAGGCCGGATCCTTAACCCACTGAGCAAGGCCAGGGATCGAACCTGCAACCTCATGGTTCTCAGTCAAATTCATTAACCACTGAGCCACGAAGGGAACTCCGACATTCTAACCTTCTACATAATGTACTTGCATTGCTTTTGGTCTGCAACCCCAACTAAAAGTCAGCTCCATGAAACCGGGAGTCTTTGCCTGTCTGGTCCGCTGCGGGAACCTCAGGTATCCAGGAAATGTTTGTTGTGTGACTAAATGTGGCAAAGGAAAACTTGAGGGATGTGAGTTTTCTAGGATCAGACAGACCTGGGTTCAAAGTCTAATTCTTCTACTCTGTAGCTATTTGACCTTGAGAAACTTTACACTGTACCCAAGAGGCTTCTCCTTTTCTGGGGGGGAAAAAAAAAAGGATAAATTCTACCTACTTTAAGGAACTTGGTAAGAAATAACTGAATGAAATTCTTTGAAATACTCGGTACCTAGACACTGAAGATGTTCATTCAATATTCATTTCCTCGTCCCCCAATGCAGGCTGATCAATGAATTAAATCCAATTAGAAGACACCCCCACGGGAAAAACTTACCGGGTGGTAAACACCGCCAACAGCTAGAAAAAATAAGAAGGGCGGATACACTTCTAACCTGGAATAGACAAAAAAAAAGTTTGTTTTTTTCTTAAGTGCCCTATTTAAGTATGTCTATGCAAAACTAAGAACCCTTTCCATTCGTATTTGCCAAGTTGGAAACTTGAGAGTAAAAATAAACAGTGATGAGAGGGGAAAGATGCCTCTAAGCTCCACTTTCTTTTGCCCTCCCTGGGGTCAGAGGTAACACAGAGCACAGTGGGTCAGAGACCTCAAGCCTAACAGACTGACAAGGAAGGTGCTGGTGAATCAGAGCGGGGGTCCTTACACGGCTCAAAGCCTCTCGGCCCCAGACTGGGACATTCAGTGTCAGTGTAGATGGGACTTGGCCGCAATACTGCAGAAAAGGAAATACTGCGTTAAAGACATTTTTGAAAAGACTATCCAGAATCTCACCATCCTGATAACTTTTCTTTTTTTTGTCTTTTTTTTTTTTTGTAATTTTGGGGCCGCACCTGCGGCATATGGAGGTTCCCAGGCTAGGGGTCTAATCGGAGCTGTAGCCGCTGGCCTACACCACAGCCACAGCCACGCGGGATCCAAACCGCATCTGCAACCTACACCACAGCTCACGGCAACGCCGGATCCTTAACCCACTGAGCAAGGCCAGGGATTGAACCCACAACCTCATGGTTCCTAGTCGGATTCGCTAACCACTGAGCCACAATGGGAACTCCTCCTGATAATTTTGCTTAATGTTTAATCTATTCACATGCATTTTTCAACTGATAATTTTCTGGAGGGACAAAGGAGAAAAAAATAGCTTTACTGCTTTACCAGGCAAAGGAGGGTAACAGTAGGCGAATTGTCTTAAAGACTGTGCCCCTCTTAGGAGAGGCTGGGAGGTGGTTTTATAGTTTGGGGGAGTGAAAAATAGGGCCGCAGATAAGGATCAGGATGGAGGCAAGCTTGCATTGCTTTCGAAGCTGGTGTTCGGTGGTCTGGTGGGCTTCTTTCTTAATAAAGAATGCTTCATTGGAGTTCCCGTCATGGCACAGTGGAAACAGATCCGACTAGGAACCATGAACTTGTGGGTTTGATCCCTGGCCTCACTCAGTGGGGTTAAGGATTTGGCGTTGCAATGAGCTGTGGTGTAGGTCGCAGATGCAGCTTGGATCCTGCTTGACTGTGGCTGTGGCGTAGGCTGGCAGCTGTAGCTCCGATTAGACCCCTAGCCTGGGAACCTCCATATGCTGCGGGTTCAGGCCTAAAAAAAAGGCAAAAGGGGGGGGGGGATGCTTCATTAACATCTTCCATGTGTTGGGGGTTAATTCTGGTGTCTGGACTCACCGAGGTTCAGGGTCTTCATGCCTCCATGCAGAAGGAATTCAGCGAGAGACAAAGTGATAGGCAAGAAACAGATTTACTAAGATAGGACGCTTGTAAGAGACTCCAGCTGGCAGGCAAGGAGGCTCAAACGATACTTGCAATGAACGTCCATGACTGTCTTCATTAGTATTACTCAGCACTGTGACTCAGTACCAAGAGCTGAGGCGCTAGACAGAAAAACACACCCACTCTGCAGATGTCTCAGGGGCCCGGCAGAACTCACGTGTTCTGGTGGGCTCGCTGGATGCAGTTGAAGATGTGTCCGTTTTCAGGGTCCGTGCTGTACATGGTAGGATACTGTTAAAGAGCAGGGGATCAAACGGTCAAGTGTGAAAATCAACCTTAAAGACAAGCTATCCCAAAGCATTCCCTGTCCCAGCCTCGAGAGGTGATCGTTCAATTTCTGCTTAAACGCTTGCAGTGATAAAGCTCTCCATTCTCAGAGGCAGATTCAGCCTGTGTCTGTTAACATCCAGTAATGGGAACGTATGTCAGCGCCTTACACGAGGTGGAGGCAGCCTGTGCCCAACCCAGGGCTTTTCACTGACGTTAGGGCGTCACTGGCGGCTTTGGGATGCGTGACAAAGATACCGCGGGGAAAGGGCTTCTTCCCAAGAGTCATCAAATAAATACCACATCCTCTTAAGGTTTCTCTTAATGGGGGAACACAAATAGAGTGCGTAAGAATTTTAATGGATGTGTCCATTAAAAAAAAAAAAAAGAGAGACTGGGTATAAGATCTTTAAAAGGCATTCTACTTAGGGAACCTAATTATAAGTTGCTAAGCAGAAACAGACAGTTAAAATTGCTCACCAGGGACATCTTCAGTAATGACTCCTTTTAGATCAGCCAGAACTAGAGGAAACATTTAATAGACCTCTCCCCTCCGTCTGATGTCTAAACCCCAGCGAACCTCAGAGCCATGCACTTCTTCTCAACTCGAGAAACAGGAAAATCATCTAGAGACATCATTTTCAAGTGGCACACGGGGGAGTTGGTGTTGTGGCTCAGGCGTAACGAACCCGACTAGGATCCAGGAGGATGTGGGTTCAAACCCTGGTCTCGCTTGGTGGATTTAAGGATCTGGCACTGCCATGAGCTGCGGTAGAGGTCGCAGATGCAGCTGGGATCTGGCGTTGCTGTGGCTGTGGCACAGGACGGCAGCTACAGCTCTGATTCGACCCCTAGCCTGGGAACATCCATATGCTGCGGGTGTAGCCCTAAAAAAAAAAAAAGAAAACTAAAGAATAAAGTGGCACACGAGGAAATAACGCCTCCTAGCAAACTTCTCCAGCCAAAAGCACACCTGGTCCTTCTACAGAGAGAAAAGTAAAACAAGATGGGAATGACCCTCCAGGGGGCGCCCATGTTTCTTGCCATCTTCCAGTCTGAGCGGGGCAGACTTTCTAACAGGTGCGGACCTGAAACTGTCACGGCTGAGCATGACCTCGTCAGCTCTCCCCCACGACTGAAAACAAGTTCCTGCCCCCCCATAAGCCTACAAAGACAGCCCTGTGTTCCCACTCACCTCCACTTTGTACTTCTTGCGGGCCTTGGAGACGTTGATGGCTAGATGCACGACCATTATGCAGCTGGCAGCGCCGGTCAGAACCACAAAACCGTATTCCTTAGAGAGCACAGTCATCGTGACTCTGTGGAAGAAAGGACACATTAGGGGTCACCCTGCATGGCGGGCTCTGCGAGGCAGGAAGCCTCCGGAACGCGATGCTTCGTTACAGCAAACGTACCTCCATTTGGCAAAGAGGTGGGAGGGAGGTGACGGCTCCAAGAGGCGGTGAGAGACGTTCTTGTGCACCAGACAAGAGAAGTCGATAATTATTCAGGTCTGGACTGTGCACACAGAAAAGGTCACGGTCGTATTGTATGTGCCCTTTTGTGCCTGGCTTCTTTGGATCGATGTTGCCTTTACAACATTTATCTATACTGCTGCAGGTGTCATTGCTATGGGAGCATGTAGCCACTAAAAAGCACAATTAAGGAGTTCCCGTCGTGGCTCAGTGGCTAACGAATCCGACTAGGAGCCATGAGGTTGCGGGTTCGATCCCTGGCCTTGCTCAGTGGGTTAAGGATCTGGAGTTGCCATGAGCTGTGGTGTAGGTTGCAGATGCGGCTCGGATCCTGCGTTGCTGTGGCTGTGGCAAAGGCCGGCGGCTACAGCTCCTGTTAGACCCCTAACCTGGGAACCTCCATATGGGCGGGTGCGGCCCTAGAAAAGGCAAAAAGACCAAAAAAAAAATAAATTAATTTAAAAAAGCACAATTAAAAATGTATTTATTTATTATTATTTTTTTTAAGGCCGCACCTGCAGCATATGGAGGTTCCTAGGCTAGGGGTCGAATCTGAGCTTTGGCTGCTGGCCTACACCACAGCCACAGTGACGCAGGATCCGAGCCCCATCTGCAACCTACACCACAGCTCACGGCAACGCTGGATCCTGAACCTGCTGAGCGAGGCCAGGGATCGAACCCGCAACCTCACGGATACTAGTCGGGTTCATTACTTCTGAGCCACAACGGGAACTCCTAAAAAGCACAATCTGAAAAAATATTTGACAAAGCAAAATGCTAGAAGATATATTAAATTACGAGAAAGAAAGAGGAAGAGAGGGAGAAGCAGGATATAAAACAGTAAGTACACCATGACTCCAAGTTTTTTCTTTGCCTGTTGGCCTGGGGGACACTATGAGGACAGGAACCTTAGGACTTCCCTTCAATTTGGGGCAGGTGCTGACACAGCAGCAGACGTATTACACTGGCAATGTCACAGTGGTAGTGAAAGGATCAGTGCCTGGGCTCTGAAAGCAGAGCAGGGTTCTTTGTGTCTCCTGGAGAATCCAGGTTGTTCACCAAATCATCACTTCGGAACTAACCCCAGGACGTGCTCTGATGCCTGCAGTGCAACTTATTTTGAAAAGCATCAAAGAATGATAATATAAATATAGCAAGATATTAATTATAGAACCTGGGTGATGAGTTCCCTGGTGGCTCAGTGGGTTAAGGACATGGCATGGTCACTGCAGTGGCTCAGGTTGCTGCTCTGTCATGCATTCAGTCCCTGGCCCGGGAACTTTCACATGCTGCAGGCGTGGGCTGCACCTTCCCCCCAAACAAACAAACAAAAAGAACCTGTGTGGCAGCTTTATGGATGTTCGATGTACTATTCTTTCAGCTTTTTTGCATGTTTGAAAAATTCCATAATAATAGAACTTTTGGAGAAAAAGCTAATTTCAGAATTTTTCCCACGTTCAATAATTTCAGCTCTTTATAGCTCTTGTCCTGCCCCAGGAGGAAAGCAGAAAGAAGGAAAGAAACAAACTGGGTGACAAGGAGAGGAAAACCCGGTGGGTGGGAGGAAGCCCTAAAAATCTCAGGGAGGTTAGTGCTGCCCTCCAGCCTCTCTGGGCCTTGATCACCCGGCGCTAAAAGTGTCAGAACGTGGCAGGAAATAACTACACGGCTTCCAAAGGGCCTTCGCTGCTGGCCCATCACGAACATGGCTGCCGCAGGTCAGAAGCTCCTGTTCCTCCTGCCTTCTGTTTAAAAGGTCTATTCCTGGAGTTCCTGCTGTGGCTCAGGAGTAACAAGCCCGACTAGGATCTGTGAAGACGCCGGTTTGATCCCTGGCCTCGCTCAGTGAGTTAAGGATCCAGGTTGCTGCGAGCTGTGGAGTAGGTCACAGACGCAGCTCGGATCTGGCGTTGCTGTGGCTGTGGCGAAGGCCGGCGGCTACAGCTCCGATCTGACCCCTAGCCTGGGAACCTCCATATGCTGCAGGTGCAGCACTAGAAAGGAAAAAAAAAAAGTGAAAGAAAAAAAAAAGCATCCATCCTTGATGACTGTTTGGCCACAGTCTCTCCTGTGGGCCTGGGAGGGTTTCTGCCCCAAAATGCTTCCAGTCACCCTCACAAGCACCCCAACAGGGTGGTGCCAGCGCTATCTTCCAAGAAGCACCCAAGGGTTAAGTAATGTCCCCAAGTCCCAACAGAGAAAGCTACTGGCATTCAAATTTAGATACCAATTCGGTTCCACTGTCCCCGTGCAATCCCACCTGAAGACTCAGAGCTGCCCTGACATATTAGGGTCACAGCACCTTTCTCAGTGTGGACTTTGGGGCCGGCAAGTGACTCAGCTCTTTTTTTTTTTTTTTTCCTGGTCTTTTTACCGCCCTACCCTCGGCATATGGATGCTCCCAGGCCAGGGGTCGAATCGGAGCTGTAGCCGCCGGCCTACACCACAGCCACAGCAACGCAGGACCCGAGCCGCATCTGTGACCTACACCACAGCTCACGGCAAACGTCGGATTCTCAACCCACTGAGCAAGGCCAGGGATTGAACCTGCATCCTCATGAATACTAGCTGGATTCGTTTCCGCTGGGCCACAACAGGAACTCCTCAGTTCTTTAAAATAAAGTTTCCCTTAGGTCTGCAAAGCAACATTTGGGGCCAAAGGCCTACAATCTGTCCACCCCCCCCCCCCACGGCTCACAATCATTCTCAACAGTTTCCCCTTCTACGTTCTTTGCTCAGAGCTGCCTGCCAAAGGGCAGCCACCCTCCCGTCCTCCAGGTTAGGGGACACAGACTGGAGAGGGGTGTCTCTGTGACTCAGCTGGGGAATCACTTCCAGGTCAGCCTCTCCCGGGCCATCCAGTCTTTGGCTGCCCTCCCAACTTCCCTGCCCTCATTCCCTTTTAGAATTAATCATTTCCAGAGTTTAGAAAATCAGCTCAGAGAGGAAGCTTTAGTAGTAGTTATTAAAACAAAAAAATGGGGTGAATACGGAACACTTCTTTGAAAAGAAATCAGCGTGATGACCTGATAGCCTCAGAGTCCAACACATGTTGGCCAAACAGGCCACTGAACACGGAGAGGTCTCAGAGTTCCCTGGTAGCCCAGTGCGTTCAGGATCCAGCAAAGTCACTGCTGTGGCTCGGGTTACTGCTGTGGTGTGGGTTGGATCCCTGGCCTTGGAACTTCCCCATGCCATGGGCGCAGCCAAAAATCAATCAATCAAAGCTGTTTCTAACGTTGTCAAAAGCCGCCTATTTAAAAATGATATAATTAGGCATATCTGTCTTAGGTCAAACTTTACAAGCTCAAAGTCCATCGAGACCTCACCTTTGGACAGGAGGCTGGGCTCCCTCACAGTGTGGGGTCATTCTGTGTTGGTGCGAGACTTTGCAGCTCACTTTTAACCTTTGTAAAAATCCCATAAACTGTGAGTTCCTGTCATGGCTCGGCAGTTAACGAACCCAAACGAGGCTCCATAAAGATGCAGGTTTGATCCCTGGCCTTGCTCAGTGGGTTAAGGATCTGGCACTGCTGTGGGCTGTGGTGTAGGTTGCAGACACGGCTTGGATCCTGAGTTGCTGTGGCTGTGGTGTGGGTCGGCAGCTGTAGCTCTGATCTGACTCCTAACCTGGGAACTTCATATGCCACGAGTACGGCCCTAAAGAGAAAAAAAAGGAAAAAAAATCCTATAAACTCTATTTTACAGAAAGGGAAATAATAAATGGAGTCTCAAATAGACAAATGAGGGCAGAGCTAACACTAGAGCAGGCTTCAGAATTCTTCTGCAGCTACTCTAACTAGCCCAGCAAAACTTTAGAATTAGGTGGCCTAGTCACTGGCCTCTGGCTTTCCGATCTTTAAAGGGGTGAGTAGCTAAGTGGCAGGTTAGCACCTCTTGAGTAGATGTTTGTAGAAGCACATCTTGAGTAGAGGTTTGTAGTTAAGGCTGTGAACCCTTGAAAAGGCAACTGCTCAAAAGTCTGCATTACAAATTAATGTTTCCGGGAGTTCCCGTTGTGGCTCAACAGTAATGAACCCAACTAGTATCCATGGAGATGAGGGTTGGATCCCTGGCCATACTCAGTGGGTGAAGGATCCAGCGTTGCTGTGGCCGTGGCGTAGGCCGGCGCTGTGGCTCCGATTCGATCCCTAGCCTGGGAACTTCCAGATGC
>PVHT021183515.1:855747-905195 GCA_004024745.2 Catagonus wagneri
ACAGCCTGGCAGTGTGTAATGTGCTTTATATTGTCTGTATCTTTTGCTCATTAATTTTACTGGGAATCTATCTTGGAGTAATAATCAGGAATGCAAAAAGATTTGGTTCAAAAACACTTCAGCACTATTTATAACAGCAAAATCAGAAATGGTACAGATGTCCAAGAGGACTAACTAAATAATATTCCAATTAAATATAAGAATATATATATAACCACTGAAAATGGTGTGTACAGGAGTTCCCTGGTGGCCTAGTGGTTAAGGATCAGGCACTGTCACTACTGTGGCTCAAGTTACTGCTGTGGTGCGTGTTGGATCCCTGGTCTGGGAACTTCCTCATGCTGCAGGCATGGCCACAAAGAAATTACTGAAAAAATTAGTGTGCACAAACCTGAAAGATAGTGAGACAAACTTAATACAGCAGGTTGGGTTAAAAAAAAAAAAGGTGTGTATCTTAGCTTTCTCAATAATAGGAAAAAATGAAAGAATAAAATATCAAAATCATAAGCACTATCATTGCTAGATGGTTGAATTATAGATTTTCCTTGGTACTCCTCTACAATATCCAAAATGAGAAAATACATACAGAAAAAGTTATACAAAAAATGGCCCAACAATAATTAGTACCTGAGGAGGCAGAAAAACAGGCAACATGTTATGGGAGAACCAAAGAATCAGACCTGACTTCTAGCCTCTGTCCTGCTTCTCATCGGCCATCTGCGGGGCCAGGGACAGCCTTGCAAGTAAGGATGCAATTCTGGAATCAGATCTTCTGGGTTTAGAACCTAGTTTGCATACTCTTAGCTGTGTGTCCTTGGGAAAATTACTGAGTCTTTCTGCAGCTCAGTGTCTTCACTGGTTAAATGGAGATAACAATGACCTACCCCCACCCCATATAGTTGTTGGGAAGATTATAAATGGGGACACTGTCTCCAAATATGCATCATGATGCCTGACACACAATAAGTACTTGGCAAATGTTTTGTATCAGATTCTCTTACATATATTTATGTGCTATTAACTGTCTTTGCCCTGATTCAATTATAAAAGGGGGTGTTTGAATAAATGACAACAAAATCCATTTGAGAGAGTGGTGACTGTCACGGACTACACATAGGGCAGTGATGGAGAAGCAATGGGGACAGGTGGGGCTAATCCATCAGGATCCTCCAGGGAAGATCTCTTGCCTGTGGCCAAAACCTGCACTGACACATAAGTGAGTAAGAAACAGCCACACCAGGCTGCGGGGGCAAGAACATTCTAATCAGAGGCAACAGCCAGTGCAAAGTCCCTGGGGTAGGAAAAGCCTGGGCCCCACCGAGCAGTGGGAATTAGGAGATCAGGTTGGAAAAGGCAGATCCAGATTAGGAGAGGGTCTTTACAGGCCATGTGACAGCTGATACTTCCTGCTTTTCCCTCGAGGGACTAAGAGCAGATTTACGGAGGAAGAGAAGGTGTCAAGTTGCTGGGTGCCAGAATAGGAAGCATCGCTTTCCAAAGGGAAAGGTGTCCGGCCAAGCAAACAAGCTCCGGGCCTAAGCAGGCGCGCCTTCCTGTGGATGCAACTCCTACAGGCAGAAGAGAGCTTTCCAGGTCTGAAAGGGACCAGGGATGGCAAAGAGCCTCAATGTACGGAAGAAAGAGTTCTGGAAAGGAAGAAGGGGACGCCTCTGTGGAGAGGCACGCTGAGAACAGGCTAAGAACATGCTCTTGGCTTTGGAGAGGGGGAGCCTGCGACGGCCGGGCTTTAGGGGGTTGGTCCGAGCTGGAGGCTCATGGTTGGGGGTGAGGCAACACATCCCAGGCGACCCTCCCTCCTCAATGTGTTCACCTTGTCTAATCCTGCCAGTGGGGCCCCATGCGAGTCCTACCCCTTTCTCCCCTGATAGACCCCTCCCTGGTCACGGGCGCTCCTGCCTTGGGCTATCTGTACATTCTGAGAATACTTTAGAAATCTACCTATTTCTATAATTATTTTTTTTTTTTGGCTGTGCCTATGGCATGCAGAAGTTCCAGGGCTAGGGACTGAAGCCAAGCCACAGCAGTGACAACACTGGATCCTTAACTCACTGAGCCACTGGGGAATTCCTCTATAATATTTTTAAAACTGCAGCATTATGCTTGTAATTTTTTGAACTTTTCAAATTTTTTATTTTATTTTTTTTTGCTTTCTAGGGCCACACCTGCGGCATATGGAAGGTCCCAGGCTAGGGGTCGAATCAGAGCTACAGCTGCTGGCCTATACCACAGCCACAGCAACTTGGGATCCGAGCTGCGTCTGTGACCTACACCACAGCTCACGGCAACACCGGATCCCCGACCTACTGAGCAAGGACAGGGATTGAATCCACATCCTTATGGATGCTAGTCGGATCTGTTTCCACTGTGCCAAAACGGGAACTCCCTCAACTTTATCAAATACTTGTTACTGGCAAATGTGACTTTTTGAGGATGTATGAGGTTGGGGGGGAAAATCTAGGAACAGGATTTTGAAGCAGGTAGGGTATGGGACAAGGGGCAGCAGAAGAGCCCAGGCCACAGTGGGTGCCTAACGGGAGATCAGAGAACCCTGGTGCCCTGGTGACCATTGGGCCTTGAAGTCTAAAAGACAGCATGGCGAGTGCAACAACTCCTTGGTGCAGGCAGTGAAGAGATCCAGTGGATTTTTAAAAAACTGCAAGGCAACACTGTCAAGTCTCACTTTAGGAGTGATCAACCTTGGACTTAAAATGCTTCACAGCGGGTCTCACCCCTCAAAGATATGCTTTATTCCAGTGCCCGAGTTAACAACGTGGAGTTTCATTATATTATTTGGCAAAAGAATTTTCCTGACAGAGTCTCCTGGAAACACGACCTGCTTACACCGTGCTCAACCTTTCCTCTGATTCTTGTTTCTGCCACCTCTTGGCTTATCTCACTAGG
The DNA here is from genome assembly GCA_004024745.2 of Catagonus wagneri. NCBI lineage: Eukaryota > Metazoa > Chordata > Mammalia > Artiodactyla > Tayassuidae > Catagonus > Catagonus wagneri. Next base: position 858,670 of record PVHT021183515.1, read on the forward strand.
GCAGGGGTTCCTTCAGTTACAAAAGGATTACTCAGAGACCTTCCGGAACAACATTCGGTGAACACCCCTGGGAAAGCTCTCCTTCGCTGTTTACCCTAGTCCCTCCTCGCTGCCAAGAGAAATTCCCGAGGGCACAATCAAAATTGCACAAATGGAGCAGGCTTTATAATTTGGGCACCTGCCTCAAATAATGGATGACTTCTCAGTCACAAAGTTACAACAATTTATGTTTTATGAAATGAAAATCAATGAAATATTTTAAGGGAAGGAGGATTTCAACTTTCAGCTTTCCCACTCTTTTTTTTTTTGCTTTTAGGGTTGAACCCACAGCATATGGAATTTCCCAGAGCTACAGCTGCAGGCCTACGTTAGAGCCACAGCAATGCTAGATCCGAACCACGTCTTCGACCTACACCACGGCTCACGGCAACGCAGGATCCTTAACCCACTGAGTGAGGCCAGGGATCAAACCCATATCCCCATGGATTCTTAGTCAGGTTCATTACCACTGAGACATGATGGGAACTCCTCAGCTCTCTCTTTGCCCTCAAACAAACAAATAAAAGCCAGCGTGGACAATGGCAATACTGGATCCTTAACCTAGCCACCAGGGAACTCCTCCAATCTTCCTTTACACAGTCCTTTATTTTACATGACATTTTTTTTTTTTTTTGCCTTATCTAGGGCCGCACCTGCGGCACGTGGAGGTTCCCAGGCTAGGGGTCTAACAGGAGCTGTAGCCGCCGGCCTTCGCCACAGCCGCAGCAACGCGGGATCCGAGCCGCGTCTGCAACCTACACCACAGCTCACGGCAACACCGGATACATGACATTTTCATAAGAGTAATACAAGGATGATAAGCGAAAGGGACTTCAAATGGACTTCCCCGAGTTCCCAATACTTGTGAGGTGGTTCCAAAAACTCCAAGACTGTGCTAGAGGTCCACTCAGGCTGCATCCTTTTCTTTTTTTCTTTTTATGGCTGCACCTGCAGCATATATGAAGTTCCTAGTCTAGGAGTCTAATTGGAGCTGCAACTGCCAGTCTCCACCACAGGCACGGCAATGCAGGATCCAAGCCGCATCTATGACCTACACCACAGCTCACGGCAACGCTGGATCCTTAACCCACTAAGCAAGGCCAGGGATTGAACCTGCATCCTCATGGATACTAGTCAGGTTCATTACTGCTGCGTCACCATGTGAACTCCCAGCCTGCACCCCTTCCATGAAGTGGTTGCCCAGCCTCATTTCTGCTTCCAAATGTTTCTAACAAAGGAACAGTCCCCCAAATTATTTCTACGCAAGGCAGTTGAGCCTGTATAAAGCTACATGGGGAAAAAAAAAAAAAGCTACTTGGAGAAATTTAAGAGCCTGAAGGGAAGCAGCACAAAAGTAACTCCCTGTTTCCATAACGGGAGAGAAGAAAGGAGAGTTACAGAACTTCTTTGGGTCCATCCTACATTTTCAAGATGCAGTCTAGTCACTTCTACTTTAAACAGATAATAAAATCTGTTGAGTGTCAAAATTTCAAAAGGCAGCCAGATTTTTAAAATGGACAGTAAAGAGAAGGAATAATAAGCAAGGTGAGGAAAAATAACTATTCCCCACAGTCGCACTATGTATTCAGCAGATCCTTCTCCAAGGGTTAAGAATGAAAAGTTAGTTGAACGGGCATACCATTAATTGTCTAGCTGTACAATTACTAACTCTGGTGACGAAAACAGCAGAGGAAAGTCATAAAATGGGTCTTCCTCAGTTTCTCATCCCCTTTAATGCCTCAGCAATGTTGCTGGCAGGACACCTGGAAAGCAAGTGGAAGCAAACTCTAAGTTAAGGGGATGGAAAATCTGTCATTTTTAAGAGATAAATATCCTATAATCCAAATGTATTCAGTTTATAGTTAAATAGCCACAGCTTGGCTGTGTGATGCATTCAAGTTCCACATGTCATTTTAACTACAACGCTTTGGTGAACTGTCACCAAATTCCAACACTTTGATGAACTGAGGACAATTAATATATAGCTGCGCTGGCTGGAAGCAGGGGCTACGTGGGGCGGTGGGGGCATCATGATGCTGTAAGTTCAAGTGAACGTTTCCTGGTTATGTGGGATGAGCCTGCATGGACACAAACTCCGTTAAGGCCAAATAAGCAAACTCCCTGCTTTCTTTATCTCTGGAGTCTGACTGACTTCTGTGTGAAAAGGCACTAAACACACGTGGCCAAATGGACTCGAACCTCTCCTGGGAAAAACTGGCAAATTTAGCTCTTTCAAGAATCTAAGAATAGTGATTATAAGACAGAACAAATCCTAAATTCCCCAGTTTGTGTGATGACCAACTTTCCCAGACGGATTCTTGACACAAAACACCCTAGGACAAGTTCCTTCAAATGCTAATGCCTCACGTAGAGGCCCTAGGCCATGCTAGACCTCTGGAGCCCAGTCTCTGGGGAGGTGGGATCCCAGGCACAGGAGGCAGGATATTTCCCAGGTTCTGAAGGCACCAGCCTCAGAGGACAAGGGAGAGAATGGGGAAGAAGCCACAGGATGCGGAAGAAAATAAAAATCTCATAGCAACTCATTCAAGGGAGCTGATGTGACAAAGTCGTTGCAGGACAAACCATTTTACCTAAATGGAATGCTCGCCTTAAGTCCACATCTGCCACCTTCCTGGATACCGCCTCAGAACGACTCTGTCCCTGACTGATCCCTTCCGCAGGGCTAGTGGGGACTGGGGTTGAGAAGGATGATCCTGACCTCCCAGCCTACAGAGCCAAATGGAAGGGACGACATCGGCGGATCACAGAACAAGAGGGCAAGAGATTGAGATCAAGTCTCTGAAAGACAGTGATGTGGAAACGACAACGCGGGTCATGAAAACAACAAGGACACAGATGTGGAGACAAGAAAGGGTTTTCCTTGTATAAGGAGGAAAAAGGACAGCAGTGTTGGTGAAAGGGCAGTGATACTGACCGGAGGAAGAGTGGCAGGAGAAATCAGCGATTACTGGGAGTTCCCATTGGTGGTTTAGGATGCGGGTGTGATCCCTGGCCTCGCTCAGTGGGTTAAGGATCCGAGGTTGCCACAAGCTGTGGTGTAGGTCACAGATGCGGCTCGGATCCTGCGTTGCTGTGGCTGTGGGGGAGGCCGGCAGCTGCAGCTCCAATTCAACCTCAGGAACTTCCATATACTGCAGGTGCAGCCATAAATATTATGATTATTAATAACACTCGTTACTAGTACATACATTATTGACTATGTGCCAAACACTGTTCTAAGTAGTTCATCAATATTAACACATTTAAAATTTCACAGCATCCCTACGATATATTATTTTTTTAATTTGTATTTATTTTTTTTTAGGGCCACATTGGCGGCATATGGAAGTTCCCAGGCCAGGGGTCAAATTGGAGCTGCAGCTGCCGGCCTATGTCACAGCCACAGCAACGCAGGGTCGCAGCTGCATCTGCGACTTACACCACAGCCACAGCAACACAGGATCCAAGCCACATCTGTGACCTACACCACAGCTCACGGCAATGCGGGATACTTAACCCACTGAGAGAAGCCGCATCCTCATGGACACCAGTCGGGTTCATTTCCCCTAAGCCCTAAGAGGAATTTCCCCTGTGATATATTATGACTCCATTTTGTAGATGAGGAAACTGAGCATCTGAGCGGTTAGGAAATTAGCCCAGGCTCTTGCAGCTATCACAGAGAAAGCCAGGAATCACACACAGCTAGGCAGTTTGGCTCTAGGGCTACGCTCTGAACCTCTGGCCATACTGCCTCTCCATGAAAGTTGGGGAGCAAGTTTAACCACATCTGACTTCTTTTGAAACTTTCTACCTCCCCAGACCCTCTCTTGAGCATAAAATATATTAACGAGACTAGAAAACTAATAATTAACTCCAAGTCTGTGACTCATTAAAGCCTGTGAACTTTCTAATTGGAAGAAGGAAAAAAAAGCTTGGAAAAGGTCCAAAATGAAACTTCTATTCCCCCCCTTTTTTAATGAGCATCAGCACTGCGGTATGACAAGAGAGGAGAGATTAAAGGAAGGAAAAAAAAATCCTCCACTCTTTCAGGTATATGGGTTTGCAAAGAACAAAGCCACAGGGAAACTGGCACTTCATTTTTACATCATGATTTCCATACAACCTGTCCCCTTAACTAGCATTGCATAGGAACCGAGGGGCAGAGTAAAAGTAAGCCCTGACTTCCCCAAGAGGGAGGAAAAAAAAAAATCTCTTCATGAATCACATTGACACCACTTGGATTTTCCATCACAAGACATGTGGGTGGACTGTAGTTAATTGTTAGCAGCTGTTGAATACCCACTAGCGTACCAGCCATTCTGCAAGAAGGAACTGCATAGGCTGCCGGCTTCTGCCTGACGCAGGAGCCTAACTCTTCAGGCCCGTATGTGTTTAGAATGAAGCTGTGCTGCAAACATTCATACGTCTTAGGCTGGAGAAATAAAATGTCACTATAAAATTGAAAAGAGTGAACGAAGGCATCACAATATTAGAACGCAAGTTCCAGTTAACACATAAGTCAACTCGAGAAAGAACTCAGAGGGTAACTGGGGGGAATCTGGGATCCTAAATACTGAAAACCTTAAAGGTATTTGCAAATGTATTTAGAAGGTACACAGTTTCCCCAGAGGAAGATAGGTAGGTAGACACTATAAGAGGGAGCAAGAGAAACTCAAAGAGCGGTAACCTACCTGTCAACTGCTGAATTCTTCTTTTTCAGGAGGACGGTATATAAGCAGTATATACATTACTATTTCATAAGTAGTATTATTGAAATCCGGTGCAAAAACCACAGCAGAATATATTTTTTAAACAAATACTGCTTCTAAAAATGCTAAATGGGTCATGGTCAATTGCGGCTGGCAATGATGTTCTGAATACCGACTAACTATTGGAACAGAAATATAGGGAACAATATATTTAAATATAGCTAGCTGTGCAGTAGGGACTAAAATTACTTTCTGACACGCTGATTTGTCATCCACTTCATTCTAGATTTCTCCATGTCGTTTCAGTCTCTTTGCTATCTTCCCTGTTAGGAGGTTCTCCTTCACTGACTGCATCTCCTCGGAAGCCTGAACCGGCAGTATTAAGTCTAAAATAAGGGGGAAGCCTGCCCCTTTGCAGTTTTGTTCCTTCATCTAAGGAAGCCCCAGACAGTGCAGAGTCTACCGCTGGCCACAATATCCCTACCAGTTTCTGTTTTATATATAGTAACATTGGTTTAAAAAAAAAAAAAAATCCTTGACAAAGCTTTCTATTTCTGTAACATTGTGTCAGAAGAGAAGCTAAACAGGATGTCTTGTGGGGTGAAAGCCTGTTTGGATTTTAGTTGAAAGCTTATTTAACTCAAATTTCTCTCCTGCCAGAATCAACATTCTTGATCCCCCTCAGATCCTATGCTCTCATTACTGAGTCCACTGAATTAAATTCTGTAATTCTGACCAATATCTTGGGTGCTTCCCAGAAACGGCAGGTTCCTGGCGATTTACAGATGTCTCAAGACACGGGCCCTTGCTCCAGCTCCCACACACAGAGGAGTCTAAATCTGCGCAATTCCACAGGACCACACCCAGGTCCACAACACCTGCAGAGAGCCATACATCCGCAGAGCAGTAAATGTCCTTCTCTCCAGAACTCCCTTTCTCCGGCTAGGGGATTAAGGCCACGGCCTAGCTCTGTTCCTACCCACCGTCCTGTCCCTGCTTTTCTTTTACCTCCGTTCCCACACTCCCTTGTCCCCTAAGCTACAATGTATCCGTAAACTCCTGACTCCCAAGGAAATTATTAGCAGAAGCTAGAACTTCAGGGGAGTGACTCACCAACCCGGCTCGAGCCCCTTCCACCTCCCTGCAGATGCCCCACCACTGCGGTCCTGGGGCTTCCTGCAGCAGCACAGGTTGAGGGAAATTCTCTGAAATCCAAGGCAGAACCTGAATGAAGATGCCACCTCCTCCCCTGCGGCATCTCTTGCTCTAATGCAGCGGTAGGAAATGACCCACTGCAGGTTCCAATACAAACAGAGAAGCAACGTTTCTGTGAGGTGGGGAGGAAAACAAACACAATTCCCCCGGAGGTTCTCTGGGAAGGTCCCTAGCAACACAACGACATCCGCCGCTGGCGCAGCACTGGCAGCGCACTGGCAGCACTCGCAGGCCACTTCAAAAGCCAGTGTTACCGCTCAGGCCTGCGCCGCCGATCGCCCCTGCAGTGCCCCGCCCGGCGGCCCTGTAGAGCAGAGACGCAGTTACCAAGGTCGGGTGGGCTCCGGGAGATAGAAAGAAGCCCGCGCGCGGCGTCTGCACAGTCTGTGCAGAGAAAAGGAAAGAAAGGAGGAAGAATGACCTTGAGAATCTCCCTGAGTTTTACATAATGAGGCCGGTCTGGCTTAGACGCTCCCAACCCTCTGCATCAGGCAGGAGGCAGGGCAGGTGGGGGGCAAAGCGGAGGGAAAGGCAGAAAGAAATCGACAGGCAAAAAGAGAGAGGGAGAGCGAGCGAGCTGCAACTCAGCTCGGGATAGCAGAGATACGGGCGGTGCCCAGAAGCAGAGGTAAAGTGCCCCCAAGGCCCGTACTCCTCGCCTCCCGCAGGTGCGGAAACTCACCTAGGTCACCTCTGCTGGGTTGGTGCACAACTCAGCGCAGCAGCGAAGTGCAGGCGCTGCGCCCTCGGCCTCAGGGAGAGCGGGGCGGGGCCTGGAGCAGTCCCCGCCTCCTCCGGGGGCAGCGCGCGCGTGGGGGGGGGGCACGCTCAGAAGGCGGGGCTTCTAGTGCGGGAGAGCGCCTTTTGAGTGCCACCCCTGGGGACCTGGTTTTGAGACGGAGACTGAATTTTCTTCCTCCTCACGCTTGTGCACAGATCTACCCCGCCCACTCCCGAATCAGTGTCTCTGTTCCTTTCTGCAAATGTCACCGCCTTCCTAAACTGCCCCGTATTGCGTTTCTCAGAAAGATAGCACGTTAGTAGTTTATCCCCAGCAGAGCCACCGTAGCTTGCTTCTAGGCGATCTGCGGTGAGGGTGGGACCCAGGCTTGCATAGCGCGTGCGCGGAAGTAGGAGCACGTGGGCTGGGGTCCAGATGGGCTGAGTGTGTTCCAGCTGTGGGAGGCGCTCAGTGTCTCAGCGCTGCACGCAATACGTGAAAGGGGTTTAGGGGTGTTAGAACTTGTTTCCCTAACTAATAATATTATTGTTAGTTTTGCGGAGAGCCTGAACCGAGCCCTGCCCGTGTGCTGGATCAAACAATCCTCACCCCCTCCCCCCAGCGCGCGCGCGCGCGCCCCGCTTGTTAGGTCTTACTCTCCGGGGACCAGATGGCACCGCCTAGGGGACCCACAGGTCTTTGATGGCGAATACAGCTCTAGTTAGGCCCTCTAGTCCGGGCTCGGGACCGTGAGGTCTTACGTGTGCAAGCAAGGTCAAGCCCGAAGGGGTAGAGGTTGCTTCTAAGTGCTGAGCGCTCAGCGAGAAGATCCCACCTTACAGGGTAGCCAAAATTTCCAGTTTTCACGTACTTCAGGTGCGCCTATCACCTCTCTCCTCTGGATATCCCACATGCTAGTAGGAATTACCACATCTGGGCCACCCCTAGTGTCTCTTTTGTGTGTGTGTGTCTTTTTAAAGCCGAACCTCTGCCTTATGAAGGTTCCCAGGCTCCGGGGTCGAATTGGAGCTGTCTGCCTACACCACAGCCACAGCAGCTCACCAGATCCGAGACAGATCTGCGACCTACACCACAGCTCACGGCAACGCAGGATTCTTAACCCACCGAGCGAGGTCAGGGATTGAACCACTGTCCTCATTAACCGCTGAGCCCACGGGAACACCGCCTAGTCTCTTAAGTGGGGTGCTTATCCTCTCTGTGAGAGCAGGTGCTTGGAGCCAAAGATTCCAAGTCTAGGTGTGGAATAGCTGGAATGTTGATCTTAGAGGGCTCAGCTGGGTGTTCGTTCCTTTTTATTGATCTGTCATATCCGGACACCTGGAAGTACTTTGAGGGCTCATAAAATCTTTACTATTGCTGTCTCAGCAACTTCCAACCATTCGTAGGTTTTCAGCTTCTTCAGTACCAGAATGCCTTATATTTTAGGGTTTCTGGCATGCTGGTTATAAAGGACTTGTTTTCCTTAAACATTGGAAATAAAAAAGTAGGAAAGCATTTCTCTGTTATTGAGGGACTTTTTTCTTCTTGCTACTAAAGACTGAAGGTGTCACTGTAGTCTTCTTTGCTGCCGCCCCCCCCCACCCCGAGTCCAGATTTCAGGTGTTGAAACCTAATCCCCAGTGTGACGGTGTTCTTGGGTGGCGCCTTTGGGAGGTATTAGCTTCTGAGGGTGGAGCCCTCATGAATGAGGTTAGTGTCCTTGGAGAGACCCTGGAGAGCTTCCTTGGCCCTTTTGGTGTGTGAGGACACAGCCAGCAGACTAAGACTGCCATCTATGAACCAGGAAGTAGGCTTTCATCAGACTCAGTCTGCTAGCACCTCCATCTTGGTTTTCCCAGCCTCCAGAATTTTGAGAGATTTTTTTTTTAATTTATTATTATTTTTTTTGCATTTTATCTGGTTTACAGATTTCTGTCAGATTTTCCAACTGCACCGTGTGGTGACCCAGTTACATGTACATATATGGATTTGTCACGTGTGATTAGACATAGTTCCCCATGCTATACAGTTGGATCTCCCTGCTTTTCCATCACCAAAGCACTAGTTAACCCCATTCCCTCCCACCCCCTCCCCCACCCCCTTGGCAACCACAAGTCTGTTCCCCAAGTTCGGGATTTTCTTTTCTGTTGAGAGGTTCATTTGTGCAGTGTTTTAGACTCCAGTTATAAAAGATTTCATATGGCATCTGTCTTTCTCCTTCTGACTTGCTTCACTCAGTATGAGGGTCTCTAATTCCATCCATGTTGCTGCGAATGACATTATTTTATCCTTTTTTATGGCTGAATAGTATTCCATCGTGTATATATACCACATCTTCCTAATCCAGTCATCTGTCAATGGACATTTGGGTTGTTTCCATGTCTTGTTTGTTAAGTCACCCCAGCTGTGGTATTTTTGTTATAGCAGCAGGTGGGAAGTTAGACACCTTCTGACTGTTCTGTATAACAAAAAGCAGCCTAAGGTGGTAGAAGGAATGATTGAAGAGTCAGGAGCTTAATTCTGGCCCCTCCATTTCCAGTTATCCCTGTTTGACCACAACAAGTACTTAATCACTCAAGACCTTTCTATTAAAAAAACTCATTATAAAAGTAATATTTGTTCATTGCAGACATTTTGGAAAATATGGAGAAAAACCCACTGGAAGCAAAAATAGAGTTGTACCTGTGTATACTCTTTGTTGCCTGCTTTTTCCACTTTGTAAATTATGTCATCTGTCTTTTTATTTCTTGAACAGTTCATCCTGCAGCATTATTTGGTACTGATGGCGTGGGTTTACCAGTCCCCTCTTGTTGGAGTTAGCTTGTTTTCAGTTCTTCACTATTACAAGCAATGTATAACCTTGTAGATAAATCTGTGTGCATGCTTGTGATTATTTCTTTTGGCCAAATTCCTTTAAAGAGGATTTTCTGGATCATTTTAAAGTCTTTTGATATCTGTTAACAAGATGCCCTCCAGAAAAAGATTTATAATCTTCTCCAGCACTAGATACTGGATATCATTTTCCTCCATCTCCAAATGGGGATAAGACCTTTCTTACAAGGTTATGGTGAAGTTCAAATGAAGTGAAGACAGAAGTCCAGAAGAAGGCACAGGACAATATATTTTTGCAAGTTCCCTTACAGCATCATGAATTATGAGGTGGAACACTTTGGCTCAGTTCCTGCTACAGTCACCAGTGATCTCCATTTACAGTGTCTTCTTTCAAACCCCTTCTCAAAGGTCACCCTGTACCTCCTAAGCTCTCTCCATCCTTGGATTCTCAAACATTGCTCTCTAGATTTCCTTCTTTCTGCTCTCCTTTACCACTTCCTTTTCATCAACCCGCATCTTAAAATGCATTCAAGATTTTCCAAAGCTCTATCCCTTTTTTTTTTTCTAACTCTTCTATGAGTCTCTTCTTTAACTCTCTTTTATTGGTTGCACCTGCCCCTGTGGTTATTTGAATAGTCTAGAGTCCAAACCCTCTTCTTGGGGGAAATTCCCCATTTTCTGTATGTTCTTCGAAGGTAGCATTCACCATTGCAGTGCAGAAGTTGAAGGGTAATTCTTCCTCTCATTTCAGAGGATGTAAGGGGGTGGGCACATGCCTTCCCCTCGGCCAATCAGTTTTACTCTCAACACTCAGACCCTCAAGAGAATGAAGAGCAACCAAGGGACAGCTGGAGTTCTCATCCACCCTGTGGCTGTAGCAGTGGAGAAACTAGAACTCTCTGAGAGACCCTTCTGACCACACCGTTAAAAAGTGCAGTTTCCCTCTCCTCAAGGCACTCTTTATTCCCCTTCCTTGTTTTATTTTCTATTCTCTGACATATTTTTGGATTGAATTTGTTTATGACCTGCGACCGTGACTTGAATATAAGTGGCATGAAGGTGGAGGTATTGTCTGTCTATTCACTGCTGTGCCCCTAGTGCTCTGAGGTGCCTGGCACAGAGTAGGCACTCAGTAACTATCAATTAAACGAATGCACGGATGGCTGGTTCTTGTTGCCTAGCTGTCTGGAACTCCCTAGGTTCCTGACCTTTTCATGAAGCCTGTCTTTCCACAGCCTCCCAAGAAATACCCTATTTGGCAAGTTAACCCAAGTCAGTTTGTTTCAGGCAGAACCCTTTACTGTATCACGGGCTTCTCACCCACAGGGCAGCCAGAACCACATTTGTTACCTTTCCCAGCAAACGTTTATGTATTTCCGCAAAGAACATCATCTAAGCAGTTACCTTAGCTGGAAACTCAGTACCACTCCTTGTCCTTCACTCCTTGGGCTGGGAATCAGATAGTCCTGCAATAGAATTCCAGAATAGTCATTATTTAGCTGTGTGATTCCAGTGGGGAATTATAAAATATCTCTGAAAACTGTTTTTTTTTTAATCTGCAAAATTAATATACCCATACCTATTTTGCTTGGCTCTTGAAAGGATAGCATAGAGCCTGGGTTTTAGGCACTTAATAAATGCAGTTATTACTACCAATACCTTTTTTTTTTTTGCTTTTTAGGGCCTCACCCAAGATATATGGAGGTTCCCAGGCTAGGGGTCGAATTGGAGCTGCAGTCGCTGGCCTACGCCATAGCCGCAGCAATGCCAGATCCGAGCTGCATCTGCGACCTACACCACAGCTCACGGCAACATCAGATCCTTAACCCTCTGAGCGAGGGTAGGGATCGAACCTGCATCCTCATGGATCCGAGTCAGGTTCATTAACCGCTGAGATCCTCAGTATTTGTTAATGACACCTCAAAGCAGTCTCCTTTCTAGTTCTTCTGCCCTAGTTTAGACATCAAGTTTCCTCTAACCTAAACAATTAGGGTAACCTTTTAACTGACCTCTCTTTCAGCATTCTTTACCCAGCTACCATCAGAGTTACCTGTCTAAAAGCAGGCATCTTATTTGGTACTGACAAATGCCTTTAGGACAAGGTCCAGACTTGCATACATGGTATTTCAAAATACTTGAAACTCAAACTGCTTTTCCACAATCCTCTCTTGTAACATTAATGTCATAAGCATTTGCTGAGTGCCTCCTGGATTCCAGGCAGTAACAGAACTTACATTTTAATAGGGGAAACTGCCAATAAAAACAGAATAATCACAGATTATGACTGAGATTTCAACCTGAATCTTCAGGAGGCATGGACAATTTCTCTTGCCTCTATTGTGCTTCTGCCACCCACCATGAAAAGTGTATGTTCTAGGAAGCCAGTGTTTCTTCACTCTGAGTTCCAGAATGGGGAACATGGCTGGCAGACCCAAACCTGATTTGCAACCTGGAGCCAAACTTGACTGCACACAAGCAAGGTCAGCGAAGCCTAGCATAAACACAGCTAGCCTGCAGACTTGTGCTTCAGGCACAAATATTTCCTGTAACTCACTATGAGTCTAGGTTTGTTTGTTATTTTTATTTATTTTAATTTTTTTTCCTTTTTAGGGCCACACTCGCAGCTTATAGACGTTCCTAGGCTAGGGGTCAAATCAGAGCCACAGCTGCCAGCCTATGCCACAGCCACAGCAACTCGGGATCGGAACTGCGCCTGCAACCGACATCACAATTCACAGCAACGCCACTGAGCGAGGCCAAGGATCGAACCCGCATCCTCATTGATATTAGTTGGATTCATTTCTGCTGTGCCACAAAGGGAACTCCCATTTGTTGCTTTAGCAAAACTGAGATAATACAAAGATAGAACCAAGAGGGCTTGCTTATGGGCTGGATATGTGGGAAAGGAAAAGAAAGAAATCAAGGTTTCTGTCTTGAGAAACAGAATGGCAATTGGCATCAATTACCAAGGAATTACCGAAGAAGTAATATTGTTAAAATGGCCATAAGCATAAAATACCCAAAGCAACCTACAGAATTCAGTGCAATCCCTATCAAATTACTCATGACATTTTTCACAGAACTAGAACAAACAGTCCAAAAATTTATATGGAACCGTAAAAGACCCAGAATTGCCAAAGCAATCCTGAGGAGGGGGGGAACAAGCAGGAGGTAAAACTAAGACTTCAGACAATATTACAAAGCTACAGTAATTAAGACAGTGTGGTACTTGTACAAAAAACAGACATATAAACCAATGGAACAGAATAGAGAACCCAGAAATAAACCCAGACACCTATGGTCAATTAATCTTCAACAGAGGAGGCAAGAATATAAAACTGGAAAAAGACAGTCTCTTCAACAAGTGATGCTGGGAAAACTGGACAACTGCATGCAAACCAATGAAACTAGAACACACCCTCACATCATGCACAAAAATAAACTCAAAATGGCTTAAAGACTAACATAAGAGCATAAAACTTCTAGAAGAGAATATAGGCAAAACATTCTCGGAGTTCTCATCATGGCTCAGCAGTTAATGAACCTGACTAGTATCCATGAGGACCTGGGTTCGATTGCTGGCCTCGCTCAGTGGGTTAAGGATCTGGCATTGCCTTGAGTTGTGGTATAGGTCGCAGACGCAGCACTGATTCTGTGTTGCTGTGGCTGTGGTGTAGGCTGGCAGTTATAGCTATGATTTAACCCCTAGCCTGGGAACCTCCATATGCTGTGGGTGTGGCTCTAAAAAGACAAAACAAACAAACAAACAAAAACTCTGACATCGACAGTACAAGTGTTTTCTTAGGTCAGTCTCCCAAAGCAATAGAAATAAAAACAAAAATAAACCAGTGGGACCTAATCAAACTTACAAGCTTTTGCACAGGAAATGAAACCATAAACAACAACAACAAAAAAGCGAAAAGACAACCTACAGAATGGGAGAAAATAGTTTCAAGTGATGCAACTGACAAGGGCTTAATCTCTAAAATATACAAACAACTCATACAACTCAACAACCCAAGAACAAAAACAAAACAAAACAAAAAACAAAAACAATAACCCAATCAAAAAATGGGCAGAAGAACTGAATAGACATTTCTCCAAGGAAGATATACAGATGGCCAACAAGCACATGAAAAATTGCTCAACATCTCTGACAATTAGAGAAATGCAAATCAAAACTACCATGAGATACCACCTCACACCAGTCAGAATGGCCATCATTAACAAGTCAACAAACAACAAATTCTGGAGAGGGTGTGGAGAGAATGCACATTGTACAACCACTATGGAAAACAGAATAGAAGTACCTCGGAATACTAAATATAGAACTACCGTATGACCTAGCGATCCCACTCCTGGACGTATATCCGAACAAAACTTTCATTGAAAAAGATACATGCACCCGTATGTTCACTGCAGCACTAGTTGCTATAGCCAAGACATGGAAACAATCTAAATGTCCATCGACAGATGAATGGATTAAGAATATGTATATATACACAACGGAATACTGCTCAGCCATAAAAAGGAACAAAATAATGCCATTTGCACCAACATGGATGGAACTAGAGACTCTCATGCTAAGTGAAGTGAGTCAGAAAGAGAGAGACAAATGACATATCACTTATATCTGGGATCTAATTAGGGCACAAATGAACCTGTCTACAGAAAAGAAACAAACTCATGGACATGGAGGACAAACTTATGGTTGCCAAGGGGGAGGGAGAGGGAGTGGGATGGACTGGCAGTTTGGGGTTAGAAGATGCAAGCTATTGCATTTGGAGTGGATAAGCAATGAGATCCTGCTGTACAGCACAGGGAACTGTATCTAGTCACTTGTGATGGAACATGATGAAGGGAAATGTGAGAAAAAGAATGCGTATGTATATATGTATACACACACACACACATATATACATTTATATGGGTCACTTTGCTGTATAGCAGAAATTGACAGAGCATTATAAATCAAGTATAATAGAAGAAATAAAAATCTTTTTAAAAATTACCAAGGAGTTACCAAGGTAGAGAAGATTGGTGGGCGAAAGAATTTGGGTAGGAGTCAAGCTCCGTTTTGACATCTGTAGTAATCTGAGTAGGCTAACTGCTGTTCAGCGAATATCCTCAAAATAGCAATGGCAAAACACAATAGGTTTTTCTCTTCTTGTTCATAAGGCAGTTCAATGTGGATATTCAGGGGGTGATGTTTTATGCATATCTTCATTCAAGCTCTTTCTATCTTGTGACCCTGCCCTGCTCTAGAGCTATATCTAGCTGTATGAAAAGCTAGGAAATGCTTAGCTGGGAGCTAAAGGGTAATGATATCCAACTAGCAAAAAAAGACACCTCGACCCAAACCTTCATTATTTTGATTTCTAAATACCATTCTCACCACTAGAAATAACCAGGGCTTATTGGAAAAATGACTGAAACTCAGGACATCCTGGAAAATGTCCCTAAAGATGTAAAGATGTGCTAAGAAAAATTTGATATTTAATATAAATAAGGATAGTAATAAGTTATAGTTCATTAAAAGAGTCTGTGAGCCATATTGATAATGTACAGATAATACAGAAATCCATACATATATGCTTATGTATGTACATAGATATACAGGAGTTCTCTCATGTTCTTATGGCCTTTCTCTAAATTTGAAATCACTATAAATTTTTTTTTTTTGTCTTTTTGCCTTATCTAGGGCCGCACCCGCGGCATATGGAGGTTCCCAGGCTAGGAGTCTAATCGGAGCTGTAGCTGCCGGCCTTCACCACAGCCACAGCAACATGGGATCCGAGCCGCATCTGCAACCTACACCACAGTTCACGGCAATGCCAGATCCTTAACCCACTGAGCAAGGCCAGGGATCGAACCCGCAACCTCGTGGTTCCTAGTTGGATTCGTTAACCACTGAGTCATGACGGAAACTCCTCACTATAAATTTAAAGTTAAAAATATTACTACTCCCATTATCCTTACCCTGTTAAAAACATTTTTAAAAATATACAATTTATATAGTGCACATTTAAATATACAAACTTCCATCTTACCCTGCTTCTCATCCCCCTAATAGCACTTTTAATACCTATCATACTATGTAATTTAATACATTCATTATGTCATTTATTACATTTGTCTTCCCTCCCCTACTGCTTCTTGAAAGGATGCAGGCTCCACAGTAGTTCGCTGACATGCTAGAGGTCCCAGGACACTGTCTGGCACGTAGTAGGTGCTCAATAAATATTTGCTGTCGAATGAATGAATGGGCTAGAACTTTCTGGGTCTGTTCACCATGGCTGACTTTCTGGGGTCTCTCTCCTGGCTTCTTCAGAGGCATCTTTGTAGTTTTTTTCAAAGTTCATAATTAATATTTATTATGGTTGATTTACAATGTTCAAGAAGTGTACGACATCCCCTCAGCTCTGGTTTTCCTGTGGTGGCTTGGGTCAAACTTTCAGTACGGTTCCCATCATCCTTCTAGGATATCCTCTTTGGTCACAATGCAAAAGGGCTCCAGGCCAGCTCCCTCTCCCTGCTGTCACCTACATGTGGTCCTCGGTGACACTCAACACATCATTTACCCTCACTGGGGAGGCAAACTGGCTTCCAGGACAGTCTAATCTTTCATCCATTCAACTTATCATTCTCCGTCTTAATAAATATCCCCACCGCTCAATCCAGGGGACACTGTTAAGCCCCTAAAGTAGTCTCCTTGAAGGTCCTGCCACCGTGCTTGAGGTGGGAGGGAAGCAGCCCTCACCTATACCCTTGAGGAGATGGGAACTTCCAGACAGAATCCTTTTTCCAAATCCTTTCTGATTCTCAATCTCCAAAATCCTTTTGTAGTTTTTTTCGAAGTTCATAATTAATATTTATTATGGTTGATTTACAATGTTCTATCAATTTCTGATACACAGTAAAGTGATCCAGTTATACATATATATACATACATTGGTATTTTGAGGTTATTTGTTGAGCAGCAGTTAGATTACTCAGATTACTACAGATGTCAGAAATGGAACTTGACTCCCCTACCCAAATTCTTTCCCCCACCAATCTTCTCTCCCTTGGTAACTCCTTGCTAATTTTTAAAAAGATTTTTATTTTTTCTATCATACTTGATTTACAACGATCTGTCAATTTCTGCTACACACCAAAGAGACTCAGTTATATATATATGTATATGTATATATATGTGTACATATATATACACACACACACATTGTTTTTTCTCACATTACCCTCCATCATGTTCCATCATAAGTGACGAGATATAGTTCCCTGTGCTATACACGCAGGATTTCATTGCTTATTCACTTCAAATGCAATAGTTTGCATCTACTAACCCCAAACTGCCAGTCTATCCCACTCCCTCCCCCTTGGCAACCACAAGTTTGTTCTCCATGTCCATGAGTTTGTTTCTTGTCTGTAGATAGGTTCATTTGTGCCCTATATTAGATCCCAGATATATGATATCATATGTCATTTGTCTCTCTCTTTCTGACTCACTTCACTTAGCATGAGAGTCTCTAGTTCCATCCATGTTGGTGCAAATGGCATTATTTTGTTCTTTTTTATGGCTGAGTAGTATTTGATTGTGTATATGTACCATATCCTCTTAATCCATTCATCTGTCGATGGACATTTAGGTCGTTTCCCCTTTTGTACTTTTGATATGCATTACTCCTTTAACTGGTTCTTGGAAACCTGCTCAAACTTTGCTGCATGGTATTCTGTCTCTCCATTTACTTTGGTTATCTGATACATAGTATCCCAGTCAAAACTTCCAGTTTAGTATCCTGTTGCATATATAAATCCATGACCCATCCTGGCTCAAAGATATATTGCTACCAGATATATAACTCATCAATTAAAGCACAATTTCAAAATAACTCAAGTGCTTTCTTTGTATTTCTCCCAGCACCATGAAGGGGACTTACAGATTACAGTGAGATATGTAAACACTTCCTTTTCCACTTCTTTTTATATTCCTCACATGTCACAGCCGTCCTCACTCTTCTCTCTTCCAGATTTTCCCTAAATTCTTCCCCTGGCCTTGGCAGGTGACATTTGGTCCCCTTCCTATCCATTTCTGCCATATTTTGTATCCTTAAGGATCCCCAAGAATAATCTATCCAGACTCATCCCTAGTTAGAATGAAGGTGGTTGGGAATGTTGGGCTGTTCATCAATGGCAGCTGGCAAGGACTGTCTAGCTACACTCCATTTCTTAATTTTTCTTGGAGTCAGGTGTGGCTGTGCAAGCAGGTTCTCCCTAGTGGAATGTAAACAAAAGTGAGATGTGCCATTTCCAGACCTGACATATAGAGCTGCCGTATTTGTCTTTCTCCCTTCTCTTGAGCTAGAAGGGTGGTGACCAGAGTAGCTTTTCCCCTGCTATCAGCCTGGGGCCCTGAATGACTCTATGGAAGAGAGCTGCTTGCCAACCTAGAAGAGCTTCCCCAGAATGTTAGATGAGTATGAAATAAAGGTTTATTTTGATTGAGCCACTTTATTTGGTGTTCTATCTATTGCAGCAGTTAAACTACTCTAAAAATACAGAAATTAGAACCAAGAGTGGGCTGCTGCTGTAGTAAAATCCAAAATACAGCATCAACTTAGCAGTTGGGCACCAGGCAGTGAGGGAGTGGAGAGCTGCAGATCCCTGTTATACTGGGGACATGTAGCTGGTGCAACACTGTCTGAGATAAACAAGGAGTCAGATACAAGTTCCTCCTGAGCCCGTGGTTATGGAAGCAGCAGTTGGAAAGAGCCAGAATTTTCAGGCAAATTGGCTGCTGCTTGTTGCTTTTAGCAAGGTACAGATCCAAAACTTTTGGAGCCAGATGTGTTTGAGAATGCAGAATTTTTTGAAATTTAGAAAGTTAACAGTGCATATATTGCATAATACAGTACAAAACACTCCAACAGAGTGTGGCGCAAAACATCATAATCAAACACATTTCTATTTCTGCAGTGAGATGTACGATCATTCACACTAAGCAGGATAAATAAAGACTAAACAGCCCCCATCAATTTAGGTCAGATTTCTGCCATCATAAAGTTACAGAAATGAGCTACAGAAAAACTTGTTTTTCAGGCTTTCAGAATTGTGAATAAGGGATTATGGACCTAAATTATAAGAGAGCGATGAATTCAGGCCAAGAGTGACCTGTTTTCAAGTAGAAAAGGGCCAGATAGAGCAAATAAGAGCCCAGGATTTGGGACATCCCTGGACTGTTATCTCAAACTGCAAGACATCCAACTGTTCTTGCTTGAAGACACCCCACCACCACCACGCACACACACAAGTAAGTCTTCTCAGTCAAAAAGAACCCAGCTCTGAGGCCAAGATCCGAATAAGCGAAGTATAGCCTTTCTGCTATGCCTGTTTTTTTTCAGATGGCCTTGGAGTAGCCACCATAAATTAAAAAAAAAAAAAAACTTTTCATAGTTGCATATCTGTATTCATCTCTTTATATACATTTTTTGTATAAAAAGATTTCTACTATAGTCATAGTTCTTTTTTACCTTGATTTTTACGTAATAGAAGATCTTCAGCAACTTTTCCCTATTAGCATTTAGAGCACTTCTCATTTTCTTTAATTATGACCTTTTAATGCAGCAGATGGGTGTACCTATACTCTGTTTAACCAGTCCCTTATGGTGGACAATTTAATAATTCCATTTTGGGAGTACCCACCATGGCTCAGCAGAAAACGAACACGACTAGTATCCATGAGGACATGGGTTCAATCCCTGGTCTTGCTCAGTGGGCTAAGGATATGGCATTGCCATGACTTGTGCTGTAGGTCACAGACGCAGCTTGGATCCTGCACTGCTGTGGCTGTGGTGTAGGTTGGCAGCTATAGCTCCGATTTGACCCCTAGCCTGAGAACCTCCCTATGCTGTAGGTGCGGTCCTAAAAAGACAAAATAAAATTTCCATTTTGCATTCTCTCACTAGTATGAAAAAGGCTGCAGTGAACATCCTTGAAGAGTTGAAGAGATCCCCTGGCATATGTGGCCGGCGTATCCTTAGGGTAAATCCCCAGCAAAGGGATTGCTGGGTTAACAAATTCATACATTTTTATTTATTTTTTTATTTTTATTTATTTTTTTGGTCTTTTTGCCTTTTCTAGGGCATATGGAGGTTCCCAGGCCAGGGGTCTAATTGGAGCTGTAGCCGCCGGCCAACGCCACAGCTACAGCAACGCAGGATCCGAGCCGCATCTGCAACCTACACCACAGCTCACGGCAATGCCGGATCCTTAACCCACTGAGCGAGACCAGGGATTGAACGTGCAGCCTCATGGATGCTAGTCAGATTTGTTTCCACTGAGCCATGACAGGATCTGCCAGGTTTATTTGTTTATGAATTTATCAAGGAGAAATTTACAAATTTGGTGTGGTTAAATTTATAAAACTTCTGCCTTCCAGCTCACTGGCTTGCTATTTTTCTTGGAAAGGCTATTTCCACTCCTGGATCTAAATGTATTTTCATTCGTGCTTTATTCAGGAATTGTGTGGGTTCATTTTACGCAAAATCTTTGATACATGTGTAATTAATTTTAGTATCAACAGGGAACTATGAATCCGGCCCTACTTTCCCCACATTCTTCAATTCCCCCAACACTATTCCATTTATCTCCCTGATTAGATTGCATATCAATTCACTGATCAGTAATGATACCTTTATTATGAACAAAAATGCCACGCATATTTAGGTCTGGATTCTCTATTCTGTTTCAGTGACGTCTTTTTCTGCTCCAGTGGTAAACAATTTTATGCATGACAACATGAAGTCTTTAAAAAAAAATGTTATCTTTTTGATTGGTGCAGTCAGTTTGGTCGGCATATTTGGGGATGAGGATTTAGCTGCATGACTGGTGGAGGCAGCACCAAAGAATTAGCCAGTGTGGCCAGGACTGCTAGGGCTGAAGAGGTGACCTTTGCTGTTGGTGGTGTTTGGTGGGACTGGGGCCAACAGCTCGGCCAGCTAGGTTGGGGCTGCCAGGACCAACACCAAGAAGATGGCCCCAACGGTCAGGAGGTTGCTTATACACTGGGGAAATATATTGAGAAAGAAGAAGAAATATATTGAGAATGATGGAATCCATGTTTCTCGCAATCTGAAAGAAGAATTAGATGTATGGAAAAATATGGAAAATCAGGGGCTGGAAAAAACCCCATGGTGCTGGTTTGGCATTGGAAATATTGGTATAAACTCATGGTTTTGAATATGTACAAACAGATATAAAACTGGATTTATAGATTGTCTATACGTATTCATATATTTCTAGCTCCATCTCCTGTGGGAACCAAAAAGCAATAATAATATTCCAGTAGCAATGAGTATAATATTGCCCAGATCTTGATTTCTACATACTACTTTCCACTCAAAGGAACCAGGGATCCTTGGATAAGTGGCTGATTCCAGATATGGAAAAAACAAGTAATAGATGAGAGTGGAAGATATTTTTTTGTGCCAAACAGTAAAAATTGCTCAAAGAATAATGAGATGTGTCATAAAGACATAAGAATGAACTAAAGGAGATGTGTTAAATCTGAGACAATTTGTGGATTGCAGTTTACTTTATGACTATGAAATACAAACTAAAAACAACAACAGCAACAAAAATCTGGCACAAGAGTTCCTGCTGTGGTGCAGTGGGTTAGAAATCCCACTGCAGTGGCCTGGGTTGCTGTGGAGGTTCAGATTCGATCCCTGGCCTGGGGCAGTGGGTTAAAGGATCTGGGATTGCCACAGCTGCAGCACATGTCACAGTTATGGCTTGGATTCACTCCCTGGCCTGAGACCTTCTAGGTTGCGGGTATGGCCATAAAAAAAAAAAAAATCTGGGACAATGTGAACATCTAAATAAAAATAGTAAAAGGTGTAATCTATTCAATGAAATAGAAATTCATGAGTCCTGGAGTTCCTGTCGTGGCTCAGTGGTTAACGAATCCAACTAGGAACCATGAGGTTGCAGGTTCGATCCCTGGCCTCGCCCAGTGGGTTAAGGATCCGGCATTGCCATGAGCTGTGGTGTAGGTTGCAGATGCGGCTCGGATCCCGCGTTGCTGTGGCTGTGGCAAAGGCCGGCAGCTACAGCTCCTGCTAGACCCCTAGCCTGGGAACCTCCATATGCCGCGGGTGCGGCCCTTGATAAGGCAAAAAAAAAAGAAAAAAGAAATTCATGAGTCCATAAATGAATGCGTGAGTAAGAAAAGAAATAATTGGGTAAGAAGGAAACCCTACCCCACAGTCAGATGCCAACCAATAAGTGTAGAGGGAATGCTAGAACTAGAAGTTTTTTGTCATTATAGTAATGATTAATTCAGGTAAGATTCATCAGTGATGCTAAAACACACAGGGAGTACATGCTTGATAAGGAACAGAATTTTACATGATTTCAGAATTATCTCCACAAAGACTACACAGTAGTTGTTTATTAATTAATACCAAATACTTAGTTAATTTTGCTGCAAGAGCAATCTTTTTTTTTTTTTTGGCTGCACCTATGGCATATGGAGGTTCTTGGGCTAAGGATCGAATCTGAGCAGCAGCTGTGACCTATGCTACAGCTGCAGCAACACCAGATCCTTAACCCATCGCACCACACGGGGAACTCCAACTGCAGAGCAATTTTTTATTTTTATTTTTATTTTTTTGTCTTTTTGCCTTTATCTAGAGCTGCACCCGTGGCATATGGAGGTTCTCAGGCTAGGGGTCTAACAGGAGCTGTAGCCGCCGGCCTTCGCCACAGCCACAGCAACGTAGGATACGAGCCGCGTCTGCGACCTACACTACAGCTCATGGCAACGCTGGATCCTTAACCCACTGAGCAGGGCCAGGGATCGAACCCGCAACCTCATGGTTCCTAGTCGGATTCGTTAACCACTGAGCCACGACGGGAACTCCTGCAGAGCAATTTTGATAGACACTCTCTTATAAACGTCAAAACCACCACCGGTATTGGGATGCACTGACACTGTGTACTTCCTGAAAGGATGCCATGAGAAGAACAGAGCATTACTTTTGGGGTATTTCTGCCAAAAATATAGAACTTGTAGGTAATGATGAAGAAACATCAGACAAACCCAAATTGACGGACTCTCTTAGCCTGGGCTGTGATAACAAAGTGTCACAGAAAACAGGGATTTATTTCTCACAGTTCTAGAGGCTGAGATTGAGGGCCAGCAGGGTCAGGTTTTGGTGAAAGTTCTCTTCCTGGCTTGTAGAAAACCACCTTCTCACAGAATCTTCATGGGGGGGGAGGGAACGAGGGGAGAAAGGGGGGGCGGGGGGTGGAGAAAGGCAGTGCTCTGGTCCCCTCCTCTTCTTATGAGGATATGCTAAGAGCATCACGAGGGTACCACTCTCACAACATCACCTAAACCTAATTAGCTCCCAAAGGCCCCATCTCCAAACACCATCACATTGAGGATTAGGTCTTTAACATGCAACTTCATAGGGGAGACGCCAACATTCAATCCCTTACAGGGGTTTTCTACAAAGTAACTGGCTTGTTCTCTTTAGAAAATGTCAAGGTCATAAAAGATAAGGAAAGACTGAGATTGAGATGACAGACATGGTAACTGAATGTTGTGTATGACACTGAGTGAAGTCCTGGACCTCTAATAGACGTTACTGGGGCAACTGACAAAATTCGAACGCCGTCTGTGGATTAGGTCAGATCGAATGTGCCCTTTAAAAGGTGAAACATCAAGAAGACATTTTCCTGATCGCCTGGAAGAAGACCAACAGCTCTGAGGTGAATGGAGGGGGCCGCGTAGCTAAAACTTGAAGGTGGCCTGGAGCAGAGGGTGACCCCCAGCTGACAGTCCAGCAAGAAGATGGACCTCAGTCCTACAACCAAAAGGAACTGAATTCTTCCAAAACCTGGATAAGCTTGCAAGAGGACCCACGTGTCCTGGAATTGCCTGTCTCGGGGAAACTGGGATTGCTGGTCATCCTAGAAGTCCAGACTCTATTTCTCTCTTTTTAGAAAATTATTAACGATAACAATAATAATACATTTCCATGGCTTGGGATTCACTGCTCTTCTGCTGGTTAGTTACATCATTTGCTAGTGGATCATGTGGCCTGGGAACTGTTACTGAAGCATGGACTGACATGAAAACTGTGGACATCCGCGGTGCTGAAGGCCACTTATTTTTGATGTATTAAAAGGTATTCTTACCAGTCTCTGTTGGATGGGACTTTTTCTAAAGGAAACATACACTGGGAGCCTTCCTTTGCTGGCTCCCCCCAGTGTTCCACCTCTTCCACGGGGCAGCTCCGAACTCAGACCTTGAACTTTTTTCTCTCTACACACCTGCCTAGTGATTCATCTATTCACTTGACTTTATTACTATTATTTTGTCTTTTTAGGGCCACACCTGCAGCATATGGAGGTTCCCAGGCTAGGGGTCTAATCAGAGCTACAGCTGCCGGCCTACACCACAGCCACAGCAACACCAGATCCAAGCCGCTTCTGCAACCTACACCACAGCCCACGGCAACACCAGATCCTTAACCCACTGAGCAAGGCCAGGGATCGAACCCGCAACCTCATGGTTCTCAGTCAGATTTGTTTCTGCTGTGCCACGATGGGGACTCCTCCCTTGACCTTAAATGTCATCCATTTGAATACATGACTCCAAATACATATTGTCAATGTGGAGTCTCCCCTGAACTCCCAACACAGATACTCAAGTACCTATTGGAGGTCTCCTTTAAGAGGCGGAATAGCTTAAAGTGTCTAAAAATGGATTCCTCATATTTCCTGGAAAGCTTGCTTCTCCCACAGCCTTCTACACTCCAAAAGTAAAAACTCCACCTTTCTATTGCTCAGGCCAATATTAGAGCCACCCCTGACTCTTTTTAAAATCTCTGATTCTATCAAAAAGCTGGCAAATCCCCCAAAATACCTCCAGAATCTGACCACCTCTCACTACCTTCACATAGCAGCACCCAGGTCCAGGACACGTCTCACGTGGATTACTGACATAGGCTTTTAATTGGTCTCCTCAATTCTGTGTTTTTGGGGTTTTTTTTGTCTCTTTTGCCTTTTATCTACAGCTGCACTCGCAGCATATGGAGGTTCCCAGACTAGGGGTCTAACAGGAGCTGTAGCTGCCGGCCTTCGCCACAGCCACAGCAACGCGGGATCCGAGCCGCGTCTGCAACCTTCACCACAGCTCACGGCAACGCCGGATCCTTAAGCCACGGAGCAAGGCCAGGGATCGAACCCGCAACCTCATGGTTCTTAGTCGGATTCGTTAACCACTGAGCCACGAAGGGAACTCCCTCAGTTCTGTTCTTGCACATCTACAGTCTATTCCCAGTAAAAATCCAGAGCTATTCTTTGAAAACACATTCAGCAGTTGCCACTGCTGAAATCCCACAAGTTGTTCACTGTCCTTCTCAGAGGACGGGCTTACAACACGTGGCACATCATCATCCTGCTGCTGTCCCGACTGCATCTCCAGTCTCACTGGCCTCCTCACAAACTCCCGATATGCTCTCTGCTATTCCCTTTGCCTACAAAGTTCCTTCCCAATTACCTAAAAGCAAGATCCGCTGTATATCAATACGCAGGGCCAATATAAAATGAAAATGTGGGACTTCCTGCTTAAAATTTATTAAGATTTTCAAGACCATGAAAATGGAGTGTCAAACCAAGAATGGGGCCCTTCTGAGTCTGTGGCTCTGTGTGAAAGGCTTCCCCCACCCACTGAATCCTCCTTCTTTGACCATCCTATTTAAAACGCCAGTCCGTGCCTCCCCACTTGGAACTCATTTATCCTCTGTAATTTCCTTTTTCTCTCTAGCGCCGCTCATCCTCTGACATACTGTATAATTTACTTAATTTTATGACCCCTCCATGCATTACAATATATGAGGCCAGGGGTTTTGTTTTGGTCAGTCCTGGATCCTCAGCACTCAGAACCATGCAGGGCACATAACAGGCACTCAAATGTTTGTTGAAAGAAAGGATGATCAAATATATATAACAATTTTTGTGGTCTTCTGGTGGAAAGAGTCAAACTTTATTTTTTTGCCTTTTTTTAGGGCCACACCCACAGCACATGGAGGTTCCCAGGCTAGGGGTCGAATTGGAGCTATAGCCACAGCAATGCCAGATCCAAGCCACGTCTGCGACCCACACCACAGTTCATGGCAACGCCAGATCCTTAACCCACTGAGCGAGGCCAGGGATCGAACCCGAAACCTCATGGTTCCTAGTCAGATTTGTTAACCACTGAGCCACAACGGGAACTCCGAGTCAAGCTTTAAAATCCAACCTTAAGAGGGAAACATCTTGTGAACTTGCAATATTTGTAGGAAAATTACACAAGTTGCTTTCATTGACTTCACTTTAAACATGCTTGGACCACAAAAACAACTGGGCCATCTTACCTTTCTAGAATTGAGCTCCATGTGTGCTTTTTCTTATGTAATCCTGCTTCTTCTTATAAGGTTCTAAAATTAAAAAAAAAAATCTTGGCTATTTTTCCTTTTACAAAATAATCTTATAGATAATATGGTTTAGAGTTCAAAAGTTACAAAAGCAAAAAGCTCCCTGTCTTTGCTTGTCCCATCATCTAATCCCTTTCCTCAGAAAAAAAACAAACATTATCTTTCAATTCTCTCGTGAACCTTCCTAGAGACACTCTAGACAGAGACATACCAGTAAATATGAGTGCATGCATATGTAGGCTCCTTTTTTTTTTCTCTCCAAAAAATGATTTGACAATGGATATGAGAATGGGAATCTTCTATTTTAGTTTCAACGGAGGTTCCAGGACTCTGGGTTTCAAATACTTCCAAGTTTCTCGGGAAGATGCCCGGGGACCTTTGCAGTACTTGGAAAAGTGCTGAAAACTGGTGTTGCGAGACTTCAGCCTTCACAGCTCAGGGTTATGAAAGAGGCTGGAAAGGCCAAGGTGGATTCTGAAATTGACTAAGAGAGCTGTTGCCTTGGGCTTTGTGAGAGCCACGCCCTGTATCACAGGGAAGCAGACTTCCCCTTACCTGCAGTCTAGGACTGAAGTCGGGTCTCAGCTAGGGGAAATTTCCCACAGAGGACCGCTGGCAATGTCTGGAGATATTTTGGATGGTCATGACCGGAGGAATGCTCCTGGCATCTGGGGACCAAAGATGCTGTTCAACAAAGAGCAAGAAATATGTAGCCCCAAATGTCGGTGTGTTGGGGATGGGGAACACCAGCCTAAGGAGAGGGCCTTCTTCAGGACCACTTGAGAACTGGTGAGATGTCTCTTGCAATTGGTGGACTCAGGGAACCTAGTCCGGCCCATGTCTAGAGGCTGAGGCTGGCTCACTCTGCTAACAGTAGAGAGGTAAGCTTGCTGAACTGGGGGCAGCCTGTGCTCCCAGAGCATTTGATAAAAGGATGCCCAAGTGATTCTTGGAAGCCAGAATCAGAATAAGGATTGTGAAAGTGAGAGAAGGAAGCAGAAATGCTACACGAAGAGAAGGGCTGAGGTCAGCGGAAAGAGGAGGGTGGGTACTGCCAGAAGCTCTGGAATGAAAAAGCACTTGTTTGCACTGACCTATACCAGTGGAGACACGGGAGTCATCTCCAGGCAGGGGAAGGTATGGGGAGTGGGTAGTGGCTGCAAAACCTCCGCAAGTGCTTCAGGAGCGAATGCATCTGTACCAAAGCCTGGAAAGCCCAGTGAGCTTCCGACAGCTTGTCAACATTATTAGTTAAGACCTCGGCTGACACTCCAACAGCACATAGAAAATCAAATCCAGAGCTCATAAGATTTGGATTTGGCCTCTTCTGACCTATTTATCTTCAGCTTTTCTTTATTATTTTGCTCAAGCTACAGTGGATGTCAAACCTTTCTTCAAACCCAGCAAGCTTGCTGTGACCTCAGGACCTTTGCACCTGCCTTCCCCACCACCTGGCACGCACTTCCCCAAGATCTCTGCTTCATCTTTTCATTCCTCATTTGAATCTCTGCCCCAGTGTCACCATCTCAGAGAGGCCTTTTCCCACCAACCCATCCAAAACAGGCAAATCCCTGTTACTCTCTCCTTTGCTTGCTTTCTTTCTCTTCAGTGCACTTAATATTTACAACCTTTTGTTATAATGTAATCACATGCCAATTGCCTCTCTTCTCCACCATAACGTAATATCCCTGCAGGGAGATATTTATGTTCCCATGGTCTATGGCCATTTTGTACATGTCCAATAAAAGAACAGGTGTATCTCTAAGCAATGCTGTTGTGATTTGCCAAGCTGTTAGATTTGGCTTCAGGTTTGTGAGTGAAGTCTTAGTTCTGTCTGAAAGCAGAGTCCCTTCCCAACTCTAAACCTGTCATATCCTTACATGTTCTCTCCTGTCATATTGGCCCCGAAGCAAAAGACACCCATGCAGGGAAGTGGTAGGACCAGTTGACCCACCTCATACAACCTGTCAGACAAAAAGCTCACTAGAACATTTGCTGAAGTCACCCCTCCCTGTTAGGGACTCAGGTGAAAGCTGGAAAAGATGAGAATAATGACTCCTGTATCCTTGGGGTTTTTTTTTAAGTTAAGTATGCCTATGTTTTGGAGTTCCCTGGTGGAAGAGTAGGTTAAGGATCTGGTGTTTTCACTGCTGTGGCTCAGGTTGCTGTCGTGACACAGGTTCAGTCCTCAGCCCAGGAAATTTAACATGCCATGGGCATGGCCAAACAAAGTATTTCTCTGTTTCATTTACAATCTCATTTCAGAGATATATTTGAAAATAAAAAATAGGGATTCATTGTCGAGGTGTTGGGAAATTGACATAAGGGGGAAACGGCACAAGATCATCCACAATTCTATTGCTAGACACTATTACTTTTAACATTTTGTGTACTTTCTTACCATCTTTTTTCTATCATATAAAATAAATTATACTTTAGTATGGCATCATATTAAACAATATATGAAAAAATGACATATACTCTGAAATCATGCCAGATTTTTTATGGTTATTTTTGTATAAATTTTCTTCTAATGCCGTCCCCAAACAAAACCCAACCTACACACATGCATCCTATCTATCATTTATATATCATCCACTTACCTATTTTGACATCTATACAATGATGAGTTATCTGTTATCATAGACATTTGTATTTCATGTTTCTGTGTCTATCTTCTTGTCTATGTAATCTCTGCAGTCACTCATCTATCAATCTTTTTGTATATTTAACTATTATCAACATACAGCTCCCTCTCTCCCTTTATGAGCATTTATCTGTCTAGGCATCTATGCAGGTATATGGCTATCAAGATATCTATTTATTCATCTATCATATATCTACAGATTTATCTGCTAATTATCTATATCATTGCTCAATCTATCATCTTTGTTTCTATCTATATATCTACCTATGAATCTTTTCATCTACTTACCTATGAATGCTTACATATGTGCATGTATATATTCATATATTTATCATCTATGTATCTTTCATTTTTTCTTTGTCTTTTTAGGGCCATACCCACACCATATGGAAGTTTCAAGGCTAGGGATCAAATTGGAGCTGTAGCTGCCAGCCCACAGCACAGCCACATCAACACCAGATCTGGGTCGCATCTGTGACCTATACCACAGCTCATGGCAACGCTGGATCCTTAACCTACTGAGTGAGGCTAGGGATTGAACCCGTGTCCTCATGGATACTAGTCAGGTTTGTTACCACAGAGCCATGACAGGAACTCCCTATTTTTCATTTTTATTTACACAAAAGATTTTCTGCTCTGCACATTTTAGCACCTTGTTTCTTTCACGTAATGCATCTTAGGGACCTTCTATGTGAGTACTTCAAGAGCTTTCTCATACCACTAAATAGAAAAAAGAAAAAAAAAGATAAAAAAAAAGAATGAAAAGAAAGAAGGGCAGTTTAAGAGACCTCTGGGACAACATCAACCACACTAATATTGCATTTTAGGGGGCCCAGAAGAATAGAGTGAGAAAGGGCCTCAGAAAATATTTGAAAAGATAAGAGCTGAAAACTTCCCTACCCTGGGAAAGGAAACTAACTCACATCCAGAACGAGTAGAGTCTCATTCAGGATTAACTCAGAGGAACAAGCACACCACAACACATTGTAATCAAAATGACAACACTTAAAGATAAAGGGAGAATACTAAAAGCAACAAGGGAAAAGCAACAAATAACATACAAGGGAACTCTCATAAGGGTATCAGCTGCTTTTTCAGCAGAAATGCTGCAGGCCAGAGGGAGTGGCATGACAAATTTAAAGCAATGAAAGGGAAAAAACTACAGCCAAGAATACTCTGCCTACCAAGGCTCTCATACAGATTTGATGGAGAAATGAAAAGCTTTACAGACAAGCAAAGCTAAAATAATTCAGCACAACCAAACCATCTTTATAACAAATGTTATAAAGAAAAGAAAAGGCCACAACTAGAAACAAGAAAATTATGAAATGGAAAATCTCACCAGTAAAGGCAAACATACAGTAAATGCAGTAAATCATCCACACACAAACTAGTAGGGAGATTAAAAGACAAATGTAGTAACATCACCTGTATCCACAATAAGTGATTAAGGGATACACAAAACAATTAGATACAAAAACCAGTAATCGCAAGGGAAGACAAGTACAAATGCAGGATTTTTTTTTTTTTTGTCTTTTTAGGGCCACACCTGTGGCATATGGAGGTTCCCAGCCTAGGGGTCGAATCAGAGGTATAGCTGCTGGCCTACACCACAGCCATAGCAATGCCAGATCCAAGCCGCATCTGCAACCTACACCACAGCACACAGCAATCCTGGATTCTAAACCAAATGAGCAAGGCCAGGGATTGAACCTGTATCCTCAGGGATACTAGTCAGACTCATTTCTGCTGAGCCATGACGAGAACTCCTAAATGCAGGATATTTAAAATGCATTTGAAATTCAGAGATCAGCAACTTAAAACAATCATGTATATACAGATTGCCATATCAAACCTCAAGGTAACTGCAAAACAAAAATATAATAGATATTCACAGAAAAAAAAGGAATCCAAACATAACACTACATACAGTCATCACATCAGAAGAAAAGGGAAGAAAAGACAGTGGGGAAAAAAGACCTAAAAACAAATCCAAAAAGCAATAAACAAAATGGCAAGGAGCACATACATACTGATAATTACCTTAAACGAAATGGATTAAACACTCCAACTGAAAGACATAGACTGGTTGAATGGATACAAAAACAAGATCTGTGTATTTTCTTTTTTTGTCATTTTAGGGCCACACCTGCAGCATATGGAGGTTCCCAGGCTAGGGAATGAAAAGACAACTTATGGAATGGGAGAAAATATTTGCAACTGATATGACTGACAAGGGATTAATTTCTAAAATATACAGAGTTCATACAGCTCAATATAAACAATAACTTCAAGCAATCAAGATAAAAGATAGGCTGAAAATCTAAGTAGACATTTCTGTCTTTGCAGAAAGACACAAGTATTGCCAAAAGGCACCATGAAAAGATACTCAACACTGCTAATTGTTAGAGAAATGCAAATCAAAACTTCAATTAGATTACCATCTCACACTGCTCAGACTGGCCTTCATCAAAAAGCCTACACATAATAAATTTTAGAGAGGGTGTGGAGAAAAGGAAATCCTTCTACACTGTTGGTGGGAATGTAATTTTTTGTAGCTACTATGGAAAACAGTATGGACGTTCCTTCAAAAATTAAAAATAGAGCTACCATATGACCCATTGATTTCACTCCTGGGCAGAGAAATCAATCTATCTATCTATCTATCTATCTATCTATCTATCTATCTATGCTTTTTGGGGCTGCACCTGTGACATATGGAGGTTCCCAGGCTAGGGGTCCAATTGGAGATACAGCTGCCAGCCTACGCCACAGCCGCAGCAACACCAGATTCGAGCCACATCTGTGACTTACACCATAGCTCATGGCAACAGTGGATCCTTAACCCACTGAGCGAGACCAGGGATCGAACCTGCAACTTCATGGTTCCTAGACGGATTCGTTTCTGCTGCGCCACAACGGGAAATCTGAAAATTATAATTTAAAATATCCAGGGAAAATTATAATTTCAAGAGATACAGGTACTCCCAAATTCACTGCAGCAATATATACAATATATACAATAGCCTAGATGTGGAAGCAACCTAAATGTCCACCAACACAAGAATGGATGAAGAAGATATATACTGTGGAATACCACTCAGCCATTAAAAGAATGAAATAATGCCATTTAAAGCAACATGGATGGACCTAGAGATTATCATTCTCAGTAAGTCAGAAAGACAAATACTATATGATATTACTCATGTGTGGAAACTAAAACGTGACACAAATGAACTTGTTTACAAAACAAGAACAGATGCACAGACATTAAAAAAAAAAAAAAGACTTTTGGTTACCAACAGGGAAAGGAGGTGGGAGAGGGATAAATTAGGTGTTTGGATTAGCAGATACAAACTATTACATATAAAATAGATAACAAGGTGCTACTGTGTAGCACAGAGAACTATATTCAATTTCCTATAATAAACCACAATGGAAAACAAAATGAACGTATATATACGAATCACTGTTGTACACCCGAAACATAGTAAATCAATGTAAGTCAACAAAACATTGTAAATTCAATTAAAAAAATCTAAAAGCAAAAAAAAGAGATTATTTCATCCAGCCTTGTTGAACCCCAGCACTAAACCCACTGGAACCCTGCCATGTGCCTTGCTTAGATTCCATTGAAAATATGATTTATACAATATTACACATAGAAAATCCTAAAGATGTTACCAGGAAACTACTAGAGCTCACCACTGAATTTGGTAAAGTTGCAGGATACAATATTAATACACAGAAATCTCTTGCATACCTAAACACTAACAACAAAAGATCAAAGAGAAACTAAGGAAACAAGCCATTTGCCATTGCATTGAAAAGAATAAAATACCTAGGAGGCAAAAGACCGGTAGTCTGAAAACTATGAAAACTGATAAGAGAAACTTTAGATGACACAGACAGAGGAAAAAAAAATGTAACATGTTTTTTGTATCAAAAGAATCAAAACTGGAGCTCCCATCATGGCTCAGTGGTTAGTGAACCCCACTAGCATCTATGAGGACTGCAAGATACACTGGAGGAGCCTTCATTCCCTAAGTGGGGAGTTGCTAAGTTAACCAGTCATCAGGGTCAACTGAGAGAGAAAGGAATCCATGCTCAGTGAAAATCGAGGAGAACTTTTCAAAGAAAAGAGGGACCAGTGAAAGAGAAAGAACCACAGACCGTGCAATGCGGATGAAGAAAAAAGATGCAAAGAGAACATTTCAGGGCCCTAAGATGTTAGAGTCAGGGCAGCAGAAACAGAGCCCTCGTTGAAACTACAGTCACTTGGGAGAAAGGGAGCACTCTGG
Source organism: Catagonus wagneri (assembly GCA_004024745.2). NCBI lineage: Eukaryota > Metazoa > Chordata > Mammalia > Artiodactyla > Tayassuidae > Catagonus > Catagonus wagneri. The sequence continues at coordinate 891,621 of PVHT021183515.1, forward strand.
TTGTCGTCCTGTGCCACCTTGTGGCCACCTTATCAGTTCCTACCAAACACTCCACCTTCTCTCACTCCCATTCAATCTCCTGTTATCCCTATGCACGTTTGAAAGTCAAAGTCACTTGAGTTGTGCCCACAGCCATGATTAATTTCAGTGAATGTCCCAAATATTTGACATCTTAAAAAATGATGGAAGAGCAGGAGTTGGGGAAGGTGATTTCTATTCAGTTCTTTCCTTCCTGAGGCTCTGCATGCAGAGGGCCGTTCAGGTGGAGACAAAGTGAAATCAAAGATCAACACATACCATCTGCCCATTCAAGGGGAGCGATCCTGAGATCTTCAGGCCAAGAGATATAAAATCTAGATGTTAACAATCTCACTCGTACTCTCAAATGGCGTGAAAGCCTGTATATGTCATCTAAATACCACTGGATAGAACATCCTTAAGGCCGATTACTTGGCTCCAAATGGAGACAGAGCCCCGTTCTTAAACTGCACTGATGAAACAGGAGAAATGCTTGAGGGACAAATGGAGAACTGACTGAGTAGAGCTGCTCGAGGGAGTGAAAGTTAGTTACAGTAGAGCTTGCTTGCTAACACAGAGTGTGAAGACTGTCAAAACCCAAGGCAAGTAGCATTGATATAGACCCATGATGGAAAAGAGAGACCCTTCCTTGCAATCATAATGTTCCTGCAAAAGGAGCCCACACAATTACAGACTTTTATACAGTAAATCTGGAATTATAACATCCTCTTTGAAAATCAGAAGCCAGCTTGGAAAAGAAGTAAGAAACTGCGTAACCGTAGTTCTTGCTGTGGTGCAGTGGAAATGAATCTGACTAGTATCCATGAGGACGTGGGTTTGATCCCTGACCTCGCTCAGTGGATTAAGGATCCGGTGTTGAGCTGTGGTGTGGGTTGCAGACGTGGCTTAGATCTGGCATTGCTGTGGCTGGGGTGTAGGCCGGCAGCTACAACTCCAAGTTGACCCCTAGCCTGGGAACTTCCATATGCCATGGGGTTGGTCTTAGAAAACCCAAAAACAAACAGAAAACCAAACAAACAAAAAAACCAACAAAAACCAGTGTAATCATGTGAGCTGTAGGAAGAGATTTCAGGGAGACGCGAGAACAGGGGTGACTGAATCAGGCACACTGTCAGAAGAGAGAATGGGGTAAGACAATGTTTTGAAAAGCACAAAAATGTCATGCAGGTAGGGCTTTAAAAAAATCATTATGATTCCTCTTAGAACAGGCACGCTTTCAGAAAAAGGACAAGGTCAGTCCAGCAGAGAAGCACAGTTCTATGTTTTACAAGCATTTGATGAAAAAGCAAGTGAATCTAAAATAATTCTGATAAAGGGCTGACCGTGTTCTGGGACCTCCTGAGGACAGGATGCTCTGAGTGCCGATGGGTGACAACTGTCCTCCAGTCATTCAGACTTTCCGAACCCTCCTCCACGCAGACCTGCCCCCCCACCCCGGCCTAGGAGTGGAATCAATCCTAGGGCTGACAAACATACCTTCCGGATTTTCAGGGGCTGGACGAATTTAAATCTGCTTTAGTTTTCTCCACTAGTACAGTGGTTTTTGTTCAGGTACGCTGACGGTGGGCTGGAACATACAGCCACTCTACCACTGGGCAGAAGCTTGGAGAATTTTCACTTCTATTTTATCCCACTGATTCAGCTGTTCCTTTTCTTCTTTCAAGCTTTTCAAATATTTCCCTTTTCTTTTTTCTTTGTTATCTTACATCAGCTTTCTCCTTCTTTTCTTCCTGAAACCCTGGTCCCTGCGAGGAGGTCTCACTGGTCTGGAGAATGAGGCTGGCAGAATACTAGTCATCTCACTGCATTCACTTTTTTGCTAACAGTTATTTTCTTCCTCTGAAAAACAGAACTTAACGTTAATTTCCCTATAGCCCAGGTCTTCCTTGAGTCCACACAATTACAGACTTTTATATGACCTGCAGCTGTGTCCTCTCCCAGGGGTGGTAGCAGTAGCAGCAGCAGCAGTAATAGTAATAATAATAATAAATGTATTGTTTTTCTATCTCAGCGAGCAAACCTTGGGTTGGTGATCCAGAAACGTGCTCTGGCGGGCTGATCAGATGCCTGGAGGTTACTGCCGGAGTGTGGTATCAGACAAGAGCGGGCTCCGCGGGGATCCTTTCCACATCCCAGCACAGGTCCAGGGGATTCTCATTTCTTTAGGTTCCTCTGACACTGCTCTCCTAGCCTTACAGGAACCTTGACTGAAGGTCCTGGCCCCTGCCTTAACTGGAACTTTGGGCACTATTGACTAGCGTCCCTTTCACAAAGCGAGCAAAAAGCAACAAGAGTTTCCTTTCAGCGGCTTTCCTCAGCCCCGCTCTCCCCAGGAACCGACCAGTCAGTTTCGGGCTTTTGTGTGGCAGCGCTCGATTGGTGGGTCGCGGAGGGTCCGTTCGAGATGGCTGACCCCATTGGACAGCCTCTCCGCGCGTAGTAGGTAATGGCAGCCAATGGGAAAGGCAGGAGCCCAGGCAGGGCCTTTGCTGTAGCGAGCCGCTGCTCAGAGGCGGCCCGTTGCCTTAGCAACCGCGGAAGCTTGGGACCTGGGTCTGCAGTTTAGCAGAGCGCGGAGCCCCACGCAGACTTAGGCATGCTAGGGACGCTAAACTCGGTTTCTTCCGCACACCTTTCAGAATTGACAGGAGAGATGGATTAGCCTTCAGTGCCTCCTTTTTGTCACTTTTATTCTTTATCTCCTAAGTATTTTTGTGTGTCAACCTCAAAGTGAAAATCCGCTTGCCCTGACATAGGCCTAAGAAATACTTCTGTGGGTCAATGTAATTCCTTAAAATAAGTAAACGGTGAAAACGTTTGCAGTCAGCCTTTCTCTAATTTCTCTACATTTTCTATGAGAAAAACATGTGCCTTCCTTGTTATTTATAAGCTTGCTATTCTCACACAGAGAGATTACATCAGAAATCCTTTCCACATTCTGAAATTTTCAGAAACATTAACAGATGTAAGAAAGAGTAGAGGAACATTCTGAAGTCATTCAGAGTGGGACAGGAGTTGGCCACTATTAGGGACATTTCCCACCGTCTCACTCCGGATCGCCTTGGTTTAAAGATGACATTACTTTTTCTTTTCAGAGGTGGAGGGAACTAATGGAGGAGAGGAGGAATAAACAGACAAGGGAAGGTGGGATCATGTGCCAGGCATTCTTAGCCTCAATGTAGACGAATTTCGCTCGCCCAAAATAGTTTTAATTTCGTTATATGTGTACATATATTTTTCTTTTTTAAAACGTAAGATTTTATTTTTAGCGGCAGCTTTAGGTTTGAAGAGCCTGATTTCCCATAAACCTCCTCACCTTACATGCACATAGTTTCTGCATTACCAACATCCTTCACCAGAATGGTGCACTTGCTACAGCTGATGAACCTACAGTGACCCATCATCATCACCTAAAGTCCACAGTTTACCTTAGGGTTCACTCTTGGTGTTGTCCATTCTATGGGTTTAGACAAATTATGTATGTATTTTAGGAAATGACCCCAAAGTAATAGTAGGTTACCCCAAAGAAGGAGTAGGTTAATAGCTGGTTGGTTCCAGTTTGGAAATTAAAAGGAAGAAGAAGGAAAAGGAAGAAAAAGGAAAAGAAGAACTATAACTATTAAGTAATGTACTGGTTTTCTCATATAGCTTTGAAGGCAATTCCAAGAGTAATTCCACAGACATTCTGAGCAAGGTGGTCATGTCACCTGGAAGTCAGTGGACATATAACTTCTATGAGGACTCCTTTGAAAAGCAGTCCTCATTTGGATGGATACATTCTGATAATCAAAACTTGTCCATCTTCCCCATTTTTGCTCCCTCTTTTCCATCTTTGTCTCATTTTCACAAAGGATTTGGGGGCATGGCTTAATAGAGTCAACTCAATTAAAACTACTTTGACATGAAAAATATAAATATGGAGTTTATTACTATTATTTTAGTCATTACCAAATTATTACCAAAATTTTTAGTCATCACTGATTACATCCTGTAGTACTCAGATTAAAACAACCTATAGAGGGAGTTCCCGTCGTGGCTCAGTGGTTGACAAATCCGACTAGGAACCATGAGTTTGAGGGTTCGTTCCCTGGCTTCGCTCAGTGGGTTAAGGAGCCGGCGTTGCCATGAGCTGTGGTATAGGTCACAGACGTGGCTCAAATCACACATTGCTGTGGCTGTGGTGTAGGCCGGTGGCTACAGCTCCTATTAGACCCCTAGCATGGGAACCTCCATATGCCTCGTGTGTGGCCCTAGAAAAGACAAAAAATAAAAAATAAATTAAAAAAAAACAAAAACAGCCTATAGATATGCTACTGAAAGATTATGTAAATCAAAACTGAAATGTTGGGAGTTCCCACTGTGACACAACGGGATCAGTGGCCTCTTGTGAGCACTGGGACACAGGTCCATCCCTGGCTTGGCATAATGGGTTAAGGATCTGGCATTTGCTGCAGCTGTGCATTAGGTCAAGACTGCAGCTTGGATCTGATCCCTGGCCCGGGAGCTCCATATGCCATGGGGATGCCAAAAAAAAAAAAAAATGTTGAACAAAATATTTTCCTGTAGATTTTGAATTAAGAAGCATTAAAAGAATTTTTGCTTCTGCCACTTGAAATTAGTAGGCATTACTAATTCTCTCTTTAAATGTTTCTAGCCCCTAAGTTGTTAATGAAATGTATATATTGAACCACATGGGACTGCTAGGGTTTTGATTTTCTTTGGTCAAAACAGTCAAGTATTGGCAATTTCATGTGTTTCCACCTATATATGCATAAGAAAAATTTCACAAAATATTTTGAAGTTTCCAGAGTTCCCGTCGTGGCTCAGCAGAAATGAATCTGACTAGGAACCATGAGGTTGCGGGTTTGACCCCTGGCCCCGCTCAGTGGGTTAAGGATCTGGCGTTGCTGTGAGCTGTGGTGTAGGTCACAGATGCGGCTCAGATCTGGCGTTGCTGTGGCTGTGGCGCAGTCCGGCAGCAACAGCTCCAATTAAATCCCTAGCCTGGGAACCTCCATATGCTGCAGGTGAAGCCCTAAAAAGACAAAAGCCAAATAAATAAATAAACAAACAAATAAATAAATAATAAAAATTTGAAGTTTCCTTTTCCTAATGTATATAACCACCTTCTAATGTATCAATTTTATAAGTTAAAATTTTATATATTGGGTTTACTTCCAGCAGGGCCCTTTGAAATTTTATCAGACTTTTCTGTTTTGCACATGTGTGGCATGATATCCTGACTGGAAATTCAGGAATTTAAGGGCAGCTACAAACTTTTCAGCACATGTCTTTTGCAGCATTAACCACAATCCAGTCTGACAAGTGGAGGTTACTGACTTTGAAACATAGCCAGTTGCTGAGAACCCAGAATATATTCTTTCCATGACCCCTAAAAACTGGCCTGTTTCCTATTAATGCATTTTTGTTTTGTTTTGTTTTGTTTGAGGCATGTTATGGTCCAGTTTCCCAGTTAATTTCCAGATCTTCTGCCATTCTTCTCGTCCAACTCATTTTCTTTGTGGGGGGTCTTACTGAAAGACACCGTATACAGAAAAGGCGCTTCTGGAAATTATCATGTTTCAGCAACAAAATTGCTTAAACATCTGACTATCACTTACAGCCAACATCTCTGGTCTCATCCATGGAAAATATCACACAGAGCAGAGAAATCGAGACGAGCTGGCAGAAGTCAGCTGTTGAGTTTGCACTGTGCACCGTTCAGATGGGTTCCTAGGAGACCTCAGACCAAGGCTATTTTTTTACTTCAGTTTAACTTTGGAGTGTATTCCTTTCTGCGGAGAGACCTGAGTCTGGTTTTGAAGGTGAACTTGAGAAATCCATTAGTCCATCCTCCTCTGGTCTGGAAACTCAGCATCTAGATGGATGTGGAGCCTGTCTCCAAGGCAAAAGGTGGTTCTTCCAAATTCTTGGGCAGGGAGGAAGCATATCTGCTGGTGTTCAACCTTGTTCTAGTCTCAGGTTACCATTGCTCTGAAGGTCCTGCAGAGGAGGTAACTCCACGTGGTCTGGACCAATAGTTTTTCACTCTAGGGGAGCCATTGACTACACCTGTTTGTTTGTTTGTTTATTTACTGCTTTTGTGGGCTGCACCTGCGGCATATGGAAGTTCACAGGCTAGCGGTCGAATCAGAGCTACAGCCACCAGCTTACACCACGGCCACAGCCAATGCGGGATCCGAACTGCATCTACGACCCACACCACAGCTCAAAGCAACACCGGATCCTTAACCCTCTGAGCGAGGCCAAGGATTGAACCCACATCCTCATGGATACTGGTTGGCTGAGCCACAACGGGAATTCTAAACCTGTTTTTTTAAAGCCCTGGTTGGGAACTTGGCCTTTAGGAGTTCATTGGTTTATAGATTTCTCTAAGGCCATTTTTTTTTTTTCTCCAGGGTTGTTTTTGCAAAGAAAAACGTGCCAACCAATCCTGGTTAGCCTGGAAATGAGCCTTGGAGCCTGAACTGTTTTAATCTTAGGGTGTGACAGCTAGCTCACAAAAAGATTTCCACCAGATTAGTCACTGAACTAGACCATAAGTGGAAGAGCAATGATTCTATTTTTTTGAAATATAAGAACGTGAAGTTCTTTGTTAAGCCTAATAGGCCCCATGATTCTAGTATATAAATGGCACTATTATTAATGTAATTTGCAGGATAAAAACTTTGGGGTAATTAGTAAACAATTCAGTCACCTGTAAGACACACAACCAGGAAAATCAGGCTCCTTTAGTTTCCTCACAGTGTGAAACTCCTGGTTTATAATTATAGCTGTCTTAATTGAGTCTCAGGTGGCAGTTTTCTGTCTGTTAACCAAGGAAGAAATAAACTTCATTTCATAGCCATGATCTTGTACTAATTAATGTGTGAAATGCCTTTATTTATGAAAGCTTGTGTGCATGACTTTAAAACCATGCTCTCCAATAGAAATATAGCCCTATCCTTATATGTAATTACATTTTTTCTAGGAAGTTCCCATTGTGGCTCAGCAGAAATGAACCCAACTAGTATCTATGAGGATGTGGGTTTGATCCCTGGCCTCGCTTAGTGGGTTAAGGATCCAGTGTTGCCATGAGCTGTGGCGTAGGTCACAGATGTGGCTCAGATCGCTCATTGCTGTGGCTGTGACTATAGGCCAATTCAACCCCTAGCCTGGGAACCTCCATATGCCATAAATGCAGTCCTAAAACGCAAAAAAACGAAAAACAAAAAACCAAAAAAAACCCAAAACAATTTTTTTCTACTAGTCCCATTAAAAATTAACAAGAAATGGGTGATATTAATTTTAACAATATGGGAGTTCCCGTCGTGGCTCAGTGGTTAACGAAACTGACTGGTATCCATGAGGATGCAGTTTTGATCCCTGGCCCCACTCAGTGGGTTAAGGATCCAGCGTTGCCATAAGCTGTGGTGTAGGTTGCGGAGAAGGCTCAGATCTGGTGTTGCTGCAGTTGTGGTATAAGCCAGCAGCTCAAGCTCTGATTCGACCCCTAGCCTAGGAACCTCCATATGCCATGGGTGCAGCCTTAAAAAGACAAACAATAATAATAATAATTTTAACACTATGCTTTGTTTAACCTAATATATCCAAAATAGTATCATGTTACCATGATACATGTCATCATGTAATCAATATAAAAATCATTCGTGAGATTATATTTTAATTTTTGATTGATCTCAGAAATCTGGTGTGTATTTTACAGGTATTACAGGCACAGTGTTTGTCATTTTGCACTAGTCACATTTCAAGTGTTGAATTGTCACTTGCGGTTAGTTGCTGTTGAACTGAAGAGCACAGCTTTAAACTGTTATTGCATCTGTAGTTAAGCAGAGGCTTTTTGAGGGGAGAGAGAAATGGGGCAGGAAAGAGAAAAAAAAAAAAGAGCGCTCGCTGGATACAGAGAATCATGACACCAGATTTCCCGGGGTATGTGTGTTTTTGTCAAACATTTCAAGTATAAAACACAAGAAGCAGCTTCCTTTATTTTGACCCCCACCAGGACACTGCGATCAAAACAAGAAAACCCTCTTATAGACTCAACGTCTACCTTGCACAGATTTGAGAAGTGAGAACAGGTGGCTTTGGACTGGTAGAATGAGAACGAACTTTGGAAACAGGGCAGATAGGCCCGAGTTCAAACTAGCTCTGTTGCACCTGCGCTGTGAGCTTAAGCAAATCTGTAGCCTCTTTGGCTCCTCCCACTCTGGTAATGCGCACAGAAGTGCCAGTCTGGCCGGGTATTAGTGGGGCTTAAAATAGATTCCTCATGTGAAGGAACCTAGTGGCGTGTGGGAGGCACTCAATCCACTGAAACCATTATCTTCCTCTTTCTGCATCTATTTTTCTCATCTGGGCACTTTGCCCCGTCTTTTTTTGCCCTTCTCTCTCTTTTCGGGTCTTAACTGATCTTCTACTCTGATTCCCAGAACCTCAATTTCTGCAGCCGCTCCTGCTCATAAGCCCGCTGTAATTGAGACTGTGTTATAAATACAAAAAGCTTGTTGTCAAAGCCCCAGTGATAACGGCAATAAAGACTCAGCTACTGCCCATTCCAAATTCCTGGGAAATGTTCCATCAAATCGCTCCAAATTCGGTGAAAAGACCAGTTGTACTTTTACTTTTGACCGGTGGGTGGCAGCATTGTCTAACTCACAGATCTCTGAGCAGCCTGGTCCCTCGGATGTTCCTTTTTCAGGTGCTTTTAATGATCTACTGTTCATTCTTTCCACCTGGAGAAGATCTTTTCATCAAAATGTCCAGCACTGGGCTATAGTAGCAGACCGCAAAGTGCTAGAGGAAGCCCGGGACACAGAGCTGCTGTCCACTTGGATTTTGGGGGAGATGACTCAGGCCCAGAGTCAAGGTACCCGTTGTAGGTGGGTCTGGGGCAGGGGCTGGTGGAGTGATGGCAGGATGAAACGCTTTCCAGCAGGCCATCACTGAAATCTAGGTGTGGGAAATGAGATGGTGAAGAAGCTGACCCCCAAGAGACCACATGAAAACAGTAAGAGCCTCCCTGAACAGAGGCTGTTGGCAGGCATCAGACTGGTCTTGCAAGGTCACTGTAATAGCTAGGAAGTAATTTCCTTACCTTCACCACCCCCCTCCTTAGAAGGATATTGTCTTTGAATCAGAAGGGTGTGCTTAAAAGTTATTCTGGGGGGTTCCCGTCGTGGCTCAGAGGAAACGAATCTGACTAGCATCCTTGAGATCACAGGTTCGATCCCCAGCCTTGCTCAGTGGGTTAAGGATCCAGCGTTGCCGTGAGCTGCGGTGTAGGTCACAGACGCATCTCAGAGCCTGCATTGCTGTGGCTGTGGCATAGGCTGGCAGCTACAGTTCCCGTTGGACCCCTGTCCTGGGAACCTCTGTATGCCATGGGGTGTGGCCCTAAAAAGCAAAAAAAAGCAAAGAAAAAAGTTTATTCTGGGTTTTTAAATATCTTGTTACCTAGATTTTATCCCCCTCCCCCAGGTCCTAAACACTCAATACAATGGCCATTAGGCACAATGAATGAGGATCTTTAGAATCACATTACTCAACTATTTGAATTCAAGAGAGCCCAATCACATTAGCAGACAAAGTTCTTTCAGCCTTTCCTTTAAATTTCCTGATTTTTATCAGGTGACTGAGTATGGATCAAGAGATGATCCAGAGAATATATTGCAGGAAAGTACGAAGGAGAAAATAAAAACAACCTATTAGCTTGCAAAGATATATATATATATATATCCCTTGAAAAATAAGATAGGAAAATTATTGTTCTGGAAGTATGGACTACACCAGAAAACTTTTTGACCTGTACAATTATGAATTTTATTATTAATCATGTTGACCAAAAAAGGGCATGCAACTTCTAGGGTTACTTTGTTTTATTGGCTTATTCAGCTATTTATTTATATATTAAACACTGAAGGATCTGCTATGTGTCATATATTGTGCTAGACTGGCGGGGGAGGGACAGAGTTGAGCCATAAGACAGGGTCCTTGCTTGTGAGCACCTTACAATTTACTGGAGAAGAAAGAGAAGCAAATCAATAATTTCAGTGTGGTTTGTGATGATTTATGTACACCTATAATTGAAATAAAATCCATTAAGAAAAAAATAAAAAATAAAAAAAAATACTTTCAGTGTGGAAACTGCCACAGTGAGGGAACACATTTTTCTCCCCCCCCCTTTTTTTTTTGGCCATGCCCACGGCACCTGGGAGTTCCTGGGCCAGGGATCGAACCCAAGTCACAGCAGTGACTGGATCCTTAACTTGCTGAGCCACCAGGGAAATCGGGAAACACACCTTTTTATAAAAGCAGGAAAAAAGGCACCCAAGTGCCCGCTGGCAGCTAGGAAAGGCTTCACAGGGAGGTGACAAAGTTGAGTATTTAAAGACAAGGATTATCCATATTGAGCATAAGAAGCTGGTAGAAGGACATTCCAGGCAGAGGAATGAAATGTGCAAAGAAGAGTTCCTGTTGTGGCTCAGTGGTTAACAAATCTGACTTAAGAACCATGAGGTTGCGGGTTCAATCCCTGGCCTCGCTCAGTGGGTTAAGGATCCGGCGTTGCCGTGAGCTGTGGTGTAGGTCTCAGACGCGGCTCGGATCCCGCGTTTCTGTGGCTGTGGCGAAGGCCTGCGGCTACAGCTCCTGTTAGACCCCTGGCCTGGGAACCTCCATATGCCGAGGGTGCGGCTTTAGATAAAAGGCAAAAAGACAAAAAAAAAAGAAAGAAAGAAATGTACAAAGACATAAGTTTGATTGCTTGGTGTTTGTGAGGGACGTCAAATAAGAATAGGGCAGGAGTAGACATGAGTATATTTGGGAATAGAAGGGGTGGTGGGAATTGGGCAGGGAAGCTGGAGTGAGGTAATGATGGGCCTTTTATGCCATGTTGAGTTGGAATTTTATCTTATCGGATTTGATGGCAGGTGGATGTAGGGAGTAGCAGAGTGAGAGAAATAGGGGACGAATCCCAGGATTCTAATTTGGAGGATGGGATGAATGTCCGTGACACAGGCAAGGTGAAGCTTTGTGGGAGGTGAGAAAGATGATCTGTTTCTTTTTGGACTTCAGGGGATCTTGCCCACATGATAGCTTACTATGGGTATCTGGCCGTCAGGAGAGGGTGCTACATTTTGGTTAATAATAATAATAACCACTTATTGAGGATTTAGCAGGTCCTGGATACTGTATTAAGGTTCACATTAAATCCTCTGTTCATCACCCTGTGACCACACTTTACAGGTGAGAAAGCTCAAGGCACACGACTTGGCCTGCAACACGTGTCCGGGGGGAGCTGGGATTTGAGTCCAGGCTGATTCCAGAGCCTGTATTCTCAGCCCCTGCCTTCTGCAGAGCCATCTTCTTGGACGTGTGGTTAATGAACGAGCAAATATGAAACATTCTGGGGCAGGATACAGAATGAGAAAAGGACCAAGGAACCCAGCCACTGTGGGCGAGTATTAGAGGAGGAGCTCACGGAGCCTGGGACAGAGTTGCCACGGGGAAAGGGGGAAAAACATGGCAAGGATGTCTTCCAGAAACTCAAGAGGAGAATTTCGAGGCGGGAGGGGTCAACAATGACCAACACCACAGAGGTAAAAATAAGCCTTGGACTGAATGGAACCTTTGAGTGTGTCTTTCTCGGCCTTCCTGGCACCAGTCTCACATTATCTTTCTTCCTTCCTTCCATTCTTTTTCTTTTCTTTTTTTTCTTTTTGTAAATTATGTGACTTTATTATTTCTCTATTTACATGTACTGTAATTATAGTGATTATTAAAATTACACTGTTTCCATTCTTTGCTTTTATAAACCACAATTAAGAAACGTGTTTGGGAATTCCTGTCGTGGCTCAGAGGTTAACGAACCCGACTAGTATCCATGAGGACTTGGGTTCGATCTCTGGCCTCGCTCAGGGAGTTAAGGATCCGGCGTTGCTGTGAGCTGTGGTGTAGGTCGCAGACGCCTCGGATCCTGAGTTGCTGTGGCTGTGGTGTAGGTTAGCAGCTACAGCTCCAACTTGACTCCTAGGCTGGGAATTTCCACATGCGCTGGAGGTGGCCCTAAAATGACAAAAGACTGAAAAAAAAAAAAGAAACATCCTTAAGTATATATATTTTGAGACTATGTATGGTTATCTTCCTTGGATAAGTTTCTTAATCACCAGCCCCATATTTTCAGCCGATGGGCAAACGTAAGCATGTGGGTGTTTCACAGGCTTGGTCACCTCCTAAGTTCTGCTTCTGTTGATGGCATTAGTATGTTCTTGGACATCCAGAATGCCCACTTTGGGATGATCTTAGATGTCCTTGTCCCACCTGACCACCAGTGACCCAATCCTGTTGGCCGTTAACTCGACCACCTGTCTCTCGTCCACAACTTTGTCTTCATGGCCTCGCTGATAACCCACTTCCCTGCTTGTTACCTCCCCCACTGTGTTTCTATCCTGATTTGTCCTCTTTTTTTTAATTAATTTTTATTTTATATTGGAGTAGAGTTGATTTACAGTGTTGTGTTAGTTTCAGGTAGATAGCGAAAGGAAGGATTCAATGATACATATATGTATTTTCAGATTCTTTTCCCATGGAGGTTATTACAGAATATTGACTATTCCCTATGCTCTTCAGTAGGCCCTTGTTGGTTATCTATTTTGTTTTTTATTTTATTTTATTTATTTATTTATTTATTATTTTTTTTCATGACTTCATGAATTTTATTACAATTATAGCACTGAGGGTTTGGGACAGAAATGCTATCAAATTGAGTTGTGATGATTTTTGATTTATCTTCTTGCCGCTGGTTGCATTCTCCTCCAATCTCCCTTGCCTTTGATTCCTTCTCAAGTCTCACCATGCCACTCCCCAGCTCAGTAAACTTGGTGGCTCTGCATTGTTTACAATATAAATTCCAAATTGTTATTGAAGGCCGTCTGTGACACAGCTCTAGCTTATTTCCAGTCTTTTCCCCCTCTACTGTGTTTTGCAGCCTCTTTTCCAGCCAGACTGAAAAATGTCTTGTTTTCAGTGTTCTGTCTCCTTAGAGCCGTTGCTCAGGCCAACCCTTCCACCTGAATGCACTTTCCTTTCATCTTTTAGGTCCAAATCTTAACCCATCTTTCAAAGCTCATCTGAAATACTATTTTCTCGGTGAAGCTTTTCTTGACCCTTTCTACCAGAAATAATTGCAGCCTTCTCTGAACTCATATGAGGATGGTGCTTTATCTGTACCTTTCTTGGGGCAATTAATGTCTTCTACCTTATATTATGGGCTTAAAAAAATGTATGTGTCTTGACTTAGCTTTTAAAGGCAAGGTCTATTTCTTAACTATCTTTCTATTGCTCATTTGCTTATTACATAGATGATTTATATGAAGGTGTTTTGTTTCAGTGAATATTTATTTGTTGAGTGAATGGATGGATAGCAGACATTGCTGTCAGGATATGGGCAATTTCTGGATATTTCCTTCCTAATTACCTCTCTAGACTGAGCCTCTTTGGTGCCCTGCCGTCTCGGCT
>PVHT021183515.1:906195-942235 GCA_004024745.2 Catagonus wagneri
TTTCTTAACTATCTTTCTATTGCTCATTTGCTTATTACATAGATGATTTATATGAAGGTGTTTTGTTTCAGTGAATATTTATTTGTTGAGTGAATGGATGGATAGCAGACATTGCTGTCAGGATATGGGCAATTTCTGGATATTTCCTTCCTAATTACCTCTCTAGACTGAGCCTCTTTGGTGCCCTGCCGTCTCGGCTGAGTAGTGTAGACTCATAACTTAGGTTAGTGAACTGTTAATTTTGAATAGTGTCCATGAATGAAATATAAGGCTTAGGTAGCTGATTTTTGAGATATGTTCTAAAAAAACTGAATTTTCCTGTTTGGAGAAAAATCTGCAGTTCTCTGGGGGCGTCTCAACATCCGGTCTGGTTATTCTTGAGATGTTTCATGTGGTCTCCTGCTGCAGTCACGATGTTTAGAGTGTACCTTTGAATTTGGGTCAATATTAAGGGTAAAGGAAAAGATACTTGTCTTGGGTATGGCATCCTGTATCCCTTGGAAATAGCTTCATGTTTGGTGACTGTATAGTATTTCCAGGTCTTCCCTTAACTCATAGATAGAACCAGATTAGCGAATTAGGAGCCATAGCCAGGACACTGGACCCAGTTTGGTGGTGCCTGTCTGTCCCGCTTGTGAAATTCAATCTGGAGTGTGGAGTTTCCAGGGCTGAGCTGTCTATCCTGCATGGGTCTCTTTGGCTTTCTCTTGCCTCTGAAGGTATTTTCCTCTCCAGCCACGTGTGAACAAGCTGCGTGTTAAGCTAAACGCAGTGGAACTTAAAGGAAGGATCAATGGAAAATGACTTATGGTGTTATGTTTATTTGGGTTTCGATGTCAAGTTTAAGCCTACAATTTGAGCATACAATCAGTTAGAGATTGTAATTTCTTCCCAGCTTGGGCAGAGCTAAATTCCTCCTCGAAAATGGAATCCAGGTTTTGTTACTTTCTATTTAGCTGCTGTTGGTGGTGGTGGTGAGTATAGTGGAAGGTAAAGCTCTTACATGAAGAAGGGGTTATCCCAGGGTTTGTGAGTTTTCTGGGACATTCCACCTGTGTATCCTACAGAAGAGAGCATATTTTCATTAGAGAAGATCAAGGGAGATGAACTTTGTTGCTGATTATCTGCCTGGTATGGAATCTGACAAAGAGAGCGTTTCAATAGTCTTAAAAAAAAATCTCTTTCTGTTTCTCCCTATCCTTTCTTATCCATCTTCCTCCCTCTAGGCAGCGATGAGCAGTGAAATCAAGGTAAATGTCACATCTTCATTAGAAGGTGAGGCACCTCCAACCCTGAGGGAGGTGGGCAAAGACACCCCGCACCTCCGGCTCTTCTTGGCCAGGTGCTACAGGAGCTGCCTGATTCTCCCTCCGCCTGGTCCCTAGGGACCTGTATCCCAGGTGGGAAGGTCAAAGATAAAGAGGATCCTGGGTGTCATCTGTGTTAGCTTGCGCATTATTTGTTGCTTTCACTGTCTTTCTTTATGTCCTCTTTGACCCAACCTGGCTTAGTTCACACTAACACCTTCCCACATGGATTGCTTCGGAATTGTTTTCACTGGAAATTAGTGGATCCACATGTGCTCACAATTTTTCCATCTCCTATTTTAGAAGGAATAGATTGGTTGTTTTAGTGTAAGTACTCTGGTGACTTCCCCTTAATTCCTTGTTCCTTTAGTCTTGGGTTCTACACTCTTTTCCCTTCTAATTTAGATCTCTTACAGTCTGGATTTAGCCTCTTTGCATGCTGTTCATTAGAAACTCGGAGGGGGTGAATTTTGACTTCTAGAATTAAAAATCAGTAGGAATGTCTTTTAAAAAGAGGACCTAGATCAGACCTTTTGTGCTATGGCTAGCTGAGGTTCGGAAATGTTATGTGGCCTCTGGGGCTGAGAATTAAAAATTCAGAATCTGAACTGGATTTGCTTTTATGGAGTACGCCAAAATAGGTTGGAAGAATCAGGTGACTCATTGCACAGGCAAAGGGAATTATTTAAGATTCTAGCCAAGATTGTGAAGAGTGACCAGCCTGGAAAACAGACCATTTTATATCCCTGAGTATCTTATTAAACCTTCTGTAGTGACTGAGAATGATGCTTGTATCATACCGAAACCAACACTCAAACCAATGCAGGGCATTAAAGCCAGTAGGAGTGGGAATCATAGGGCACTTTATGGTTATTCCTTATGACAAAGCAGGTCTTCTCATTGCATCTTCAAAATCATCACCGTATCCTATAAACAAGGCATCACTGTTACTTTATTTTGTAGATGTAGTGACGAGGCCAGAAGGTTTTGGTTAATTGCCCAAAAGTCACATGACTGAGACTGTCCATGTTATCTGACTGCAGATATCAGCTTCATGTTGAACATTTAAGTCTACATGTTGGCATGTTGGCAAGCAAATGGTGTACTTTTTTTTTTTGTCTTTTTGCCTTTATCTAGGGCCGCACCCGCGGCATATGGAGGTTCCCAGGCTAGGGGTCTAACAGGAGCTGTAGCCGCCGGCCTTCGCCACAGCCACAGCAACGCGGGATCCGAGCCGCGTCTGCAACCTACACCACAGCTCATGGCAATGCCGGATCCTTAACCCACTGAGCAGGGCCGGGGATCGAACCCGCAACCTCATTGTTCCTAGTCGGATTCGTTGACCACTGAGCCACGATGGGAACTCCCGCAAATAGTGTAAAGACCGAAAAATGAACATATCCACGTCCAGAACCTTTCCTTTCCCTGCCTTCAGTAAGGAATGCTTCTCAGGTGGGCAGGTGCTTTTGTTCTTCAGGCTCAGGAAGGAGCAGAGATGGAGCCCTGTTGGCCAGGGCAGCGAAGTGCTAGAGGGAAAGACAAGGAAACCAGAAGGGGGATGATGGCAAATGCAGGCTGAGAGGTGAGAGGTAGTTTTGGGGATATTTGGGCAGTATGGGCCATGAACTTGGGAGAGTATCAGAGCTCTAGAAGAGAGAGCAGGAAAGGGAGGGGAAAGAGGGTCTTGAGAAATTTTATTCTTACTATGGATAGAATGCTTCCTCTGTGACTTTTAGAGACACTGCCGCAGGAGTTCCTCTGTGGCTCAGTGGTAACGAACCCAACTGGTATCCATGAGGATGCGGGTTCAATCCCTGGCCTCATGCAGTGGATTAAAGGATCCAGCATTGCCATAAGCTGTGGTGTAGGTCGCCGATGTAGTTGGGATCTCACATTGCTGTGGCTGTGGTGTAGGCCGGCAGCTGTAGCTCTGATTTGACCCCTAGCCTGGGAACCTCCATATGCTGAGAGTGCAAGCCTAGGAAGCCAAAAAAAAAAAAGACACTGCAGCAAAGACTTTGATTGTTTTCAGATCTCTTTAAAGGCTGGTTCTTTCATGTTCGGTGCCTCTCTACAGCTGGTCTAGGTTTATGCGTGTAATGTGAGCTAGAAAGTCAAGGTCGTTGGTCCAGGTTTTTACTGTCTCATGTGCAGTCAGTTAAGGAGAGAGAGATCCACAGTGTGTCATGTCCAAGCGCAACGGTGCCAAAGGGAACTCAACGATGCCAGGGAGAAATGGCCAATAGAAAAGTGTCTCTCTCGTCTCAGCCCAGCTGGTGCGGGTCACGGTTAAGCCTGAGCCAAAGAGCCTCAGATTAGGATCCGGAGGGTCTGCACTCCTGAAGTCTCTTTTCTCCTTAAAGCCAGGCAATTCTTCTTGGTGCCAATCCGCTTCTCTGATGGTTGCATCAGGACTGTGGCTCTCCTTTTACTCACGGGAGGAGAAATAGCACAGCTCTAAAGGCAGACTTTTTGGCAACGTCCCCCCCATTTCACAGTTTGTGGTAAGCACGGTCTTGTGACTTGATCCCCCTGGTGTTAGGAGTCTGGGCAGCAGTGCCGGCCATGGGTCATGAACCTGGTATGGAAATGTGCTGCCTTAGCTGAACTACTGACCTCGTCCCAGGAGAGAATCCGCAGAGTCCCAGCTCACTCATGGCTGGGAATAGGAGAATCCGAGGTCAAAGGTAGACGGGGGCCTGTGACTTGTCCAGGGATTTCGGGTCCGATTTCGCTGAGAATTGGTCTGGGTACGTGCTGATTTCAAGGCTGTTAATTCGTGATAGGAAGTTGATTCCTCTCTAATTACATACCAGTGTCCACGATGGGCTAATTGTGCTAAGTGACAGAGCAACCGCCTGGTCAATAGTTTGAACAGGGCCAGAAGAAAGTACTTTTCTTGCCCGTCCCTTGAGCGACTTCCTTCCATAACATGAAGCAACTATGCTTGCAAAATGATGTACATTGTTTCTTCCAAAATACTAGGCAGTGCTCGATCAACACTGTAATTTAGGAGATAACATTTCATAGCTTCCGCCCCAAACACTTTGGTTGCAAGTTTATTTCCCTGGAGATGACTACTTTAAAAGGAACTTCCCCCATGTGCATGAATAAATTTTACCTGTAACTTAAAAAAGGTCATCCACGTGACTTTATGTTCTTATTTTTCGTTTTTGTATCAGATAGGACTCTTTGGATTGAAAGCAACAGTTAAAAAGCCAAATCAGGAGGTCCCATTGTGGCTCAGCGGTTAACGAATCCGACTAGGAACCATGAGCTTGCAGGTTCGATCCCTGGCCTCGCTCAGTGGGTTAAGGATCCGGCGTTGCCGTGAGCTGCGGTGTAGGTCGCAGACGCGGCTCGGATCCCGCGTTGCTGTGGCTGTGGCAAAGGCCGGCGGCTACAGCTCCTGTTAGACCCCTAGCCTGGGAACCTCCATATGCTCCGGTGCGACTCTAGATAAAGGCATAAAGACAAAAAAAAAAAAAAGACAGGCACCAAGGGACTGGCTAAAGATGAGCCGGTCAGCCAACCTGGCGGTCAGCACCCTGGATGTTTCCATCAGGGATGCTGTAGTTTTGGAAGTATTTTTTCATAGAATAATGGTGCCTAGTTTTGTGCTTTGTCTTTGTTCAGTGTTTGTGGCACTGACTTGAATTACCTTCGAAGTCAGAGACAGTCTTCTTAAGCCTTTGATGGTAGCAAATCTTCCTTCCAGGAAAGTGGATTTTGTAATTCGGAGCCAAATCTAATGAATAAGGTAAAGGATCAAGCTGAGTAATTCTGATTCAGATTTTTAAAATTTATTTATTTGCTTTTTTAGGGCCGCACCTGCAGCATCTGGAAGTTCCCAGGCTAGGGGTCGAATCGCAGCTGTAGCTGCCGGCCTACACCGCAGCCCCAGCAACACCAGAGCCTTAACCCGCTGAGCGAGGTCAAGGATCGAACCCGCCTCCTCATGGATACTAGTCGGGTTTGTAGCCTGCTGAGCCTCAACAGGAACTCCTGATTCCGATTAAAAAAAAAAAATCAAACTAAACCAGTGTAATTTTTTTTCCCCTTTTGAAAACACAAGATGAGTAAGTTGCCGCACTCTAAAAAATCAGTTTCATAATTTCATATTTTACATACGGAACATATGAACTCAACAAATGACCGGGTACTTGCCACAGGCTAGGTGTGATATTAAGTCCTGGGGTTACAAAGATGAGTAAGTCTTTCTTCCTGGGGAACCCATCATTTGGTGGGGAGAGAACAGAAGATCGGCCCTCAAGACGTGGTGATATCACACCTGGGGAATTCACTGGCGTTTTGTGAGCGGTCCTAGGCGGTGGATACGGGCGAGGCAGGACAGGGATGTGGAGTTTGGGGAGGTTTCAATGTAAAGGTGATGCCTGAGCAGGATGTTGAAGGAGGAGTATGAATTTACAAGAATAAAGAGAGTATGGAGTGTGTGTGTGTGTGTGTGTGTGTGTGTGTGTGTGTGTGTATCTCAGATAGATATTTATGTGTGAGCGTTTGGAGATTATGGATTTCAGGATAATGTTCTGAGAAATGAGTTACATCAAACAGATGAAACACTTAAGTGTAATTTTCCCCCATTAGTAGAGGCATTCAATGTTAAATATCTAACTAGGCTTAGTGTTTGAAGAATCCTTTTAGGATTCCCTGTCTTAAAAGTCAGCAAATGAAAGAAAGCAGAGAGAAAGATGTGGCTTCTGCCCAATTACCCCTCCCCAAAATCGTGCGAGGATTTTACAGGCGAGGAACCTGATGTTCAGTGTTTTTAAGTAATTTGCCTAGAATCTGGAAAGCTAGGAAGAAGTGGAACTGGGATTTTTTTTTTTTTTTTTTGTCTTTTTAGGGATGCACCCGCAGCCTAGGTTCCTAGGCTAGGGATCTGATCAGACCTGAAGCCACCGGCCTAGACACAGGCACAGCAAGTCAGGATCCCAGCAGAGTCTGCAACCTACACCACAGCTCACCGCAATGCCAGATCCTGGACTCACTGAACGAGGCCAGGATCGAACCATGGTACTAGTTGGGTTCCTAAACTGCTGAGCCATGACGGGAACTCAGGAACTGGGATTTTTTTATTTTATTTTTTGTCTTTTTGCCTTTATCTAGAGCCACACCCACGGCATATGGAGGTTCCCAGGCCAGGGGTCTAACAGGATCTGAAGCCGCCGGCCTTCGCCACAGCCACAGCAATGTGGGATCCGAGCCGCGTCTGCAACCTACACCACAGCTCATGGCAACGCCGGATCCTTAATCCACTGAGCAAAGCCAGGGATCGAACCCGCAACCTCACGGTTCTTAGTTGGATTCGTTAACCACTGAGCCACAAAGGGAACTCCGATGCTTTTCTCATCTTGCTCTTCTTTTCTGGGGGAGGGTGGGGCACGCCTGGAGCATGTGGAGGATCCTAGGCCAGGGATGGAACTCATGCCACAACCTGAGTTGCTGTAGTGACGATGCCAGGTCCTAACGCCCTGCACCACCAGGGAACTCCCTATCTTGCCCTTCTAAAAAAAAAAGGGAAACTCCATTTTAGTTTGCTTTTCCTTCCCCTCTCCTTGTTGTAGCTGGCTGATATCTCAGTATCCCCCATTCTGGTCTGAGGATGTGAGGGCTGTGTGGGTGCCTTGAACTCATCCCAGTTCAACTGTTCTCTCTTCAAGGTCCTGTGACAGAGTCCAACACTCTCAGTGTAGTGGATTCCTTACACAATATCACACACAACTGATGGATTCCTTTCTGTCTCTTTGCCTTGGCCCAGGTACCTGGATTCTGGAGTTGGGTTGCATGGGTTCGAATCCTGCTTGCTGACCGAGCTTGGGCAAATATTTTAACCTAAGCCCCCATTTCCTCACCTGTAAAATGAGAACCGTGAGGTGGTTGTGAGGTTTAAGCAAAATAATACTTGAAGTGAAAGTGCTGCTTTAATGATAAATGCTGTGGCAATTGCTGTTACTGGTGATTATATTTTACTCTTCCTCTACTTCCCCAATTCCAATTCTGTCGATCTCACAATGACAAGCTGGAGCTCTGCTTCATCTACAAAGCTTTTTTTTTTTTTTGTCCACTCAAGTCAGCAGGGAACTCTGTCCTAAATTCTTGTGATCACTCATGTCTCAGGTGAATGCTTGATTGCTTTTAATATTTAATATTGTGTTACTATTGCACTAAGTCCTAACTGGCTTCATTCTTGGTCCCTGGTATAGAGCAAAGTCCTTGAATAGTGATAATAAAGACTATCTTTTTCTCTTAGCGTTGTCACCACCAGTTACATGATTAACATTAGTTCTTTTTTTTCTCATGGTTAAGGATGTACAGATACATGCAGTTAAAATGAACTTATTTGGGATAAACAGACGTAAATTGGCAGCATCTAAACTACACATGACAGCATCCTGGGATCCAGCATTCAACGGGCTCTGTCTGGTGGCTGTTCTCACTAGACAGGAAAAAGGTCTTTATTCAGGGATAAGTGCATTTTAAGGCTTGAATGAGTAACTGATGGAAGACATTGTTTTGACACCCATCTCTTTCTAAAGCTGGTGATTTTCAGTCCTGGATGTACAGTAGGATCACCAGGGAGCTGTTAAAAAATATTAATGCTCAGGCAATATTCTGGGCCAGTTAAATCCAGATCTCTTTGGGGAGCACCCAGGTGTAGTATTTTTAAAAGCCTTACTAGGTGTTTTTTATTTGTTTGTTTTTTAGATTTTATGTGTTTATTTTGTTACCAATTAATATTAATCTAATCAACCTCTCATATATATGCATGCATTTTTTTTCTGGCCACATCCGCAGCATGTGGAAGATCCCAGGCTAAGGATCAAACCCATGCCGCTGCAGTAACCAGAGCCATTGCAGTGACAATGCTGGATCCTTAACCCACTGAGCCACAAGGGAACTCCAAAATATATTTTAACTGGCAATTATGATACATTTAGGAACATTCTTCTCCTCTACCAATACATTTGGAAAGCTTGCTGGGTTACACAATTAGGGCAAAGAGTCTGAAAACTAAACAGACAGATACGTAGGTATAGCTGAATCACTTTGCTGTACACCTGAAACTAACACAACATTGTAAATCAACTATCCTTCAATAAACAAAGAAAAGCTTGGCAGGTGGTTTTATGGTTTTATTATGCAGCCAAGGTTAAGAATGCTGAACGGCTCTATAACCAGGTACCACAGCCCCTCCACCCGGTGAATGGACTTTGGGTGGAATTATATGTATTCATCCTGTTTTTCTGGGGTGTGGGCTGCAATTAGCTTGTAGGAATTTGATTTTAGGAGAGCATGGATATCTTAAGGGTCCAAACCATGCCATGAAAGGAAAAGCGTATTATCATGAGGCTGCTCACAGACACTCAGTGTGCCTAGAAATAGAATTTTTCTTGCCCTAGGTGGCTGGTGCCATAGTAGAGAACTGACAGGGCTCCCTGTGGGCCTAAAGTATTTATAACTCTTACAGTATTTCTGCAAGGTGAGCTTTGCCGCCAGAGGCCTGAATCAGGCGGTTAAGAGTCACTAAGGTAGACGAGTCGGGCACAGCTGCTCAGGGCTCCTGGGAAAGCAGCTCTTAGCACTGAGAGAGGGGGCTCAGGTGTCCTTCCGGAGAACAGAAAGGAGCAAGATCAAGAAGCAGACTCCCCCAGGCTTCCTCCTTCACCTTGTGTGAGATATTTCACAAGGAATCAATTAAGACTTTTTAAAAACTATTTATTGAAGTATAATGGACATAATGTAAACTTTGTCTGTTTTAAGTTTACAGTTCAGTGAGTTTGGTAAATTTACAGGGCTATGCAACCATTGCCACAATCCAGTTTTATTTTATTATTATTATTTTTTTGCCTTTTGGCCTTTTTGCCATTTCTAGGGCCGCACTCGTGGCATATGGAGGTTCCCAGGCTAGGGGTCTAACAGGAGCTGTAGCTGCCGGCCTTCGCCAGAGTCACAGCAACGCCAGATCCGAGCCGCGTCTGCAACCTACACCACAGCTCACGGCAACACCACATCCTTAACCCACTGAGCGAGGCCAGGGATCGAACCCGCAACCTCATGGTTCCTAGTCGGATTCGTTAACCACTGAGCCACAATGGGAACTCCCTTGCTTATCTTTCTTAACATGTTAAAGTCTTAATTTTGCCCCAAGGTACAGGAAGGCAGATGTGATTTTCATCACCAAGGATTAGATGGGAAAACCATGCTGAGTTTATAAGGGGTGAACACAGAGAGCTGTTTCAAAAAGTCACCTGGTTTACATGGCTATGGAGATGAAGATAAAAAGCCACCTTTATTTCCAGTTTTCAGTGTGACCGACTTGAACACTAAATTCCACTTTATAGCTCCCATTTTCTCAACTCAGTATCATTGGTGAGTGAAAGATGGTGATCGTGGCAATGTGAGATTTCAGACCCGGAGCTGCAAATATCCTCCTGCTGGTTACTCTGGGCTCGTTAAATGGCATGTATATGAGCATAGCTGAGTCTGCACTGATGGCTCAACAATTTTTTTTTCTTGTTTTCCAGGCAGGAGATCTAGGTTTTGATTTCTAGCAAATCCTTTAATAGGGCAATATGGAGAATGCATAGGCTTTGTAACCAGTTAGATGAATTTTTGTTTTACTTCTCCGTTTGCTAGTTTTTTGATCATAAGAAATGTATTTAACTTATTTGAGTCTCAGTTTATTCATGTAAAATGGTGTAATTAATTTTGGGGAGGAGTAAAATGACACTGTCTATAAATAGCTTAGTTTTAGGAGTGTACTATGTTGTATGACAAAGAGTACCTTTGCTTCCTTCTACTGGAGCTTGAAATAACGAGATTTAGTTTTAAACAAATCTCACTGAAGGCAAGCGTACTAGTCAGCTGTTGCTGTGGTAACAAATAGCCCACAAAGCTCGGTGGTTAAAAAGCGCATACATGGTTTCTTATTCATGTCACCTGAGGGCTGAATTAACTATACCTTTGCTGGACTGCACTGGGATAGGTTCTGTTTGTTGTGTCTTTTTCATTTTAGGATCCTGGTTGAAGAAGATTCTATTCTCCTGGCAGACAGCAGAATATTAAAAGAGCTGGAGCCAATCAGTACAAGTGTATTTAAAGTTTCTGCTTGAATATGGTATATATCATATTTGCTCAATTTTCATATGGCCAAACCCCAAGTCAATTAGTAGGGAAGTAATACTTTATCTAAAAGGAAGCATGGTGTGGGCTCTGTAAAAGAATAAACAAGCTACCTAAACAAGTAGGAATTTTGATGGAGGGAATTCTTGGTAATTGGAGAGGATTACATGGATTATTTGGGCTTCTTTGTTTTTATACTCTTTGAGGAATCTTTTTTCAAGATTCCCAGCTCAAATGACTTGGAATTCCAGGCCCCTATTGCCAGCTGGCCACATGACACCCCTATTATAATGACATATAAATGTTAATATAATAAAATCCAGCTCATCACTCTAGGACCGGATCATCCAGCTAGTTGTAAATATCGAACACTAGACTGCATCCTTGCTTCCTCCATTCCTTGTCCAATGCATTTTCATGTTCCCTCATCTTTACTTCCCAAGGGCCACTTTCCTCCGTCCTCGCCCCCCCAAACGTGATCCTCTGTCACCTGGACTCTTGCAGTCTCCCCAGCGATCTCCCTGTATACTTCTCTTCCTGCACTCCAACTACAGCTAGAGTAATGTTAAAAAAAATTTGAACTTGGCAGTATCTCCCTTTGGCTTAAAACTGTTCATTGACGCTCCATAGCTTTTAGGGTAAAGCCCCAAAGCCTTTCCATGCCCCTTAGAGTCCCGCAGGATCTGGCTTCATCTGTCTCTCCCATTTTATTTTGATTACCTTTCTTACGGTCTGTAACTACAGCGTTCTCCACTTTCAAATCCTCGAATGTTATCATTTTGTCACCTACCTTGGGGACTTGGCACATGCTTCCCTCTGTTTGGAATGTTCTGATCCTGACCCCCATCCTTGAAATCCCGGCTCAGATGCCTCTTTGCTGAAATACTCCCCAGCCTCTCCAGGCTGAGAAATTTGTTTTCTCTTTTATAATATCAAAAAGTTATGCACATCTTTATGTGCGTACAATGCATCTTGTAATGGTATTATTTGCTTCTGTGACTCTCTATTTGGGCTTCAAGGCCTAAGGGCAGAGTTCTGTCTTTTTCTCCAAACAATGCCTTTTTTTTTTGAGCTTAACTAAAACTGTGCCAAAGAGAAACCCAAATTCTCTGCTTGCAGAACTTTTTTGGAATAAACCCCATTCATTCTCTCCCTGGCACAGTATAGGCCTCAGAAAAATGGAAGCTTCAGAGGGCCCGTGGTTCTAAGGAACCTCGTATAGGAACCTTGCTTTTCTGATGGGACTCAGAGACTAGTGTTACTTGACACCTACAAGCTGCATGACCTTAAACTAGTCATCTCATCTCTTTATGCTTCAGTATCTTCATTAACAAAAATAAAGGTTGTGGCCAAGAGTTCTGATATCTCTTCCACCTTCCAATTTTTATGTGTGTGATTACGAGCGTTAGGTCCTTTATATAAAGAATTGCTAAATTTTAGTGCCACAAGCAGAGTTTAATCCCCATTTTAACTTGAGGGAAAAAAGAATAACAGCGGTTATAGCATGTTCAAGGTCCTCGTAGCTCCTGATGAAATATCTCACTCTGTAGATATCTGATCATTACGGTGAATTTCTTCTTACTTGTGGTTTCCTGGGTGGGGTTGAGGGGTTAAGACAAGATCAGCTAAACAGATTTTTACTGGAATCTAGCAATCCCTAAGAGGCTTCTAAGTAGGAGACTTGCAGGGTTTCAGTGCTTCACAGTAAAGCTGTTGCATTATGGAGCTCCTGCCATGTGTGTTGCAAAGTGCCAAGTTCATTGGAGATAAAGAACTATAAGCCATGGACTACTTCAGAGGGAGACCAGATCAAAGGATTAAGCCACTTCTGATCCACTTTGCTCTCCGGGAATGAGCTCAAAGTCACTTAAATGAGTTCAGGGAATGACATTCAAGAAGACCCCAAGTCATATGCCAGACTGCATTGTCCTTAAACCCTAATCTCTTGGCCTCAATAATTGGCCTGCTTAAGAAACCAACCAGCCTTCACCCTTTCCTAATCTGATCGCATTTAGCATTGCCTTCAGATTGGCCCACATTTCTGGTGATTCCTCATTTACCCCTCAGAAGCATCAGCACGATTATTGCCAGAGCTGATGGCTGGTGTACTGTGTAAACCATCTGGCTGCTTGCAAGGAATGGATAATCCTTTTAAAATCTTATTTATAATAGAAGATTTGTTTGGCCCTATTTTTTTTTTTTTGTCTTGCCTTTTGTGTAGATCCGCACCCACAGCATATGGAGGTTCCCAGGCTAGGGGTCTAACAGGAGCTGTAGCCGCCGGCCTTCGCCACAGCCACAGCAACGCGGGATCCGAGCCGCGTCTGCAACCTTCACCACAGCTCACGGCAACGCCGGATCCTTAACCCACTGAGCGAGGCCAGGGATCGAACCCGCAACCTCATGGTTCTTACTCGGATTCGTTAACCACTGAGCCACGAAGGGAACTCCGGCCCTATTTTCTAATATTAGCTTTTGGATAGCCTGTATCAAATCCAGAGGATTTGAATTTGAATCCTAGAGATGAAGAGCAGTTAATAACAGGAGGAGCTGATCATCAAAACAGTATGGTACTGGTGCAAAAACAGAAATATGGATCAATAGAACAGACTAGAAAGCCCAGAAATAAACGCAACCGTCTCTGGTCAATTAACCTACAACAAAGGAGGCAAGGATATTCAATGGAGAAAAGACAGTCTCTTCAGAGTTCCCGTCATGGCTCAGTTGTTAATGAATCCGACTAGAACCCATGAGGTTGCGGGTTTGATCCCTGGCCT
The DNA here is from genome assembly GCA_004024745.2 of Catagonus wagneri. Taxonomy (NCBI): domain Eukaryota; kingdom Metazoa; phylum Chordata; class Mammalia; order Artiodactyla; family Tayassuidae; genus Catagonus; species Catagonus wagneri. The sequence continues at coordinate 919,424 of PVHT021183515.1, forward strand.
TGCTCAGTAGGTTAAGGATCCGGCGTTGCCGTGAGCTGTGGTGTAGGTTGCAGACGCGGCTTGGATCCCGCGTTGCTGTGGCTGTGGTGAAGGCCGGCGGCTACAGCTCCTGTTAGACTCCTAGCCTGGGAACCTCCATATGCCGCGGGTGCGGCCCTAGATAAGGCAAAAAGACCAAAAAAAAAAAAAAAGACAGTCTCTTCGATACGTGATGCTGGGAAAATTGGATAGCTACAAGCAAAAGAATGAACTTAGAACGCTCTCTCCTACTATACACAAAAATAAGTTCAAAATGGATTAAAGACCTAGATGTAAGGTTGGAGACTATAGAACAGAGGAAAACATAGGCTGAACACTCTCTGGCATAAACCTCAGCAATGTCTTCTGAGATCCGCCATCTAGAGTAATGAAAATAAAATAAAAACAAAAGTAAACAAATGGGACAAAATTTTTTGCACAGCAAAGTAAACCATAAAATTTTTTGCACAGCAAAGTAAACCATAAACAAAACAAAAAGATAACAACAGAATGGGAGAATATATTTGCAAATGAAGCAGTTGACAAGGGTTTAATCTCCAGAATACATAAATACCTCCTGCAGCTCCATATCAAAAAACAAACAACCCCATAAAAAAATGGGCAGAAGATTTAAACATTTTTCCGAAGAAGACGTACAGATGGCTAAGAAAAAGTAACAATTCTCAACATTACTAATTATTAGAGAAATGCAAGTCAAAACTGCTATGAGGTACCACCTCACACCAGCCAGAATGGCCATCATCAAGACGTCTACAACCAATAAACGCTGTAAAGGGTGTGGAGAACAGAGAACCCTCTTACGCTGTTGGTGGGAATGTAAATTGGTACAACTGCTGTGGAAAACAGTATGGAGTTTCCTGAAAAAACTAAAAATAGAACTACCAAATGATCCAGCAATCCCACTCCTGGGTATCTACATGGAGAAAATCATAATAAGAAAAGATACATGCACCCCAATGTTAATTACAGCAGTATTTACAATATCCAATACATGGAAGCAACCTAAATGTCCATTGATGGAGGAATGAATGAAGAAGATGTGGTACATATATACAATGGAATATTACTCAGCAATAACAAAGAATGAGATAATGCCATTTACAGCACATGGATAGACCTAGAAACTATCATACTAAGTGCAGTTAGTCAGTGAAAGACAAACATACGATATCACTTATGTGTGGAATCTAAAGAAAAAGGATACAAATGAATTTATCTGCAGAACAGAAACAGATTCACCCTGAAAAACTAATGGTTATGGTTACCTATATATGTAAAACTGGGTCACTTGGTTGTACAGCAGAAATCGACAGAACATTGTAAGTCAACTGTAATAAAATTCTTTTTTTAAAAAAGAAAAAACTTACGGTTACCAAAGGGCAGAGGTAGGAGAGTGGGAGGGATGGACTGGGAGTCTGGGATTGGCATAAGCACACTGAGGTATGTGGAATGATTGGCCAACGGGGACTTGCTGTGTAGCACAGAGGACTCTACCCGATATTCTGTGATGATCTATGTGGGAAAAGAATCTGGAAGAGAATGGATATATGTATATCTGTGCAACAGAAATTATTGCAACCTTGTAAATCAACTATACTTCAATAAAACTTAAAAAAAAAATGGAAAAACTTATCCTGTTAATTTTCCTAATGTGGTAGTCTGCTTCTTTGTACAGAGTGGGAGACTAATTCGGTAGAAAAAAACACAACACAGGAAGACCCCAGTTCTGTCAGGTACCAGTCAGGTGAAACAGGACCACTACAAACTTTTTTTTTTTAAGAGTTTTATTTTTTCTGTTATAGTTGACTTACAGTGTTCTGTCAACTTCTGCTATACAGCAAAGAGACCTACTCATATATACATATATACACATTCTTTTTCTCACATTACCCTCCATCGTGTTCCATCACAAGTGACTGGATGTAGTTTCCAGTGCTATACAGCAGGATCATTGCTTATCCACTCCAAATGCAATAGTTTGCATCTGCTAACCCCAAACTTCCCATCCATCCCACTCCCTCTGCCTTGGTAACTTCAAGTCTGTTCTCCATGTCCATGGGTTGTTTCTTTTCAGTAAACAGGTTCATTTGTGCCATATTGTAGATTCCAGATATGAGTGATATCCTATGGTATTTGTCTTTCTCTTTCTGACTTACTTCACTTAGTATGAGAGTCTCTAGTTCCATTCATGTTGCCGCAAATGGCATTACTTTGTTCTTTTTTATGGCTGGATAATATTCCGTTGTGTATATGTACAACATCTTCTGAATCCCATTCATCTGTCGATGGACATTTAGGTTGTTTCCATGTCTTGGCTGTTGTGAATAGTGCGGCTATGAATATAGGGGTGCATGTATCTTTTTCAATGAAAGTTTTGTCCAGATATACGTCCAGGAGTGGGATTGCTGGGTCATATGGTAGTTCTATATTTAGTTTTCTGAGGAACTGCCATACTGTTTTCCATAGTGGTTGTACCAATTTACATTCCCATCAATAGTGTGGGAGGGTTCCCTTTTCTCCACCCCCTCTAGCATTTGCTATTTGCTGACTTGTTAATTATGGCCATTCTGACTGGTGTGAGGTGGTACCTCATTGTACATTTGATTAGCATTTATCTAATAATTAATGATGTTGAACATTTTTTCATGTTCCTGTTGGCCATCTGTATGTCTTCTTTTGAGAAATGTTTATTCAAGTCTTCTGCCCATTTTTCAGTTGGGTTGTTGTGGTTTTTTTTTTTTTTTTTGGCTGTTGAGTTGTGTAAGTTGTTTGCACTATTAACTTATTTAAAACTTAGTTTTCTTATTCATCCAATGGGACAGTAATTTCTCCCAAAGGTGTGGAAAGGCTCAATGAGTTGGAAATCACACTTACAGTATTAGGTGCCGTTCTGGGTAGAGCCCAGTACTCTCCTCCTCGGGTGGGCCTGGGTTTGAGGAAAGGTGGGGTGCTGAAAGGAGTCATGTACACTGTTATCTAGGAGGTGTCCTCAACACCTAGGAGGTGTCACCTGTTGTGACCTCGAAATCTCAGAAATAGCAGTTGTGTAGATGAAGCAGAGGGTTCTTCCCACAGCCAGGGTTTTGCCTGCGCACTCTGCAAAGACCCGGCAGGAAGAGGAACTCCAACAGATGGACTGGAGTGGGGGGTGGGGGTGGAGGGGTGAGGAGACATTGCTCTTAATCTCAGGCACACAAGTTTAATTAACTCACACCCATCATCATTTTCCTGTGCTAGGCTCTTTTCTTTTTAATTTAATACTCTTTACCCACATTCCCACTCACCATTCATTTCATGCACTTAAAATTGAATTCAAAATGTATGTAAGTGACATGGTGTTGTAATCATTCAGTAAACAAAAGTTTAGAGGTAGCCTTTTACTGGTAGGCTTTTCCTAAGCCTTAAGATATATCAGGCAACAAAACTGTCAACAAATAAGTGCTACAGAGGGTGTGGGGAAAAGGGAAGCCTCCTACACAGTGGGTGGGAATGTAAACTGGTACAAACACTATGGAAAACAGTAAGGAGGTTCTTTAGAAAACTAAATATAGAACTACCATATGACCCAGCAATCCCACTCCTGAGCATCTATCTGGACAAAACTTTCATTGAAAAAGATACATGCACTGCTATGTCCATAGCAGCAGTATTCACAATAGCCAAGACATGGAAACAACCTAAATGTCCATCGATAGATGAATGGATTCAGAAGGTGTGGTCCATGTGTACAATGGAATACTACTCAGCCATAAAAAAGAACAAAGTAATAGCCATTTGCAGCCACATGGATGGAACTAGAGATTCTCATACTAAGTGAAATAAGTCAGAAAGAGAAAGACAAATACCATATGATATCACTCATATCTGGAATCTACATTATGGCACAGATGAACCTATTTACAGAACAGGAATGGAATCATTGACATGGAGAACAGACTTACGGTTGCCAAGGGGTAGGGGGGAGGGCGTGGGGGACGGACTGGAAGTCTGGGGTTAGTAGATACAAACTATTGCATTTAGAGTAGACAATAATGTCCTACTCTACAGCATAGAAACTGTGTCCAATCACTTGTGATAGAACATGATAGAAGATAATAGGAAAATAAGAATGTATGTATGGCTCGGTCACCTTGCTGTACAGCAGAAATTGACAGCATATTATAAATCAACTATAATAACAATTTTTTTTGAAAAAGGAAGAAAAACTTCCTGCACTCAGGGAGCTCATTCTAAGAAAGGTGAGGGTGGGGAGACGTTTCAGATGACTGTCCAATTTACCTATTGTTATATTTTGTTATTATCTAAGGTAAAAAAGAGCAAGGTGAGGGGGGGCTGTGTGTGTGTGTGTGTGTGTGTGTGTGTGTGTGTGTGTGTGTGTGTGTGTCTAGGAGATATAGAGAGTTTGTTGTTCCAGGCAGAGGAACAGCCAGGTGCAAAGGCTCTGTTGCAGCCTCAGTGCCTGGCAGCTCTTAATAGCAGGGCAGCCAGTGAGGCTGATGCTGAGCGAGGCCTGGGGACAGTGGTAGAAAATGATGTCACTGAGGTAAAGGGAGTGACGAACACAGGGGATGTAGGTCCTGTGGAGCTTTGTAGGACAGTATAAGTACTTTCACTTTTTCTAGGGAGTTTTAGGATTTTGACAGACATAGAGGATTCTCATTATGTTTCTCCCTTTGTTCACTGAGTGTTGTGTTTCTGAGATCCACCCACGTTGCTCTATGTACATCCAGTTAGCTGCTTGTTCAACAACACTATGAATTTTACCTGCTCACTCTTTCAACTCTTCAGCCACTATGTATGATGCTGCACGGATGTCTTCAGGTGTGATCATTTCTTTGGGAGATGTGCATAGGAGTGAGTGGATGTGCTGGGTCGAAGGGCAGGTACACACTCAATTTGACTTAAGTGGTGCAAGATTGCTCTCTCGGGCAGCTGTACCCAGCTCTACTGCCTTCGGTAGTGCATGGGCTTCCTATAGCCCCACATCCCTGCCAACGTGTGACATGATCTAGTTTCCAATTTTTTTTTTGCCAATCTAATAAGTGTAAAGTAACATCTATTGCTTTAATTTGCATTTCTCTAGTTGCTAATGAGTGTGAGCACTTTTTTTTTTGTCTTTTTGCCTTATCTGGGGCCGCACCCGCGGCATATGGAGGTTCCCAGGCTAGGGGTCTAACAGGAGCTATAACTGCCGGCCTTCGCCACAGCCACAGCAACGCGGGATCCGAGCCGCATCTGCAACCTACACCACAGCTCACGGCAACGCCGGATCCTTAACCCACTGAACAAGGCCAGGGATCGAACCTGCAACCTCATGGTTCTTTGTCGGATTCGTTAACCACTGAGCCATGAAGGGAACTCCGAGTGTGAGCACTTCTTTATATGACAGTTTTATGGGATTCTTTTTTTAATTTTATTTTTTATTATGGCCACACCCATGGCATAGAGTAGTTCCTCAGCCAGGGATTAAATTCAAGCCACAGCTGCAGCAACGCCAGATCTTTCAACCAACTGCACCAGGCTGGGGATCAAAATTGTAGCTCTGTAGCAACTTGAGCTGCTGCAGTTGGATTCTTTTTTTTTCTCCCCTTTACTGCCATACCTGTACCTGTGGCACATGGAATTTCCCAGGCTAGGGGTTGAATTGGAGCTGCAGCTGCAGCTGCCAGCCTACAATACAGCCACAGCAATGGGGGGATCCAAGTCCTGTCTCTGACCTACACCACAGCTCGAGGCAACGCCCGATCCTTAACCCACTGAGTGAGGCCTGGGTTGGAACCCATGTTCTCATGGATACTAGTCAGGTTCACTGCCACTGAACCATGACGAGAACTCCCTTTAGCACACCGTTTATTTAAAGAGTTCTACAAAACTTGTCGTAAAGACAGCAGTCTTCCATTCTTCTCTGGAAGCAGATATTTGAAATTCTTTTGACTGATTTTTTTTTTTTTTTTTTGGTATCTCTAGAGAGTTTGCTTCTGTGGCTTCTATTTGATTTTTCAGTTTGGGGCACTACTGGCTTTCCACTGAGGAGAATAAGGATTTAACCCTCTGTCTTCCCCACCATGCCTCCCACACCGGCCCTGTCCCACCCCTCGTGTTTTATTGCCTGGCCAGTTTTCACATCCAGTGTGTCACCATGGTTCTCTCTGCCTCAGTGACTGCCTGCCTTGGTGACCAGCCACGTGGCTGCACGACATTTCTAAAGCACAAATTAGACCACTTGATTCTCATGCCAAAAACTCTCAACTGGGAGTTCCCCTTGTGGCTCGGTGCTAACGAACCCGACTGGGATCCACTGAGGACGTGGGTTCGATCCCTGGCCTTGCTCCCTGGGTGAAGGATCTGGGGTTGCTGTGAGCTGCGGTGTAGGTCGCAGACGCAGCTCGGATCCCGCGTTGCTGTGGCTGTGGCGAAGGCCGGCGGCTGTAGCTCTGATCAGACCCCTAGCCTGGGAGCCTCCGTATGCTACAGGCGTGGCCCTGAAAAACAAAAACAAAACAACAATAACAAAAAGAAAAAAAAGCTCTCGAGTGGGCCTCAGAGTCCACAGGGGACAGTTCACACTCCTTACCTTGGTGGGCCAGACACGATACTTTGTCAAACATCCCGCTTTGTCTTCCTGGCACACAGACTGCCTTTGCTTGCCATGAGGTTGGGGCCATGTGAAATAAGTGGACGTGACGTGTCATTTCCAAGCCTGGGCAGGTAAGAGCTACGTGCCTGTTACAGCTCTTGCTCCCTCCTGCGGTGGACCCGAGGCCGGTGTTCTAGATGCTGTAGGGGCTGCACGGAGGAGGGCTGCCCTTCCAGCATCAGGCTTTAAGTGAGGGACGAGTATTTTGATTGCACTAAGCCCAGGAAACTTTGGGGTTTATCTGTTACCGCAGCAGAGCTTATCACAACCCTGTGTGACACAGGGTATGCGTCAGACCCTGTCGGTTCTGGCCTAGCTTCTTTCTCTCCTGGAACACTCTGTCCTTTCCCTTTTACTCAATATTCTAGCTGTAATGACAGGCCAGGCTCTTTCGCGCTCCTGGGCATTTGCACATGCTATTCTTGTTACTTAGAATGTCCTCCTTGCCCACATATCCTCTTTGCCTGGTTAATCTCAGCTCCGCCTTCAAGTCTCAGCTCAACTGTCTCTTTCACAGCCATTCAAACCTCCCTCCTTCCTCCCCTTGTGCCCACCCTTTATTTACCATTCTGGCCTGAAATCACCCATTTAGTTGTGTCCCCACCAAACTAGACTGTAAGTTCCCTGAGCCTTAAGCCTCTTTTTTTTTTTTTTTTGCTTTTTAGGGCCATACCCGTGGCATATGGAAGTTCCCAGGCTAGGGGTTGAATGAGAGCTGTAGCCGCTGGCGTACACCACAGCCAGAGCAACACTGGATCCGAGCTGTGTCTGCGACCCACACCACAGCTCACGGCAACACCAGATCCTTAACCCTCTGAGCGAGGCCAGGGATCGAACCTGCAACCTCATGGTTCTTAGTCGGATTCATTAATCACTGAGCCACGAAGGGAACTCCTGGTAGTTTGAATTCTTGAGAGTTAGTATGGATGAGTGGTTTGGGGGAAATGGTCTATAATTGGAACTAGTTTGACTTCTGGTTGTACGCTGTAATGTTTGGCTAGTTACTTAAGTCTTGATTTCCTAATCTAATGGAATAATAATGATGATATCCACCTCACAGGGTTATCTTTTTTGCTTGTTTGTTTTTGTTTTTTTTCTTAATGGATTTTATTTCAATTATAGGTGTACATAAATCACAGGGTTATCTTTGACAACTAAGTGAGCTGATATAGATAGGAACACTCAAAACAATGCTTGACTTACAGAAATGCCCAATAAATGTCAGACATATCGTTATTTTAAAGATGATCCTAAATGCAAATGCGTTATCCTCAACCGGATCCTGGAACAGCAAAAAGCTATCAGAGAAACCAAATAAAGTCTGAAGTTTACAAATACCATATCTGGAAGCTAATACATGGCACAAATGAAAGTTTCTGCAGAAAAGAAACTCATGGACTTGGAGAACAGACTTATGGTTGCCAAAGGGGAGGGGGAGGGAGTGGGATGGACTGAGAATTTGGGGTGAATAGATGCAAACTGATACATTTGGAATGGATAAGCAATGAGATCCTGCTGTATAGCAGTGGGGAGTATATCTAGTCACTTGTGATGGAGCGTGATGGAGGACAATGTGAGAAAAAGAATGTGTACATGTATATGTGTGACTGGGTCACTTTCCTTTATAGTAGAAAATTGACAGAACATTCTAAACCAACTACAATGGATAAAATGAAAATCATTAAAAAATTGTGAAAATGTAAAAAAAAACCCAAAAAAGTCTGAAGTTTAGTTAGTAGTAGTATTCCAATGTCAGTTTCTTCGTTTTGACAGATGTGCTGTGAGATAACTGCAATGTGAGACGACTTTAGGGGAAACTGGGTAAGGGATATAAGAGAACCCTCTGTACTGTCTTTGTAACTTTTCTGTGAATCAAAAATGATCCCGGGATATGTTATTATAATTGATATTCATTTTATTCTCACAATATCCCTCTATGATGTAAGCGCTGTAATGGGTGCTATTTACAGATGAAGAGACTGAGGCACAGAGATGTTAAGTAGCTTGCCCGTAGACTTGACTGTCCTTCGTAGTCGGGATAACAGAGTAGGAATAATTTGTGGGCTGGGAGTGAGACAGAATGCAACCATAAACATTTATTGAACTCCTATTTTGTATAAGGCACCACCCGATGTTCTATGTCCATAGAGAATTACAGGTGATTTCTGTCCTCGAGGTCATGAGCAGCAGGAAGCCCAAGTTCACACAGGGGTAGGACATAACCAGGAGAAGAAGCACGGTTTGGGAGCCTGTGCTCTTAACCACGGCATGAAACAAAATTCCGAGGAATCATGTTGAATGGCACAGCCGAAGTGCAGAGGTCAAGACAGGCCTGGTTAGGGTTTTAGGGACATACAGCTCCTTCGGTGGGACTTTGATCTGAGTCTTGAATGTGAGCACTCTTTGATCTGGGTAGAGAGAAAGGGAGAAACTGGAATGGAGTTTTGGGGTTGATCAACCCCTGCCTTCTGCTCCCCCCCCCTTTTTTGCCTTTTTTTCTTTTTAGGGCCACACCTGTGGAATATGAAAGTTCCGGGCTAGGGGTCAAATCATAGTAATGTGGATCTGAGCCACATCTGTGACCTACACCATAGCTTGTGGCAGTATTGGATCCTTGACCCACTGGGCAAGGCCAGGGGTCAAACCCACATCTTCACGGACACTATGTCGGGTCCTTAATCTGCCGAGCCGCCACGGGAACTCCTCTTTCCTTCTTCTAAGCAGCCCTGGGAGCAGGACCACATGGGTGCACGTGGTCCGTTTAGCACTTCGTCAGAGACAGGGGGTCACAGGGCAGAGGGCACAGGCCTTGGGATCGGGCAGCCTGGGGTTCAGTAATTGCTCTGCCCTTTACTGAACGTGTGAGCTTGAGATGGTTACTTAGCCTCTCTGAGCAACAGAAAAATGAAGCAACACTGATCACCTGACCCGGTTGGTGTGAGGATCAACCTGGCGAGAAGGTGGCTGAAGCTGGGTCAGATGCTGGCCACTTGGCAAGCCCTCAGTGAATGGTGACCGCCTCTGCTCGCCTCTCTCCTCCTTTATTTTGTCCAAGGTGGACCTGCTGAAACTGTAAGTGGCTAAACATTTCTCAGAAAGACAGCTTCATTTAAAAGAAAGGACGTGGCTGTTGTAGAGTACTAGCTAGATCTCGTCACTTATGATGGACCACGATGGAGGATAATGTGAGAAAAGGAATGTGTGTATGTGTGTCTGTATAACTGGGTCACTTTGCTGTACAGCAGAAATTGACAGAACATTGTTTGTTTGTTTGTTTTTGTCTTTTTGCCTTATCCAGAGCCGCACCTGCAGCATATGAAGATTCCCAGGCTAGGGGTCTAACAGGAGCTGTAGCCACTGGCCTTCACCACAGCCACAGCAACGCGGGATCCGAGCCGCGTCTGCGACCTACACCACAGCTCACGGCAACATGGGATCGTTAACCCACTGAGGAAGGCCAGGGATTGAACCCGCAAACTCATGGTTCCTAGTCGGATTCGTTAACTGCTGAGCCACGACGGGAACTCCAGAAATTGACAGAACATTGTAAATCAACTATAACACACAAAAAAAATCTTAAAAAAAAATGCCCCCCCTCCAATAAAGGACAGGACATGGACTTTAGGAGGCTGTGCTCCTGACCCCAACTGGGTGACCTTGGTCAGTCGTTTAACCTGTCCAGACCTCAATTTTTCGCTGGACCTAGTGTCGCTCTAAACTAGGATTGTTGTGGTGACTGTGAGGTGAAGTGTGACGACTGCCCATAGTCGTACTCCATTCATTTTGTGCTGGTTACGGTGTTTGTCTTCTAATTTCTCTCCATTCAATTCATATTAATCTTGCCCCCCCCGCCCCAGCTGCTGCTCTGCAAGGGCAGATCTTAAATCTTGTCTTTCTGGAGCTCCTGCCGTGGCTCAGTGGAAACGAACATGACTAGGATCCTTGAGGACGTAGGTTTGATCCCTGGTCTCGCTCAGCGGGTTAAAGATCTGGCGTTGCCGTGAGCTGTGGTGTGGGTCGCAGACGCGGTTCGGATCCCGCGTTGCTGTGGCTGTGGTGTAGGCTGGTGGCTACAGCTCCTGTTAGACCCCTAGCCTGGGAACCTCCATATGCTGCTGATACGGCCCTAAAAAGACCCCCCCGCAAAAAAAAAATTGCTATTTCTCGTATCCCTGCTCCCAGCACTTAGTTTAGGGCATATGAGGTGCTCATCAAACACAAGTTGGCCCATTTTCAGGGTCACGTTCCTCAGCATTTAGAGGCATCCCACAGCTTGTCTAGACTTGATCCTACACTTTCCTTCTGAGCTCGAGGAATCATCCTTGGGCCGGTTGAATGGGAAAGGACCAAGCTGGGAAATGGGTACCCAAAGTTTTATTTCACTCGTAGGCCCTGATGTCTAAGACAGCACTGAGGAGCGGAAAGGGGAGGGCCAGGGGGAAGGCAGGGAACCTGGGAAGGGCCCATCGGTCGGCAGCTAAATCAGCTGAGGGAACCCGTCGTGGCCCGAGTCGACCGTGCTTCGGAAAATCCGCCTGCTGGCTTCCACCCTCTGCCCGTGCTCGTCCTCGTCCTCGTCCTTGCTGGACCTGCGGCAGGCGTTCTGGTAGAGCACGGCACACACGCCGGTCAGCCAGGCGACCACGATGCCCATGGAGAAGATGCAGAAGCCGATGAGCAGCAGGAAGACGTAGTCTTGGCCATCCAGGTGCGTGATGCACATGTACCGGAGTGGGTTCCCCACCTGCGTGATGGGCCACCCGACCAGCTCCGTGGGCTCCACGCACGTGGCGTTTAGTTCATCTGCGAGGAAACACACACACATACACACAGCAGGCAGAGTGCTAAAACCGCACGACTCCCAGGGTCCTGAGGCCAGTGGGGACCTGGAGAGGCGGTCTGGACCCTCGAGACTCGGAGCGAGGTCTGCGGGCCAGCAGCATCGGCATCGCCTGGACCCAGTTAGAAAGGCAGAACCTCAGGCACCACCCACCCCAGGCCTCCTGAGTCAGAAATCTGCATAGGGACCAGATTCCCAGGTGATCTCCAGGCAAACTGAGGTTTGCGACTGTACCTGGGCCGGTTTTTGCCCTAGGTTCAGCTGCATACAGATCATCTCCTAAAAATGGGCTTTGTTTTTTTTTTTTTTTTTTTTGTCTTTTTGCCTTATCTAGAGCTGCACCTGCGGCATATGGAGGTTCCCAGGCTAGGGGTCTAACAGGAGCTGTAGCCGCCGGCCTTCGCCACAGCCACAGCAACGTGGGATCCGAGCCGCCTCTGCGACCTTCACCACAGCTCACGGCAATGCCGGATCCTTAACCCACTGAGCGAGGCCAGGGATTGAACCCGCAACCTCATCGTTCCTAGTCGGATTCGTTAACCACCGAGCCACGGTGGGAACTCTGGGCTTTGCTTTTTAAAGCCCTTCCAGGGCTGAGAGACCATATAGCAAGAACCGGGAGGTCAGAAATTTAGGATCGCCGTGGAATGTTGCCACTCCACAGACCTCCACGATGCTCATCATCTCCGTCTCCCCTTCCTCTTCATGACCCCTGCATCTTGTCCCCTTCCCTTTCTCCTGGGCCTAAGCCCAGCCAGGGACCTCTAAGGCCACCCAAGGCCATCACACACCACTTAGGAGGGACAAGATTCTCTGGAAACTACTGTGCTCTCTGTGCCTCCCCGCTGCCTCCCAGCAGCTCCATCCACCCCCAACTGGAAGAAATCAAGGGGGAGCTCAGGGGAAAGAGACAGCCAATAGGTGAAGCAGTTTTCTGCTTCTCTGTGCTGCTGTTGGCATCCTAGCTGATCACATGATCGGCATGAGTCTTCGGTCCTTTATAGCCACTGACTCAGCTGCCAGCATCCTTCTCTGAGCACCTCCCCACACCAAGCTCTGTGGACTTCAGTATATAACAGAAAGCAAAGTGGGCTCTGGAGCCGAGAGACTAAGGTTCAAATCCACAGTCACTTACTACTTCTGTAAACTTCAGCAGGAGCTCTGATTCTGTCTCTGAATCTCATTGCCTCATCTTACAAAGAATGATATCTCTTCTCAGGGTAGTCGAGAGGATTTAAAGCTATTGCACGCAGAAGTGTACACAATACACGGTGCACAATAGTTGCACTGGCTCCTCAGAGTTCTGTTATCAGCTCAGCATTTTTCTTTTTTCTTTTTCTCTTTTTTTTTTGGTCTTTTGTCATTTTTAGGGTCACACCCGCGGCATATGGAGGTTCCCAGGCTAGGGGTCTAACAGGAGCTGTAGCCGCCGGCCTTCGCCACAGCCACAGCAACGCGGGATCCGAGCCGCGTCTGCGACCTACACCACAGCTCACGGCAACGCCAGATCCTTAACCCACTGAGCAAGGCCAGGGATCGAACCCGCAACCTCATGGTTCCTAGTCGGATCCGCTAACTGCTGCGCCATGACGGAACTTCAGCCCAGCGGTTTTCTGGCCCCATATACCCCACCATGCTGATGCTGAGGTACTAGTGGGCACGGTCCAGGCGACTATATCCAGCAAAAAGCATTTGATAAAAAAGCTTGAAGTCATGGTCGAGACCAGGGCTTGAGACAGCTCTGAGTAAACTCATAATAGCAGCTAATATTGCCATGCTAAGTGATAGACAAATGTCACCACATTTAATTGTTATAGCTATGTTGACACACATATCATCCTTGTTTCACACACAGGCAAACTGAGACTCAGGTTTCTTACCATGAAGGTTCTAGATATCTGGCAGGGTCTGGGCAGGGGACGGGAGACAGAAAACCTGGACGGAGCTATCTGAGCTTGTGTTGCAGAAGTGGGAGACACAGAGACGCTAGTGCCCGGTGGGCAGAACTGCCTCTAGACTCCAGACTACGTGAAGACACTAATATCCTTGGCCACCGAGGAAGCGAGGGCAGTCAGGTCTGGACTGGAGCTAGAAGCAGCAGGATTAGAGAGAGGAAGAGAGCTGGCTGGGGAGAGGTGTCTGGGTGGCTGGAGAGGGCTGTCCAGGCTGCACGCTAAGTGCTCTCCAAGCTGGACACAGTTCCCCGCACTCTGCTTCTGGGTCAGTGCCCCTCCAGTGATGTCGTTTGTTACTGTCAGGAAGATGGCCTGAAGTCTGTGATGCTGTCCACGCGGGCTGGGAGGCCAGCACGGGGGCTGCCGCCACTGTCGGCAAAGATCGCCCAGGAAAGGAGAAGAAGGAGCCCCTTTCTAGAATGATATGGGGCAGTGGCCCCTCAGGGCCACCGTGGTCTGGGGCAGGGCTCTCAGCGGGCAAGGGGTGGGACCTTGAGCCTCCTTCTCAGGTCACTGTCAAGAGGAGGGAACGCAATTATTATGCAGCAAGACCCGTCTCTGGTCAGCCTGGTCGAAGGGCTTTGCCAGGAGGTCCGAGAGGAGGGCTGGTGAGCAGCAGGGGCTGTTCCTGCAAATCGTCAGGAATTCTAGCAAGGGAGGGCTCGGTCCCTTGCAAGCTGCCAGAGACCCCCCACGTGGGACTAGGCAAAAAAAGATGTATTGAGAGAGGAAGATGTAGGATTCTCAGGGTCTGGAGCGTGCCTCGGGGTGTCTAGAGAAGTTTCATCTCATTCTATTTTTAAAAAGATTCGGCTTTCAAACTGGGGCTTGGGCGGCAGAGATGAGACTAAACATTAAACGCGTATTTCCCCATTTTGGAGCATTACCTTGAAAGGAGCAATTAGACAGTGGTTTTAATGCATTGTTAGGCTGCTTTTAAGTGAGGGGCGTGGGTGGCTCAGTGGGGAGGGTTTTTCTATCGCGGCATTCCCTCCCCCACCCCTCCCCCTTCGTTACCTGTCACCGCCAAGGTGTGAGCTCTCCCGAGACACCTAACAGATCTCTCTCCACCCATCCCCAGTTTCCCAGCCCTGGACCATTTCACACCCTCCTGCCAGATTCCCCTTCTGCAAGCTCAGCTCTTCCCCGGGCACAGTCTGGTTTCCAAACCCTCCTCTGACTCCCCTGCGGGGCTCAGAATAACATCCAGACCACCTGGCCTGGTATTCAGAGTCCCCAGCGTCCGTCTGCCACCTTACTTTTCATCGTCCCAGTAACCCGCCCTTGGTTCCAGTCCAACTGAACTACGTATATTACTCCTTGATATTATCGCTCCCTTATTTGTAGCTAGCTTGGTTACACTGATCTTTTTGCATTAAGTATCTCTTCCTTCAACTTTTGCATGATCAAGTCCTTCCTGTCCTTTTTCCTGATCTGGTATGATGACTTTAGAGTTTACTGACCCATCTATTCGACCTGGAGTGTCTTATACGTGCTAAGCACCATATAAGGTGCTTTACAAAATTAAACACTACTCTTAAGTGCCCAATTGAGTAATTTTAATTATTCTCATTCTCTAGAATGAATAAATTGTTCAACAATTATTCCCTCTCTTTCTTGATCTTCTTGACTCTGACAAAAAGCTGCGAGGTACTGTTGTGTATGCTGTGCACTGCACAACTCCCAGGGCTTTCATTCATATTACAAACAGGTGACTAAGCCCCATTTTATCCCTCCCTCAGCTCCACTTCACGGGTGCAGGGCTTTTGCCCCAGTTAAAGTGTCCGAGTACAATTACAGGTATCATTAATGTTTAAATTCTTCCTGCAAATTGTTCCTAAGGAAACAAAAAACTGCTCCCTTATTTAGTTCCATATGTGCCACATTGTTCACAGGTGGAAAGCCTGTGTGCCAAAATCAAATGCATGGAGGAGCAAGAGTTTCTGGAGCCCAGAAGCACACCTGTTAGTGCAGGATCCCAGGAAGCCTTTCTTCAGAAAACCAGGCTGAACCTAGTGCTCTTCAGAGGAACGGTTTGTTTCTTTTAATTTTTTAAAATTTTTATTTGTTAAATAACTATAGTTGATTTACAACGTTGTGCCAATTTCTGCTGTACAGAACTCTTCCTTTTCTGGGTCTGCAGAAATGACTGCAGTTTCTGGGGTCTTTTGGCTCCCCAGGGGAGCAGGCCGCTCTGGGGCTGCTGGCCAGTGTGTGCTTGGAGGAGGTGGCCGCGTGGTGATCATGTAAAGGGAGAGGATGGGATTTGGACAATCCTCCCTCAGTTACACTACGACTACCCCTCAGAGGGCAAATACAATTTTTTTTTCTTTTAATGGCCACACCTGCAGCATATGAAAGTTCTCGCCCTAGGGATTGCATCAGAACCTCAGCTGCCAGCCTCTGCCACAGCCACAGCCACGCCAGACCTGAGACACATCTGTGACCTACACCACAGCTTATGGCAATGCCAGATCTTTAACCCACTGAGCAAGGCCGGGGACCGAACCCACATCCTCAAGAATACTATGTTGGATTCTTAACCTACTGAGCCACAATGGGAACTCCAGGCGATTACCGCATTCTATCAGCTTTGTCATTGAGCTTCTACTTGGAGTCCAGAGAAAGGCCTAATCCCCCCCCATTTCTCCTTATTAAGCCCTCGCCTGCCTGAACATCATTTGATGCTCAGTACTTTGTCTTTTTCTTAATGTTTTTCTTCAGCCACATGATGTGTTTGTCAGGGAAGTGTATTTACCACCTAGTCACTAGTCTGCCTGCGCCCACTGGATTATGAACTTCACGAAGACATGGATTTGTTCCCTGTTGTGTCCCCAGCACCTAGAATAGCACTTAGCACATCCTAGAGCTCAAAGTATGTTTGTCGAATGCATTAAATATTACTTGCTATTACTGCTCCCTGGGGTCAGTGTCACTGACATGAAGGCTCGGCGGGAGGGAAGGAAGCCTGCGGAGACGGAAGACTACAGGTGGGCCAGCTAGCCTCTTGCCAGCTCAGACTACCTTCCACTTGGCCAATACCATTCCCTGCTTACCTTGCGAGAGTTTGGGGTGGGGGGGGATTCAGTGAGCTAAGGGGTCAGAAGTCCTGGAGGAGGCAGGAACAGATGGTCTCCAGGACCAAATGAGGGGTAAAGCCTCGAACTGTCCTCTGGGACTTCAGAGAAGGAAATGAGGGTAAGGGCAGATGGCAATGGGTGTGAGAATGCAAATACTGCAGGCATGATGTCAAAAGCTCTTTATTCTTTTTTTTTTTTGTCTTTTTGCCTTTATCTAGAGTCGCACCCGCGGCACATGGAGGTTCCCAGGCTAGGGGTCTAACAGGAGCTGTAGCTGCCGGCCTGCGCCACAGCCACAGAAACACGGGATCCGAGCCACGTCTGCGACCTACACCACAGCTCACGGCAACGCCGGATCCTTAACCCACTGAGCGAGGCCAGGGATCGAACCCGCAACCTCATGGTTCCTAGTTGGATTCGTTAACCACTGAGCCAAGACGGGAACTCCAAAAGGTCTTTATTCTTATTCCCCAGTTACTGTTTGAGAGCCCCTGTTTGTTCACCTTTGGCTCCCTAGTGCCTGGCTCAGAAAGGAGGCTGGATAAATGCCTACTGAATACATACCGGAGAGTATTGAACACATACAGGAGAGAATGGGTAGATTCTTGGGCTGATCCCATACAGCAGTTCTTAAACTCTTGCATTTTGGCCTTGCTGCCTATGACCTGCTCCCGATCAGAGTTTGAAGGGATCAGTATTATATTCTGCTGTAAGGTGTGTGGTCCATAAGAGATGGCTCCCGAGAGGGGTGTCTCGACTGGACCATGTCGCAGCCCAACACCACCAAAGCCAACTGATCAGCAAGGCCCCTTCTTAAACCCCCGTGCGTGGTTGTCTGAGCATTTCTAGTCCTGGCCCTGGCTTCCGCCTTTGTCTACCTCAAGTTCGTTTTTTTTTTCATCACCCAGCTCTCCTCCCTCGATAGCATGAGCCAGGGTGCAGCAAACTGCCACCTGCGGGCCAACTCCATCCTGCTGCCTGTTTTTGTAAATAAAGTTTTACTGGAACCCAGCCATACCTGTGCATCTAGTCTTTTCTACGGTTGCTTTCATGCTACAAATCACAGTGAGCAGTTGCCACAAAGACCCGCAACGCCTGAAATATGTGTTATCTGACCTTTTATAGAAAGTGCGTGCTGACTCCTGGTATAAAGCATCCTTGGCTTAGAACCATCTGGGCTTGGGTAGTACCGTTCTTATCTGACACCATTTTTTTCCCTTGGATAAAGAGTTCAAGTTTTGGTTAAGTTTAAACCTAAGTCATAGACTCTTGGAACATTATAGGAACGACCTTGAAATCCAGCAAATTCAACCTGCTTATCCCTGTGTTTTAAGGGTGGTTTAGGCAACAGGACTGGTCTTTTCCTTTTTTTCCTCCTAGGCCAGGGATCCATGACAATACTGGCTCCTTAACCTGCTGAGCCACCAGGGAACTCCCACAGGACATTTTTTTTTTTTTTTTTTTGTAGAAGCGGTTGTTTATGGGCAAGATTTAGAGGTAGGAAGACCCCCGCTTTCCCTCACAATGCTCCTCATATGCGTGTCCGTCAGTACCCAGGATTCTGCCAGCAGAAGACAGAACCTTTTTTTCCACTGATAAAATAAGGTTGAAAGTGTTAAGTCCTCAAAAAAAAAAAAGCCAGTGACTTAAACCTTATCCACGGGAACCCCTGCTCCTGCCCTTCCTGAGCAGATTTTGATGGGAGAGGGGAGCTGGCTGGATCACCGACCTGCGGGACGGTACCAGGCAGCTCTCGGAAACTCATGGCAAAAGATAGCTTGCCCTCAGTTAGTCCTAGAGCTGGACCTGCTGAATAGCTACCCATCTTCTCAGAAAAATCTAGATGGCAGACAGTGTTAACCTCACGGATAACAATTTTAAAAAGCTCAGTGGGAGTTCCCGTCGTGGCACAGTGGTTAACGAATCTGACTAAGAACCATGAGGTTGCGGGTTCGATCCCTGGCCTTGCTCAGTGGGTTAAGGATCCGGCGTTGCCGTGAGCTGTGGTGTAGGTCTCAGATGCTGCTTGGATCCCGCGTTGCTGTGGCTCTGGCGAAGGCCGGCGGCTACAGCTCCTGTTAGACCCCTAGCCTGGGAACCTCCATATGCCGCGGGTGTGGCCCTAGATAAAGGCAAAAAGACAAAAACAAAAAACAAACAAACAAAAAACTCAGTGGAGGAAGGTCAGCACCGTTCATCAGTCCCCCAGGCAGAAACGTGGGAGTTCTCTTGGCTTTCTCGCTCCCATCGCCAATCCTGTCAACCCTACCTTCAAAACATATCCTGATTCTTTCCTCTTCTGGTCTTCTGGACCATAACTCTGGGCCAAGCCACTGTCTTCCGTCGCCGAACTGTGACCCCTCCCAGCTCGTTCCCCGCTTTCCCCGCAGTCTCTCCCCATCTCGCCGTGAGGGCCATCCATGAATCACACAGATCATGTCATTTCCTGGCTCAGGACCCTTTTCTGACTTCCTATCACATCGAGAATAAAATCAAAAGCTTCTCCATGGCCTGTTAAGTCCGAGATGAGCTGGCCTCTGATTTTTTAACCTCATTTCTTACTTTGGCTTCCCTCTGCTTCTGCCATTCCCCTTCCGCTACATTGAGTTCATTCTACCCCAGGGCCTTGGCCTGTGCTCTTCGGTCTAAAAATCCCATACTACCTAACATCGCATTTCCACTGTTTCCCCTCACTTTATTCGGTTCTCTGCTTTTCTTACTTGCTCCTTCAGTATGTTGGCACTGCCCAGAGCTTCACTTCTTGCCCTAGGACCCCCTCTCATTCTAAACTCTTTCCCTGGCTGATCTCATCCTTTACTTGCTTTTGATGACTACCAGTGAGCTGACGATGTCCAAACATATATTTTATTCTCTATTCTGAATTTCAGGTCAGAACATCAAGACACCTCCTGGCTCACAAAGACCTTCCACTCAACACGTTCAAAGGGGACCTGGCTTCTCCCCTAACCTCCTCGCAGCCGCTCCTCTCAGTGAACCCCCCACAGTTGTCCAAGCCAAAGCTTTGGGCATTATACTTGATTTTTTCCTGTTCTTTATTTTCCACATCTCACTCCATAAATATTTATCAAGCACTCTCTCTGTGTTTGAATCTTTCTGAAGATTCCAACCTCTTCTTTGCTCTTATTGACATTCCTGTCTGTTAGGGAAGACAGAGGTTAAATTAATACAAATAGATTAATGACTTAGGGTTGTGCCAGGAGTCACAAAGGAAGTTTGGGGAACTATGAGACGGTCTAGTTCAGGGCCAAGTCCCATTGCTTCCATCTGCTAAACAGTTCCTTCTGACCTGTCTGTACCTCTTTGCACACACTGCTGCCATAAGCTGCTATTCTCTCTTACCTGAATGCCTACAGGAGCCTCTAAGCCCTGCATCCCTTTTGCCTGCCTTCTAAAACTTCTCAGGATACATTGCGTGTTCCCTAGAAAGCCATTCAAAGGCCCTTCATGGCTGGAGCCCTGCCTCTTCTTCTAGCTGCGTCCATACTTTGCCAGATCACTTTTAGTTTCGCGAATTTTCCATCTCTAGAGAAGAAGAAACCGGGTTTGGCTTCTTTAGCCAGCCTCGCTCTGCCTCCTGCCAGGGGCCTGAGTGGTGTTAGGTGATCAGACGGTAACCATGCATAGAGATATGTATTTCTGAGCTTGAGGGAAGTTGTTATCAGCCAACCTCAGAGACCGCCCCCCCCCAAGTTGGCTGAGTCAGAGAGCGGGTGAGACTCACCCAAGATCCTTCCCAGGCTCGTTGCCCCCATCCCTTCTCAAATTTGCTGGATGGCTTAGGGAGCGCTGACCCAGGCACACCCTTCTCAGCCCCCTCGTCGCCCTCATGAGACTGCTTCCCGGGCCCTCAGCAGAAAGGAGCCACAAAGCCAGGGCAGTTGTGACAAGGTAGGAGAGATGCTAGTAGAGCGGTTGACAGCTTTGGAAAGGTCCGCTCTCCAGCTGTTCCCTTATTTTTTGGCATCTGGTCTTTACCGCAATTTCCGTGATGGAGGTGATGGGTCAGAATTAATAGGAGAAGAGCGTGAGGACCTGCATTCATTCTGGAAATCTAAGTCTTGGCACAGTTGTAGATGACTTTGTACTTGGGAGGTTGAAATGGGGCCATTATCCTATTACGGCAGCCTTGATTACAGGATGAAATGGCCTCAGAATGAAACTAAGATATTCTCTGCTCAAAATGCCCTCAAAACGACTTGGACCTGAAACAGCACATGACCCAGCCCATCTGCTCCCTGCAGATGTCCCTGAGAGGCTTTGTCTACCAGCCTCGGTGGCAGTCCTGCCCAGAATCCTCTTTTTGATTGGTGGGCCCCAGCATTGAGCTTGTCAAGCAGGACTGCTTAAGGACTCTAATTTAAGGGCTGACACAGAGGGACCCTCTGTCCTGAAACCGTCCCTGTGTTTATGCCAGTAGCCCGTCACTTTCTGAATTCTCACTGTTGCTGGTTATTTCCTGTTACACTGCAAATGCCCCTTGAATGAGACATATCAAAATATTATTAGCCACTAAAATCTCAGCGCAAATCAATTTATTCACCCATCAGAACAGCCACTGTAGATCTAGAACCCAGACCTCTGTCACAGGGTTTCTCAAAATGTGGCTTAAGAAGCACCTGTCCCTTCAAACAAGACAATCTGGGGGATGGGGGGATGCACTGAGGGTTTGGGATGCAAATGCTATCAAACTGACTTGTGATGATTTTTGTCCACCTAGAATTGAAATAAAATCCATTAAGCAAAATAAAGAAATAAATATATAAAAGAAGCACCTGTCCCCACAGTTCACTGAGTCATCATCTTTGGCCATGGAGCCTGGGCTTATCGTGCCCATGAGAGTTTGACAACCGCTGGCTGAGTAGCCCAGACCTGCGGGGATGTCCAGGGCACTGAGTCCCTGGGGGTGCAGGCATTGTTCTAGTCCAGTAGAGGGTGCTTAAGATAAGGTGGTGGAGGTCATGGTGCAGTGGAGATGAATCCGACCAGGAACCATGAGGTTGCGGGTTTGATCCCTGGCCTCGCTCAGTGGGTTAAGGATCCGGCGTTGCCGTGAGCTGCGGTGTAGGTCGCAGACGCGGCTCGGATCCTGCGTTGCTGTGGCTGCGGCGTAGGCCGGCGCGGTTGTAGCTCCGATCAGACCCCTAGCCTGGGAACCTCCATATGCCGCGGGTGCGGCCCTAAAAAGACAAAGGACACGCGCGCGCGCACACACAATATAGGTGGTGGAGGAGTGCAGGAGTTAAGAGGTTGCATTTCTTCATGGTGTGACCAGAGCGCTCGCATCCAGGGACACCTGCACCTCGGCACTGAGCCATCGCGTGCTTGCTCCTCCAGGACTCTGTCTGCTGACCGCTGCCCTCCTCTTCCTTCATCTAAGTGCGTCGTGTCTTTCTATATAGGTCCATAGACTGCCAACCGGAAGGGGCCTTGCAGAGTACCTAAGCCTCTTCCCTTATTTCAGAGGAAAATGAGATTCAGAGGAGAAGTGACTTGCCCCAAATCACGCATTGGCATTACTGGGACCAAACTTCCTGGCTTTCAGCTGCATTTTCTCTCTCTTGTATCCTTAGATTGTCTTATCTAAGGCAGGAATTGCGACTTTTTTTCCCTCCGATAAAGCACCCTGGCATTATAATACAATGTTCTATACATGATAACATAATATGTTTCAGGAGTTCCCGATGCGGCTCAGCAGATACGAATCTGACTAGTATCCATTAGGACGTGGGTTTGATCCCTGGCCTCGATCAGTGGGTTAAGGATCCGGCATTGCCGTGAGCTGTGGTGTAGGTCGCAGATGCGGCTCGGATCCCGCGTTGCTGTGGCTGTGGCGTAGGCCGGCGGCTGCAGCTCTGATTCGACCCCTAGCCTGGGAACCTCCACGTGCTGAAAGTGCAGCCCTAACAAGACAAAAAACAAACAAACAAAACCCGAAAAACAATAAATGTTTTGGAGTTCAATGGACTCTGATGTGCCAGATACTCAGGAACTATCATGGCATGGGAGAAAACATCATGGGAGAAAACATTGAACTTGAATGTCAGTTCTCCATGCTAGGCTGGACTTTACAGCAACTTATCTGTGAGGAGGCTAGATTCTAAAGTTCCAACCTAAGCATCCAATATTAAAAGCTTTTTAGTTGTGGGCCCCAGCCAATATGGTGGCCTCTAGCCATACATATGGCTATTTAAATAAATTGAAATGACATAAAATTACAAATTTAGTCCCTCGGTTACACTA
>PVHT021183515.1:945454-971509 GCA_004024745.2 Catagonus wagneri
CAGTTCTCCATGCTAGGCTGGACTTTACAGCAACTTATCTGTGAGGAGGCTAGATTCTAAAGTTCCAACCTAAGCATCCAATATTAAAAGCTTTTTAGTTGTGGGCCCCAGCCAATATGGTGGCCTCTAGCCATACATATGGCTATTTAAATAAATTGAAATGACATAAAATTACAAATTTAGTCCCTCGGTTACACTAGCCTAATTTCAAGAGCTCAATAGCCACATGTGGCTAGCGGGTACTGTACTGGACTGCACAGATTTAGATAATTTCTATTGCTACAGAAATTTTGCTGGACAGCGTTGGACCAGACTTTGAGGGTGAAGGGGAGCTAGGAAGCCAGGGTTTTTAATGTCCAGGAGCTTAGAGCTGCCTGAGTTTTTTTTTTTTTTTGTCTTTTTGCCTTTTATGTAGAGCCGCGCCCGCGGCATATGGAGGTTCCCAGGCTAGGGGTCTAACAGGAGCTGTAGCCACCGGCCTTCGCCACAGCCACAGCAACGCAGGATCCGAGCCGCGTCTGCGACCTACACCACAGCTCACGGCAACGCCCGATCCTTAACCCACTGAGCGAGGCCAGGGATCGAACCCGCAACCTCATGGTTCTTAGGTGGATTCGTTAACCACTGAGCCATGAAGGGCACTCCCGCTGCATGAGTTTTTGAGAGCATCTTCAGAGGCATCTGACTCTGTCCTGTTAGGGAGCTCTGTCCTGGGAAGAGCTGGATCTCCACGCTCACCTTCAAATAGCATTAACGGCTGGAAAATTGCAGTTCCAGCCAGGAATTAGTCCTCTTATTTGCTGACCTGTGTCAAAAAGGAAATGGAATCTGGGGATCAGTTTTAACTCTATATTGATCAGAGCATCCAGGCAACCAACACATTTCAACCCACCTCCATTTCCGCTGTGATTTTTGTGTTTGGAAAATGAATACGTGGGCTCTTTGAGAACTGGGCAATTTTCTGTGCACCTGATGAGTAATATCATTGGAGCGTTTCCTTTGATGAAGAGTTTTGATCATAGCACCAGATCTCTCATTCTGGTATTCCTATTTGCTGTAGCTGTGTGAGGAAATAAGATGACTAAGACATTCAGCCTCCTTTACAGTCCCTCTGCGGGGGACAAATTTAGCCAAAGTCTGACATAGGGGAAAGATATAGTATTGCTCTCATATCTTTTGTTTAAAGACCTCTTCACTTTCTTTTTATTGGGCCCTGGCTTCCTTCAAGGTTCCCCACCATCTCGGAATTAATCTTAGTTAATTGGATTTCCCAGTAATTGATTCTTCCCTCTGATCTGAAAGCTGGTAAAAGCTTAGGGGTATTTATATTGTTTGGTCCAGGAACTTATGTAAATATTCAGCGTCCTCTTCAAGACTAGGGCACTTCTGGGGACCCAGAAGGGTGAATCTCCAATGTGTAACCTTAGCCCATTGGCAGTGGATGGGGAGGTCCTGGGGCAAAAATACTGCTCCGTACTCTTCAGATGACAAAATTACTACACAGGTGAATTCTTTCTCCAAAGGCCAGGTCTGCCCCATTGTTGCAGAGACCTCCTTGCCCCAGTCCCTTGAAAAATGTCTGCAGGTACACAACTGTTTCTAGAAATGGGGCTCCCCGCCCCTCTCCTTTTCTCTCTCCTTTAGTGGTTGCACCTGTGGCATATGGGAGTTCCCAGGCCAGGGACTTAATCTGAGCCACAGCCGCAAGCTGAGCCCCTGCAGATGGATTCTTAGCCCTCCGTGTCACAGCAGGAACTCCATGGGGGCTTCTCTTTAAGGGAGAACTTCAGTTCTAGATTCAGGTAATTTAGGAAGAACCACCTTGCTCCTGCTGGCCCAGCCCTGAGTCTCATGGCCCGAGCTGAGATCAAGCCTTGATTTGGGCTTCTGATTTTGTTCCCCAGAGTCTGAACTACTATATTCACAGCTCAACCATAACCAGCTCCCTCTGGAATTCCCTCTGTTCCATTTCCTTAGGGATTAGAGTCTTGGGACGTGCTTCCCACCTTCCCATCTCCTGTCTACAACCTCACCGGCGTCTATACAGTCATGTTTCCTGGACAGGGTACACTGTTCTCCAATACCACGGAGGCTTCCCGAAGTCCACTGCTTGTCCCAGCGACCACCTGACTGATGTCGGCTGCTCTCTTACTATCCTGTGTCTTTTCTCCCTCTGCCAACCATTGGCTTATCAAATGCTTAGGGTGTGTCAGGCTTAATGCTAACAGCAGTTCATAAATGTTCTCAATTCATCCTTATAACAGCCCTAGACAGATTGGTTCTATAATCACAAATGTCTGAAAGATGAAGAAATTGAAGTGAAGAGAGGTTAGGTAAACTGTCTGTTGTCCTGGTGACACTAAGTGGCAGGGCTAGGGTTATAATCCAGGTCTGTTTCATTCCAGAACCTGAGCTCTTAACACTGGGCTCTCCAGAATGCACAAGCCATCCTGCACCATCCTGCACTGTCCCAAGCGCTTGCTCCACCCCAATAGACACATGCTCATCTCTTTTGTCCTGCTCTGTCCAGTGAGGTTAGTTGTGTTGTGCTTAAAAGGACCATGGGACACATGGTACAGATGATCCACAGTCATATGAGTCTCCATGCATAGCCCCTGGCTTTTTGGCTGGTCACCTCCATGAGCACTGGTTTGGCACATACTAGGCACTCAATAAATATGTAAATTTTTATTGGATGAACCGAGTGATAGCATGGAAGTCCCTTACCTCAATGCCTTGCTTTTTAAGGGGTCTCTATACTGGAATTCTGCTCTCATGCTGACCTCAATACTGTACCGCAGGCCAAATCTCCCCATACAAAGGTTCAGTAGCTCCCTGGGTCAAAAAAGAAACCCATCTTTAAGTTGAATTTTCCTTTATAAACAACCAGGTTCTTCAGCTTATTTCATAGAAATTCTTCCTCTCTCCTGAAATTTGGGCATAAGGGGAAGCAATGTGTAGACCCCATTCGAGAACATGCCAAAGATTACTGTTTTGGCAGAAAATGAGCTCAAGGTTGACAGTTCAACCACAGTGTTTGCCAGTGGCGAAGCTATCTCCACCTAACAGAGACATGAATCATCATATAAGAGTCCTATGAAATAAATACCTTCCCTTATGTTGAGTTCTGGCTAAAGGGCACGAGAAGGAGGTAATGAATTTTATTGTGTGTGTGTGTATGTCAGTGGCTGCTCATATGCTGCTGTGTATCTACATATTTATATGTGTATGTTTTACATATGGGTAAGTGTAAGTGTGAGTGTACTGCATAGGTGAGTGTGTATGTAAGTAGGAATGTCTATATGTATATGGCATGTTTGTGTGGATACAGCCTTGTTTGTATACGTACATGCATGTATGTGTGTTTATGTGTGTGTCTGCGTGTGTGTGTGTGACGGGAGAACCCGACTGAATAAGATGAAAGGCGAGAAAACACTAAGGTGAGGTTCGTTCCTTTAGAGTTTGGGAAGATTGGGGTGAAACCTTGGCCTGCAAGGGAAGTGCAGGCAAATTATAATGAGTTTATGATGGCTAGGGCTTATTACCCAAAGAAAATGATTTTGTGTGCGTTCCAAGTAGAGTCAGATAGGAAATAAAGCTGAAATTTAGATACTGTGACCATATGCTTATAACATGAGCTATATTTATAACTAAAGTGCCTTACTGGATCGTAGTTATCGTGTAATTCGAGTTAGTAATCACATGAAAAATACCTGAATCTGAAAGCATTTTCTTGCCATTTAGGAGCCGTGTGGTTTGCGGTGAATCAGTTTATTTTCTCAGTCATAAGATAGGGTTAAAAATACCCGTCCTAGCCTCTTTTACAATCCTAGGCACAGAATTTAAGGGTTGGTGTGACATTCAAAGTAAAGAAAATGAGACAGCGTGTGTAAAAAAATGTCAGCAGCTGCAAAGCTCAATACAAAGACAAATTGTTCTATGTCTGGTCTAGGGCTCGCTGATGGTTTTAAGAGGTAATAATAGTGAACCTGAGCAATGAGACCATATTTCTGCATGAAGTGGGCTGTGAAGTGTCCTCTAGGCCAACAAATAGCAGAGGGAGATGAGCAGATAAGCAACTGTGTGTGTGCGCGCGCACGCGCGCATGTGTTTGTGTGTGCGCGCGCGTGTCGTGTGTGTGTGTGTGTGTGTGTGTGTGTGTGTGTGTCAGGGTGGGGAGCATCCCACTGGCCAGTGGAGGAAAGTTTCGTCTGCCTCAGAAGACAGATTCTTCATTCATGAGGAGCTTACGAGCTCGACAAAATAGCCACCTCTGATGTTTTTGACAACATGTAGTGAAAACAGACCTGGCTTAGAATCCCATTCAATCCTAGCCGGAATTGAGTTGAGAAGTCCAAAGCAGTTAGCCTGAAAATTCTGAGAAGATACAACTTTATAAGCACAAATTCTGATGAAGGCAGATTTGATGGGAAGAGAACTGGTGGGATTAGGGACCGGGGAAGAAGCCAAGCCACTTGACACTTGTCATCTAGGTAGGGGTCCTCTGGGCAGATCGGTGGTTTCTGCTCAAGGAAAATGTGTATGTGTAGTAGAGAGGTGGAAAGATAAAATGATGCTTTTTACAGGCTAGTTACATGAACATGACGGGGAGAATCCCATTTGGGAACCACATTTAATGTATGAGAATGATTAATATTCACCCTCTTTAGAAAGCTTTCTAGAAACGCCATAGCACTAGTCGTTGAGAAAAGTAGAAGACTTTATCACCGGCAAGGCAAGGCAAGCCACCCCAAAAACTGCTCCTGTATTCTTTTATGATTAGTATCGTCAAGAAAATGGTCTTGGAGTTCCCATTGTTGCTCAACGGTAATGAACCTGACTAGTAACCATGAGGATGCTGGCTCGATTCCCCTAGCCTCTCCCAGAGGGTTAAGGATCCAGTGTTGCTGTGAGCGGTGGTATAGGTCACGGACATGGCTCAGATCTGGTGTTGCTGTGGCTGGGACATAGGCTGCAGCTACAGCTCAGATTCGATCCCTAGCCTGGGAAATTCCATATGCCATGGGTGTGGCCCTAAAAAAAGAAAGAAAGAAAATGGTCTTTTAGAAGATAAACTTGTGATTACCAAAGGGGAAAAGAGTGGAGCGGGATAAATTAGGAGTCTGGGATTAGCAGATACACAATACTACCTATAAAATAGATAAACAAAAAGGACCTACTATATATAACACAGGGAACTATAGTCTATACTGAAAAAGAATTCTTTTTTCAGATTCTCTTCCATGACAGGTTGTTATATCGTAATAACTTGTCATGGAATAGAATCTGAAAGAGAGTATCTACATATCTGTATATATCTGAATCACTTTGCTATACACCTGAAATTAACACAACGTTGTAAATCAACTCTTCTTCAATTAAAAAAAAAAAAAAAAGATGGTCTGACAAAGCGTGTTCCTTCTGATTTATTCTAACTCAAGTTGAAGTACCTGGCGGCAGGGCCAGGTGCCCAGGGCAGAATTTAAGCAAACACTTACTCTCAGTGCCACCTTCAGCTCCGCATCCTAGGAGTCTCACTGGCCTCACTACAGCCCGGCCCCTGCCTGGAAGACATTTTAAGACATTCCCATTGGAAAGCCAGGAGGGCACATTTTTTTTTTCCTTGCTGTCACCGCCCAGTTTCCTCTCCCTCAGTGCCCCTTAAAGTCTTTCATTTTGGTCAGGAATCTTACTAGGATATCGCCGTATAGGCAATATTTCACAGTGAAAACTCCAGTCCAACTTCTGTGCCTGGTGCATGCAGATTATTTTCAAAAACACTCACTCGGGGAAGGCAGAGAAGTCATGGCTCTGATAGGCTTTAATTACACCCGGGGCTCCAGGCTTTCTGGGAGGGGTTATTTCATATTCCTCTGAAGCTCTGACTTCCCCTGCAGAAAGTGATGCTGGTGGAGTTGGGGAGGTGAAGGATGAGGATGAGACAGGTACAGTCACCGAAAAGAAGAGGGGGTGAGGCACCGGAGTGGCCCAGGGACCATGGCAGGAGAGTGGGGGTGGTGGCTAGGGTGGCAGCAACTGGCTTGGAAATTTACCCTGTAAGGTTTGAGTCTGCCTGTGAGAGGGGACTCTCCCTGCTTGACACAGTCTCCATTCATTCATGCCATTCTCACCTCCCTTGTGAGGTTAACACCTGAAGACAAAGAAGACATCAAACCTTCTCCTCTCCTCGCTCTCCCATTCATATGCCCCTGCACTGTCTCCACTGAACTTTTTCTTTTCTGTAGCATACTAACGGATTTTCTACGGGCTATGAATGACGGAATTCCTTCTAGACCCTGCTAAAATTCAGTCACTGGGTTAAACAGATTAACATCATCTACCAGTGGAATACAGTGTCCCCGTATTTGTTACTTTGCAGTTACAGTACTTGATGACTTCCTAGCATATCGTTTTACATTGCCATGGCAACTCTGCGTGTTCGGCAATACCATTGTCCCCACTTTATGGAGCAGGAAAGTGAGGCTCAGAGAGATCGTGACTTCCCCAAGGGCAGCCAAGTAGGAAGTGCTGAGCGTGGGGAAGGAGCTCAGCGCTTTGGATGGCTATTCTGGAACTTTTCCTGCGGATCCTTATTGCCTCTCCAGTTAACCCAGCGGTGGATCCTGCAGAGCAATAAGGATGCTTTCAGTCTGCTTTCCCCAGCTTTCTCTCCCATCCTGAGCATCTTTTAGTTTCACCTTTTCTGGCACCAATTCCTCTTACGCCATCGCATCCTCGTCCCCATACCCAAGCAAGCCCTCACCTGGATGGTTCAGATGGGACACTATTAAGTAGATGGTAAAGTCCAGGAAAGAGCAGTTGCATTTCCAAGGGTTTCCACTCAGATACAGGGTCTGGAGTGTTACGAGGTTTTGGAAGGCAGCAGGGTCCAAGGTCTGCAAGCCGGTATTTCTGAGGTCCAGGTACCTCAACGAGCTGGTGTTGGCAAAGGTGTACTTGTTAAGTGATAACAGATGAGGGTTGTTGGAGATATTCAGCTGCACCAGGTTGCTGAGCACGGAGAAACTGTGTGGGGAGATCAAGCTTAGATTGTTGAAGCTGAGATCAAGGTAAATGAGTCTGAAGACCCCGACGAAGGTATAATCCATCACCTCCCGAATCAGGTTATTCCGACAGTCCAAATAGACAAGGTCACTGAGGAGTCCTAGATTCATTGCTGGCAAAAAACGGATGCTGTTATTATTCAGGTACAGCCTCCGGGTGTTTAGAGGTATGTCAGAGGGGTATTCAGTTAACTGTAGTCCCGTGCAGATCACTTCCTGGGCTTGACACTGACAATCATTTGGACACTTGGAGCCCGATACCAGTCCCATTCCAAAGGAAAAGAGTAACCAGCCAGGCCCAGGGCCTGAAGCAAGGGACATAGTAAGAAGCCACAACCACCCTCCGGCCACTTTCCTGCGGGGCGGGCGCTGTCCCTCTGAGCAGAGGGCTGCTGAAGGGCGGGGCGGGGCAGGGGAGGGGCCCTGGAAAGGAGTGTAACACTCTAGCTTTGTGCAAAGCAATTTTCCATTACAGGAGAACCGAACAGAAGTTGAAACGCGAGGCCCAGTGCCCCGCCACCCGGGCTTGGTGGCTCCGCTCACTCCCAGACTGCCGCTGGAAGCCTGCCCGCTTGGCGGCTTTTAAAAGGTCTCAGCCTTTCCCTGCGTTTGCAAGTCAAGGGGAGCCAGGGGAGAACCACATGACAATGAGGTTGCCAGTTGACACCTTTGTGATGTCAGCAGCCTCCGGAGACTGCCTGGCGGGGGGAGGGAGGGAGAAGTCCTGACACTACTTCTGGGTGGTG
This sequence comes from Catagonus wagneri, assembly GCA_004024745.2. Taxonomy (NCBI): domain Eukaryota; kingdom Metazoa; phylum Chordata; class Mammalia; order Artiodactyla; family Tayassuidae; genus Catagonus; species Catagonus wagneri. Next base: position 953,265 of record PVHT021183515.1, read on the forward strand.
TGGGGTTTTTTTTGTGTGTGTAACTCGGTAAGCTGGCTGTTCTTGGGGGAGTTGGGACCTGCAGCATGGGGCTGGGGGCACAGCATGGGCTGTGTGTGTGTGTGTGTGTGTGTGTGTGTGTGTGTGTGTGTGAGCTCCCCAAGGACATGCAGATTGGACCCCCTAAATCTAATTCGAAGGTCCTAGAGGGACCATGGAAATCTCCAGTCCAACTCCTTATTTATTCATTTATTTACTTATTTATTTTTTATTGATTTGAAAAGTAACTCATTGGAGGTCAGTTCTCAGCTTGGGGTTCTTCCTTGGGTATTGCCTTTGGACGGGTGCCGGTTTTGGGGTGTTGTCTGGAGACGATGGGAAAGAGATGGGTGTTGCTTCTGTAAGGAGCCTTGGTGCTCTTGAGATTGTATTTCCTTTTGCACACAACCTGGTCTGCTTCTGGAATATGCTAGTATTTCAAAATGATTCGAACCAGGATAAGATACTCTCCGGAAACAAAACCCAAATGTATGAAAAGAAAATCTGAGTGCGGTGATATGAACTCTTTCTTACCGTTTATATTCTAGGGGTTTAAAAACACTATCTCACTAGTGCTTCTGGTATGAGTTTATATCACTAGCTACCTGAAGGGTGCTGGGAAGAGTCTTTGGAGGGAAGGACGGAAATTCTGGAAGCTTAAGAGTTAGGCTGTATCATTCCCTCTAAGGGGGAAAGCACAGGGGACAAAAAGCAAAAGCATGTCAGGAATTAAAATTTATGTTTTGGGGAAAACAGGAGTTCATGCTTTGAAACATTCACATAGAACGTTGCTTGAATATTCATAAAGTCATGAAAACTATATTTAGCTTAGCACAGTGCCTGGCACCTAGTATGTAATAAATATTTATTGAATGAATGATGCGTGAAAGTCTCTAATGGTTTGCTCCCTTTTCCTGTTTCTCTGCCAAGAGAGAAATTAATAAACTCAAGTGGATTTGTGGCTGGTTAGCTAATGCTTGATTATGTTTACTTACTCAGCACTCCCAGGGTGACTGGCCATGAATTAAGATGATGACTTTGGACTGTTTACCAAATTGAAAGTGACCTTATTTAAGTAAAAATTTAAAACACTTAAGATAATGACCCAAAGGCTAATCGTACTAATCGAAGCAGGATCTTGTTGATAGAGGCATCACGCTCTCCTTATAATTAAAAAAATAAATTCTAGGCTAGGTCTTATGTGATTGCCCAGGAGAGGAATTTGGTACATGAAGCCTACGGAGAAGAATTAATTTCCAAAGTGACCGTCTCTTCTGGGGGCAAGGGGTGCTTTGACGGTGGAGCGCAGTGAGGATGTTTTATTTAGACGAAGCTGTGTGGTTTGTGTTTCCTTTGGAGGAGAGAGGATCGCTGACTTGTGGAGTGATTTTCCTGGTCTTTCACCTTCTCTTTCTTGCCCCTCTCTCTTTTTCTGGCTCTTTCTCTCCTTGGGAAACCGGTGTCTCCAGGATGCCCTAATGAATTGCCAGCCCCTTGGGTAGACTAACTTTCTCAAGACAGTAGCCTCAGGCTCAGGTTTACACCTTCTTGGCCATATGATTAGAGTGGCTCTCACTTAGAAAAGCCTTAAAAGAATAAAGCACACTAGAGCTTATTGACTGAAATATAGGGCCCCTCTCTCTCTGGCGTAGTATTTTTTTTTTTTTTTAATGCTGTTTAGGGCTGCCCCAGTGGCATATGGAAGTTCCCAGGACAGGGGTCGAAGCGTAGCTGTAGCTTCCAGCCTAAGCCACAGCCACAGCCATGCTGGATCCAAGCCCTGTCTTTGACCTATGCCACAGCTCATGGCCACGCCGGATCCTTAACCCATGGAGCGAAGCCAGGGATTGAATCTGCCTCCTCATGGATCCTAATTGGGTTTGTTAACCGCTGAGCCACGATGGGAACTCCCTGGATTATTACCATTTTTACAAAGCATTGCAAAAGGGTAAACCTCAAGGAATGGTCCTTTGGCTTGAGCTGGCTGTGTATTTTTGGGTTCTGAAGTCTGAATACCCAAAGGCTAGTTTCAGCTTTGCCAGCTTAGACCAGATTCCTGAAATGTGTTCCTCATTCTGAGACCGAGTAAATATTTGTTAAAGAGAGAATGAGTGGGAATTCCCATCGTGGCTCAGTGGTTAACGAACCCAGCTAGCATCCATGAGGATGCAGGTTCGATCCCTGGCCTCGCTCAGTGGGTTAAGGATCCGGCATTGCTGTGAGCTGTGGTGTAGGTCGCAGACGCGGCTCGGATCCTGCGTTGCTGTGGCTGTGGCGAAGGCCGGCGGCTACAGCTCCTGTTAGACCCCTAGCCTGGGAACCTCCATATGCCGTGGGTGCAGCCCTAAAAAGACCTCAAACAAACAAACAAAAAAAACAAAAGAAAGTGAGAACGAGTGGACCAGACAGAGGAGAGTGGAGAACGTAGCCTTTTCCAAACTACCTGGTCTCAGAACCTTAAGAATTCTTTTGTTCAAGGAACATCTTGTGAAACTGCTATTTTAGGGATCTTGCTTCGGGGAGTCCTCAACCAGGCAGTTTGCCCTTGGCGGAGTTGTTTGAGGTCTCTGGGGCTTTATTTTTCTCGTCTATGTACCGGGGGAGGTGAACGAGACTATTTCCCAATCTCCTGAGAACTTCCAAACTCCTTCAGAATGGAGAGGTTTCCGGGTACCACCCAGGGAGCCGGTGGGAGAAGACTTTGGGAGCCAAGAGCAGAGCCTGCCTGTTCCTTCTAATCACACCACATAGCCCCACTTGTCAGGCTGCTGCAAAGACAGAATTTGCTCCTGTCATTGAGCTCCCCGTGCAGTGGATTGACTTCAGTTTGGATAGCTGTTTTATCAGCCGATCTCCGCCCCTTGGGTGGCCGGTGTGATCCTCCTTCTGGTAGCACAGGTGGGGTGTCAGGTGAGCACGCCGAGAAGCCCCTGATATCAGGTCAATCTGTCCGGCTGAGTGTGGCCTCGGGCAGGCTCCTATTTTTAGCTGTATCTGATAGAGATGCTGACTTCCCTGCTTCAAGATCGTTCTACGGTAGCAGCTCTCTCTCGTTCCACGAGGCAGATCGGCACCACCCCTGATGCTATAAAAGGAACAGGCAGGATAACACAGAGCAAAGTAGACCCCACTGAGAGGCTCGATTTTTGGTCGCTGTGAAGCAGTGTGACTTGGTGACTCCCAGGGTCCCGATTTCCTTTCCGTAAAATAAGACAGGATGCTCTCTAAAGGGCCTTTTCAGACTTAACCGTCCTGGAAGCCCTAGTCTCTGCAGGAAGAGGACAGACGCTTGAAGCTTTAAGACCCAACCACTAGGGGCAAATTTCAAGCAACTACCCTGTGCTCGCGTAAACAGCAGTTCGTGGGTGTTAGCCAGTAAGTATTTCACCTGGGTGCATGGGTGCAAGTGCTGAGGGAAATGTGACTTGGACATGCTTTGATTTGCTCAGGAGAAAAACAGCAGAAAATAGGATAAACGTGTCTTTTGTGAAGTTAAAACTGCTAATGTTTTCAGCTTGGCACTGACCCTGGGTTAGGGACCTAGGGGCACATGTATTTATTAGTACTTTCTTCTGCTTCCTGGGCAGGGATGTTAGTGGCCTTAGGTCTAAAGAATGGTCGATGGAGTTCCCATCATGGCTCAGAGGAAGCGAATCGGACTGGCATACATGAGGACGTAGGTTCGATCCCTGGCCTTGCTCAGTGGGTGAAGGATCCAGCACTGCCAAGAGCTGTGGTGAAGGCTGGCGGCTACAGCTCCGAGTTGACCCCTAGACTGGGAACCTCCGCATGCCTCGGGTGTGGCCCTAAAAAGACAAAAAAATAAAAATAAAATAAAAGAACGGTCGAAATTTCAAGGACATTTGTGTAGGAGCTGCTGTGTCAATTCACTCCAGATTTTTGACATTGTCCGAGCCCTTTGCAGCAAGGTCACCTCAGCAGGTCCCATGGAAAGCAAATGAAAATAAACAAGAAGCTCAGCTGGGAAGAAAAAAAAAAAAGACCTTGGCAAAACATGATGGGAAGCTTGGGGCCTAAGGCCCAAATATGTACATTTATCTGTCTTCCTACCTACCTGCCTATCCACCTATCTAAACTACTTACCTACCTATCTCTAGTGAGCTTTGGGTCTGTTTTTAGTACCAGCTGGTATGGCCCACTTCTGTCTTCTCCCTTCAGGCTGCCTGAGTTCCCGCTCAGGAGATTGGGCCCTTACAGAGTGCAGGCTGGAGGAAATCACTGCAATTGCTGTGTTGCCCAGGGATGCCTTGGTTTTCAGGCTTCATCCACTTTACACATTTCTGCAGCATTCCTTATTCAGAGGACTCGGAGGGGACGCCTGGAAATTGCATACTGTTTGGGAGAGACTGGATCGCATTGTCAGCTGGTGAAATATCTATCCCCACTGCCCACGGCTAGTCTTGTGTGAGTGGTCACTGCGCCTGAAACTCACAAGGTGACTTGGCCTGAGCCCATTGGGGGGCTGGGGGGTGGACAGGGACTCTCTTTGCAGATTTCAACATGGGAGCGATCTCACCCGCGGTGCAGCATGAGCTTTGACACGAGAAGACTCCTCTGCCAGTGACTTTGGGCAAAGACCTTTGTTTCTAAGGCATTAGCTTCCCTTTTGATCAAATAAGGATGACAGATATTGCTTTTTCAGGGTTGTTATCAAGATCGCATGCGATTTAATATAACGCAGCATCCTCTGTTTACGCTCCATCTTGCGTCAGACGTGCGGTCCTCCCAACAACCCAGGAGTCATGCGCGGTCACCCCCATCTTACAGATGAAGACAAAGAACTCGAGGAGGCGCCTTTTGCCCAAGGTCACAGAGGTGGTGAGCGATGGAGGCAGGATTTGGTTCAGAAAGTTGTACTTCTGAGCGCAAGCCCTTCATTACTGAGCTATCACCACCACGTCGCGTATAAATACCTCAGAAGGTTCGGGATTGTTTTTACAGGCTCCACAGAATCATTCGTTCCCTCCCAGCTCTGAGTGGTACTTTGACTTGAGACAAGGTCAAAGCCACTGTCGTGGTATGATCTACTTAGGCTTTGGGGTTCCTTGTCGTTCAGAAGACTGATGACACTCTTCAGCTTTAAATTCTTATACTAAAGGAGTTCCCATCGTGGCTCAGTGGTTAACGAATCCGACTAGGAACCATGAGGTTGCGGGTTCAGTCCCTGCCCTTGCTCAGTGGGTTAAGGATCCGGCGTTGCCGTGAGCTGTGGTGTAGGTTGCAGACGCGGCTCGGATCCCGCGTTACTGTGACTGTGGCGAAGGCTGGCAGCTACAGCTCCTGTTAGACCCCTAGCCTGGGAACCTCCATATGCCGCGGGTGTGGCCCTAGATAAGGCAAAAAGACAAAAAAAAAATTCTTATACTAAAGTTTGTGACTGTCTTATATACATGTTTTTTTGGAGGCAAGAATGCTAAAAAGAAAAAAAAACTTGCCTAGGCTTACTCAAAAAAAAAAAAAAAAAAAGAGCGACAAAGCCAGCTCAACTCCCCGTATAGCCATGCCTGTAAGAAGGAATTCCTTCGAAGATACTCTGGAACAGGCTGGATTCCTTGATCAAACAAGGCATGGCCCTCCCTTCCGGCTGTCCTTAGATTAATCTAAGGGTCCAGAGCTCCTGAGAATGCAAAGCCGCTCTAATGGAAATCTCTCCATAGTCAAGTGTGGCTACCCTGTCCCCTGGGGCCTATTCTTTAGAGCAATATTTGAAACTGAAGCTCTCATATAGTGAAACCCTTGGGTGGTCTCTTAATTTCTACCTCCCATAGGTTCGTGGGAAGTTGGGAGGAGGGCTGAAGGACACTGAGCCCTGCCCCTGCTTCAGCATTTTCTGTGGACCCACTTTAAAGAAAACATGTCATGTGGGAGGTAAAAACTCTGAGCACACAGGTGCCGCAGGCCAGTGTTAGAGACTTCTCTCCTTGATGCTAGATAGAGGTGATAAGGATGGAGCTGGATAGTTGTGAAAGTCCCAGTAAGGGACCATAGACAGAGAGGGAAATCTGGGGAACTTGGGGAGATCATGGAAGTTAATAACTGCTTAGGAGGGCCATCAGAGAAAGGCAGGCTTGCTTGACTAGTGGACGCGTGAGATATGCCTCAGGTCACTGGGTGGGGAATGGGGTGAGGCCCGCCTTCAGGTTCAGACCAAGGGCAGGAGTTTAAGGACCGCCCTTCTGCCGATTTGAATAAGCATCATGACAGTCTTAGTTTGACTTATAGGGTCAGATACTCTCTTAGCGGATACCAAGAAGGAGCTACTGCTTGAAGAAAGAGGAAGAGGCAGTCTTTTCCCACCCCCACTCTCCTTGGATGAGAAAACTGTAGTCCACCTGATCCTGGGGGCAGTGCCTCCTCGCCTGCCTGCTTGCATCCTTCATAAGCACCCTGTCTTAATAAATCTCTTTCTTGCCTATCACTTTGTTTTCTGCTCCGAGGCACAAAGAAACTGAAGCTCGGTAAGTCTAGGCACCGGGGTGAGTGATCTTAATTTAAAGACTGTGGGTTCAAGCCCCAGTCTGGCTGTAGGCTGGGTTCGAGTCCCAGCACGTGAGTTCAATTTCCAATTTGGATTTAGGCCGGGGTTCGAGTCCTGGCATGTGAGTTCAAGTCCCGTTCTGGGTTCTGGCTGGGTTCAGGTCAAAAAAGTGCTGTCGGTTTCCAAGGGGTCAACTTGGTGTTTGATTTGGAAACTGAAAAGTGTAGCATTAAAAAAAAAAAAAGTGTAGCGTTAATCCTGAGGGAGGCTGGGGAGATTGTTTCCGTCTCAAAGTTTTCCGAGTATTTTGTTTGTTTGTTTACAGCCACACCGGCGGCATATGAAAGTTTCCAGGTTAGGGGTCAAATTGGAGCCACAGTTGCTGGCCTACACCACAGCCACAGCAATACCAGTTCCAAAGCCGCATCTGCAGTCTATGCAGCAGCTTGCTGCAATGCTAGATCCTTAACCCCCCGAGCAAGGCTAGGGATTGAACCTGCATCCTCATGGAGACAGTGTCCGGTTCTTAACCTGCTGAGTCACAGGGGGAACTCCTAGTGTCTTCAAAGGCCCGTACTTTTTTTTTCTTTTTGGAAGGTCTGGTTGTCAGAGCTAAACGAAATGCTATTAGGTACCTCACTATGCTGTTTCTGGAAGGATGGATGGAAAAGAGGAGGGAGAACCAAGATGCTCGTGGCGGGAAAGTCTACCGTATGTTGTGTGAGGCTTGAAATGAGCATCAGTACTTCCCAGTAGAGCTCACGGACCCGCAAGGGTCTTCCTAGCATTTCACGTCTGGGACGGACTGGAAAAAATTACCTTTAAGGCCAGCCCCCAGCCCCAATGATACCAAGTCAGAGAAAGGAGATAGCTGAGCCCCAGGTTAATTTGGGGATAAATGCTTTCATTTCCATCGCCAGGCATGTTCTCCAGCTGAGCCCATCTTCACCAGAGCCCGCTCAAGGGTGGGCAAGGCATGCCCCTCTCTTGTGGGTGTCCTTGGATTGATCTAAGTGTCAGCTGCAGGGTCCTTAGCCTGTCAGGGGGGCTTACATAGCCTTTGCTTTGTGGATCTCGCTACCCTCCTTCCTGGAGAGCTTGCTTGAAATGCCTCACCACAGCCCAGGCTGCAGAGGGTGAAAGATCTGAAAAAAATACCTGCGAGGAAAATCCTTGTCCATACCACCGGCTGAGTCACTTGGCCATGGTTCTCCCAGGTTAGACCCGCCACACCTCTTTGCAGAAACGGTCCACGCTGGCTTTCTTCTGAGAGTGATTCTTCTGCTCGTTGCCCTAGTAACAGAATTATTAAACCCCGTTCCAGCCTCGGGTGTATTTGTGCCTGGTGAGGTAATGTCTGTCACATCCAGGCTTTCTTTTCATTCTCACTCCCCCCCCCTTCGCTTCAGACCCTGTGTACCTCAACACCCAGTGTACTCCTGTCCTCCTGGCCTCGGTGCCTCCTGCCTGCCTTCCCGGCTGGAACTTCTGGCCTGGCAGCACTTTTTCTCAGGCTCAGAGGCTCAGTGTTGGCCAATTTCCCCATCAGTCTGGCATCTGAAGCTCCCCTTGGTGGCCCACACCTAAAGCCCGCAGCAGTCCCTGGGGCTGTAGCCAAGCCGATCGTGGCCGGAGGGCAGTGACAAGAAATAGATCCAAGAGGGACCTTCCCATCACGGGTCAGCAGTCATGAACCTGACTCGTATCCGTGAGGATGCGGGTTCCGTTCCTGGTCTCTCTCAGTGGGTTAAGGATCTGGTTTTGCTGTGAGCTGTGCTGTAGGTCATAGACGCGGCTTGGATCCCGAGTTGCTGTGGCTGTGGTGTGGGCTGGTCGCTGCAGCTCTGATTCGATCCCTATAGTGGGATGTTTCATATGCCCCACCTGTGGCCCTAAAAAGCAAAAAAAAAAAAAAGGAAAGGAAGAAAGAAATAGATCCAAGAGGAACTGAAAAAGGAGAATCCATAAGGCTTATCTAGCAATTGATCTGTTGAGAGGTAATACAATGTAATGTTTAAGGATGTGGGTTTTGGAGTTAGACTGTATGACTTGGGACAATTTTCTTAACCACTCAAAGTCTCAGTGTCCTCAAATGCAAAATGGAGATAATTCTAGTACCTTCTTCAGAAGGGTTTCTCTGCCTAAGTAAAGACCTTCTAAAGTGCCCAGCTTAGCATCATAAAAATACGAACATATTCGTTGAACAGAGAAATACACCGTATGTGTTAGTTGTGACGATGAAGATGGCAGAGAAAGGGGGGGGTGGCGGCGTGAGAAACGGAATGGAGAAAGGCTCCTGCTTTGGGGGACTGGGTGGAAATCATGCAGGTAGGGAAGCCAGGTGCAAAAGGAAGAGGTGTGTGAAGATTCACCAAGCTTTCGTTTTGGGGCTTGTTGAGTTTGAATTGTCCTAACTCACTTTCTTTGATTCTGAGGGCCAGGTACTATGCTAAACATATTGGATTCATTATCTCATGTCATTCTCACAACAAACCCTTGAGATAAGTATTGTTAACACCTGGCAAGTTTAAGTAACATGCCCGCAGTTACTAGGCAGCAGAGCTGGGATTTGAACCCAGCTCTCTGTTTGTTGTCTCCATTTTGCTGCTACGTGCACTGACTCCTAAATACCTTTACTGTAGTTTTGAAGTCAGTCCTTTTAAATGTATTTATTTATTATTATTATTATTATTATTATTATTATTATTATTATTTTTGTCTTCTTGTCCATTTATGGCTGCACCCGTGGCATATGGAGGTTCCCGGGCTGGAGTCTAATCAGAGCTGTAGCCATTGGCCTAGGCCACAGCCACAGCAACGCGGGATCCGAGCCGCGTCTGCGACCTACACCACAGCTCACGGCAACGCCGGATCCTTAACCCACTGAGCAAGGCCAGGGATCGAACCCGCAACCTCATGGTTCCTAGTCGGATTCGTTAACCACTGCGCCACGACGGGAACTCCTTAAATTTATTATTTATGTATTTGTTTATGCTTTTAGTGCTTAGATGGTCTTTGGGGAAATGGTCTGAACAGCCTTCTGTAGACAGTGCTCTGCCCCCTTATCTGGGTTCCCCGTGTGCAGCTCTGGCTTGAGGACTTTTGTGATGCATGGTCTCTCGAGCTAATGCTCAGACTCAGTGGCTCAGTGTGCAGCTCTCACTGTGGTCTTACTGCCTCATTTCTGCCCTCTCCCTGCAGGGACTCCACAAACCAGGGTCCTTGCTCTTGAAGTGAATTAGCATCTCTGAGCCTCGGCTTCCTCTGAACCCTGAGCCGTTACAGAGCTGCAGTAAGCATCAGAAGCGATAGACAGAAGTTCCCCTTCGCAGAGCTGGGCAGATGCTGGTGCTGATTCCTGAAGGAATAGGTGACCAGCTGATTGCGTATACCGGGGTATATGAGGCAGGGCCCACCCCTTTTTGTTCAACTCTGTTGAGATGGCTTCCTTTCCCACTGGTCCTGCTGTTCTGGGGTGGACTTACGTTGCTTTGGGGGTGACTTCTTTAAACTTTTGGAGTCAGCAAACCACAATGGTAGGGTTGGGTGTTCACTCTGGTGTTGGGTGTAGGCCCGTCTGCGTGGTGGGGGACGAGGGGGGTGTGTGGGGGAGGGAGCAGGTGTGGAGACGTGAGCAGGTGTAGGCTGGCTCATGTTTCCTCCACAGACTTTGGTTTTTTTTGCTTGTTTGTTTTTTGTCTTTTTGCCTTATCTAGGGCTGCACCCGTGGCATATGGAGGTTCCCAGGCTAGGGGTCTAACAGGAGCTGTAGACGCCGCCCAATACCACAGCCACAGCAACGCGGGATCCGAGCCGTGTCTGTGACCTACACCACAGCTCATGGCAACGCCGGATCCTTAACCCACTGAGCAAGGCCAGGGATCGAACCCTCAACCTCATGGTTCCTAGCTGGATTCGTTAACCACTGAGCCACAACGAGAACTCCCACAGACTTTCTTTGTAATGGGGAAAGATGCCCTACGAACCCAAAGGACATGAATTTACCTGTTGCAGACGTAACCCAGGTGCTATTGTTGTTAAAGCCTAAAGGCCAATGCAACGATTTAGGAGGTGGGGCCTTTGCAAGGAGATTAGATTGTGTGGGGTGGAGCCCTCATGAGTGGAATTAATATCTTATAACAGAGGATCTTTTTACCATGTGAGGATACGAGAAGTTTGAAACCTGAAAGGGGGCCCTCACCCAACCTTGATCTCTGACTTCCAGCCTTGGGAACCGTGAGCCGTACATTTCTGTTATTACAGAACACCCAGTCTGTGGCGTATTTTAAAGCAGCCTGAACGGATCAAGACACCAGGGCACAATGCGTTGGTTTTTAACAGGAGTTTTCTGTTCTTTTGATAACAAGACTTCAATATGGCAACTTTTAAATATTTTCCCCCTGACATTCCAGGTCCTTTCACTTTCAATAACCTGCATATGGATTTCAGTGCTATTTAATTAAGCCCTAAACCTATAAAAATACACATTTAATACTCAGAGTAAACCCTTGACTTGTTCCCCCTGAAGATAAACAGGTGAGATATCTTTCAGAGCTCCGGGTTCTGAGAAAATTAAGATTAGTTGCCATAGAGAGACAGAAACACATTAAAATGTATCATACTTTTTGTGTTTAGGAAATTCATTTAATTAAATATTCAGGGCCATCAAAGCTACCCAGACCCAGATCCCTATTCATCTGTTGGTCACACAGCCTCCAGAGGGATTTTTCTTTGTCAGGCAACATTTTTAATTGCTCCACTCCTCTGCTCAGAAACTTTTTTTTTTTTTTTTTTGGTTTTTGTCTTTTTAGGGCCTCATCTGCAGCGTATGGAAGTTCCCAGGCTAGGGGTCTAATCTTCTGTGGCCTACACCACAGCCCCAGCCACGCCAGATCCGAGCCGCGTCTGCAGCCTACACCACAGCTCACGGCAACGCCGGATCCTTAACCCACTGAGCGATGCCAGGGATCGAACTCGCATCCTCATGGATACTAGTCATGTTCTTTTCCACTGCGCCACAGTGGGAACTCCCCATCTTTTTCTTTTTTAGAGATGAGCGGTTTCTGCGGTCGACTTAAAGTATACCTGATTTCTGCAGCACGGGAGGGTAACATGTGCATGCAGAGGTCTGCAAGGAAGCCTGAGGTCTGAGGAAATTCCTAGTATGTTCTTTATGAGTCCCAGCGTGCTCAGGCACCGGCCCCAAGCCCTGGTAAAATCTATGACAGGCCAGTGAACTTCAGAGCGTCTAGAAGCTGCTCTGGCTGTGACTCTGATCTCCTCCCTGCCCTTCCTTCTGTTCCCCTAAAAACCAAGCATGGGGCTGGGGGTGGGGTTGGGGGGCGGGCTAGTTGGGATGGGCTCCGACGGTGACCTGCCCACAAAGAGCCTAACTGGGAATGCGGGGACCTGAATTTAGTCCCGGTGCTTTCATAAACTCACTGTGCACCCTTGGCTAAGTGCCTCAGCCTATGCCTCTGTCTGTTCGTCTGAGAAACATGGGGCTCTGTCTCTGGGTCTCAGGTGCTGTGGCCCAGGCCAGGGACAAGCCGTGGGGCAGGATCCAGCCCCTTCTCCTCCTCCTGAAAGGCACGTCCCGGCTGTCCTTTCCCGCACGGTGTTGTCCAAGCTAATGGTGCAGGTTTCTCAGACTGGTGCAAACTGGCATTGGCAGCCTGGAGACCTGGAACTGCCAGGAGTCACTGGGAGAAGAGGGGAGATGGAACTCGGACACAGCGAAGCTCCGAGCTTCCCCAGGGTTGTGGGACGGGGGCGAGAATTGTCCACCTGCAGAGGAGCCACCATCCCTGGAGCCGGTCAGAACAGTGTACTTACGTGAAATCAAAACTCTGGGAGTTCCCGTCGTGGCGCAGCGGAAATGAATCTGACGAGGAACCGTGAGGTTGTGGGTTCGATCCCTGGCCTGGCTCAGTGGGTTGAGGATCCGGCGTTGCCGTGAGCTGTGGTGTAGGTCGCAGACGCGGCTCGGATCCCGTGTTGCTGGGGTGTGGTGTAAGGCCGGCAGCTGTGGCTCCGATTAGACCCCCAGCCCAGGAACCTCCATATGCCACAGGGGTGGCCCTAAAAAGGAAAAATAGATAAATAAATAAAAGATCAAGATTCCGGTCTTTGGTTTTGGTGGTAAGGAACCTCCCCCTGCAAAACGAAACTAAACCAAAACAGAGTGTGGAGGAGGTGGTGGTCTCCACTTGGAGAAATCAAAGTGGATTTGTTATGTCCGAGGACCCTGTTAGAACAACAGGGGAGGCTGAGAAATCTTATCGATAAGACAAAACGTGTCCCGTTAGAACAGTATGTGACCAGACAGAAGTGGATTTTTTTTGTTTGCTTTTTGAGTTGAAAACATAGCTCACGCCCATGGGAAATAATTCGAGGAGTTCAAATAAATATCACTGACAAATACATTTTCCTCCCGCTCTCGCTCTTGGATCTTCATTCACAGAGGCGGCCATCCTTTACAATCTGTCTATGCTTCGAGAAGTATTCAAGCTGTCACCTTCACTCGGCTTTTTTGTTTTTTTGGTTTTTTTGGCTTTTTGTTTTTTAGGGACGCACCTGCAGCATATGAAAGTTCCCAGGCTAGGGGTCAAATCAGAGCTGTAGCTGCCGGCCTGCACTACAGCCACACAGGATCCAAGCTGCCTCTGTGAACTATGCTGCAGCTTAAGGCAATGCCAGATCCTTAACCCACTGAGCGAGGCCAGGGATGGAACCTGCGTCCTCGCAGGGACATTGGGTCCTAAACCCCGAGCCACATCGGGAACTCTTTCACTTGGCTTTTTTCCCCGTAACGTAGATGTTAGAGATTGTCCTCTCCCAGCACATTAATCATTTAGATATGCATTTGAGTATGAGGTGCTGACTGGTCCAGGCACTGGGAATACAGCGGTAGAAAAGCAAGATCTCGGAGTTCCCGTCGTGGCTCAGTGGTTAACGAATCTGACTAGGAACCATGAAGTTGCGGGTTCGATCCCTGGCCTCGCTCATTGGGTTAAGGATGTGGTGTTGCCGTGAGCTGTGGTGTAGGTCGCAGATGCGGCTTGGATCCCGCGTTGCTGTGGCTGTGGCGAAGGCCGGCGGCTACAGCTCCTGTTAGACCCCTAGCCTGGGAACCTCCATATGCCGCGGGTGCGGCCCTAGATAAGGCAAAAAGACCAAAAAAAAAAGGCAAGATCTCAGTCCTCCTTCCCATTCTGGTGATTAATGTACACGCAAATGCTAAATATGTAATATAAGGTCAGATAGTGAGAAGAGCTGTGATGGAAAAGAAAACAGCAGCAGATTAGAAGTGATTGGGGGCTCTTTTAGATAAGGTGGCCTGGGAAGGCCAGCCTGGGGAGATGACGTGGAAGAGGGATGTGACACCAGGCCAAGGGTGGGAGGCATGAGCTAGCCAGATGGAAGGAACAACACGAAGACCCCAGGATGGGGATCATGGGCACGTGTCTGGCATGGTAGAGGGGCGGGAGGGGGCTGCTGTGGATGGGGCTGATGAGAAGGGCGTATGACGGGAGAGGAGGTCACAGAGCCAGGCAGGGCACACAGCGCACGAGGCCCTAAGTGATACGTGAATCCACTGAATTGTTTGGGCAGGGGATTGTAGCTGCTATGTTGCCTTCCACCTGCTATGTGGTGAACAGACCGTCAAGGCGCAGGAATGGAATTGATGGGGACCAGGTCAGGGCTAGGGTGATAACAGTCTTTTATATTTTTTATATTTATATGTGTATATATTTATGTGTATACATAGATTTATAGGTATATATATAATTTTTGTATTTGATAATTTTTTTTTCTTGTAGGGCCACCCCTGTGTCATAGGAAAGTTGCTGAGGTTGACTCATAGCTGCACCTGCACGGCCACAGCAACTTGGGATCTGAGACGCACCTGTGACCTGTGTCACAGCTCGTGGCAACCCTGGATCCTTGACCCACTGAGTGAGGCCAGGGATTGAACCTGCATCCTCACGGATGCTATATCGGGGTTCTTAACCTGCTGAGCCACAATGGGAACTCCTTGATTTATATTTTGAGAGTAGAACCTGCAAAATGTGGGGTGTGAGAGAAAGCACGCAAAGTGACCTGAGTCAATGGGTGAATGTCCCCCAGTTACTGAAGTGGGGGGGCCATGGGGAGGGAAGGGTCCATAGGGTAAGAACTGCTTTACTGTGGCTCAGGTGTGTTATACACAGGATGGCTGTTTCATGTCCCTGTAGGATGTATGAGTCTGGAGGGCCTGGCTTGGGTTAGAGCTAGAGTTGGAAATTTGAGTGCCATCAGATATTTTAAACTCTGGGCCCAGATGGCCACCAGGGATTGACTGCAGAGAGAGGATGGAGAGAGAAAACTGGGACTGATTGCTGGGTTGCTCTAACATTTAGAGCTTGGGAAGAGGGAGGGCCGGCAACAGAGACTGAGACGGGAGGACCAGGGAGGAAGGAGAAAAACCTAAGAATGTGGCATCCAGGAAGCCCAGTGATGGAGCTGTGATTCAACCCACCTCCTCTGAATTCTTTCTTAAAACATTTTATTGAAATATAGTTGATTTACAATGTTGTGTTGATTTCTGCAGTACAGAAAAATGATTCCATTATACATACATACATGCATTATTTTTCATATTCTTTTCCATTATGGTTTATCACAGGATATTGAACGTAGTTCCCTGTGCTACATAGTCGAACTTTGTCATTGATCCATTCTACATGTAAATGTTTGCCTCTGCTAATCCTAAACTCCTAGTCCATCCCTCCCCTAATCCCCCTCCCCTTGGCAACCAAGTCTGTTCTCTGTGTCTGTGAGTCTTTCTGTTTTTTTTTTTTTTTTGTCTTTTGTAATTTTTTGGGGGCTGCGCCCGCAGCATATGGAGGTTCCCAGGCTAGGGGTCTAACAGGAGCTGTAGCCGCCGGCCTTCGCCACAGCCACAGCAACGCGGGATCCGAGCCGCGTCTGCAACCTACACCACAGCTCACGGCAACGCCAGATCCTTAACCCACTGAGCAAGGCCAGGGATTGAACCCGCAACCTCATGGTTCTTAGTAGGATTCATTAACCACTGAGCCACAACGGGAAATCCAAGTCTTTCTGTTTTGTAGATAGGTTCTTTTGTATTGTATTTTAGATTCTAAGTATAAATGACATCACATGGTATTTGTCTTCCTCTGTCTGACTTAGTTCACTTGGCTCAATTCTCTCTCTTTCTCTCTTTCTCTCTCGCTCTTTTTTTTTTTTTTTTTGGTCTTTTTAGGGTCACAGCATATGGAGGTTCCCAGGCTAGGGGTTGAATGGGAGTTGTAGCCGCTGGCAACTCCAGATCCAAGCCGCATCTATGACCTACACCACCAATGCAATGCCGGATCCTTAACCTACTGACCGAGGCCAGGGATCGAAACTGAGTCCTCATGGATACTAGTCAGATTCATTTCTGCTGAGCCACTACCAGAACCCCTGGCCCAGTTCTTTTTTGTGTCCGCATTGCATTCCATTGGGTGGCTGTGCTGCTGTAGCTTGTTTAACTAGTCCTCTATCCTTTGGTGTTAGATTGTTACTAAGTCTTGCTGGTACATGGTTGACTTTATCAGCAGTTCTGGGTGAGGCGCTCACAGGAAACTGTAAAGACCCCTGTTTTCCTCTTGTAGCCCAATGAGTAGACCTGGCTTGCTGAGAGCACCATTCACACTTATATAAATAACCACTGAAGGAGCCAGAGGTTAAGAACAGGAAAGCCCTTCAGAAACCGCTATTCCAAGCCACTCCTACGGGCAAGAAAGCAAACCTGTCTAAAGTCATCCGGCACCTTGGCCACAGCCAGTGTTGGAAGACAGTTCCTTGACTCTAAGCCCACTCTTGGCAGAATTCCGCGTGGCACCCCAAGGCATTTCCAAGCAGATCTGCTGAGCTGCGGGATGTGGATGTATCTCGATTGAAGGCAGTGAGGGGTAGATGAACCAGCAAAGACTGGGGGCCGAACAGGATTCCTGGAGTGAATCCTGACTCCGGTTCTTACTACATGTGCAGCGACGTACTTGACTCCGAAGCTGTTTTCCTATAGACTGGTAATGCTATTACCTGTCACCATGTGTAGCTGGAAACTCCCGCCCCAGCCGTGTGGGTAGCAGACGGTAACTGTGAACTCCTTCACCCCCCACCCCAGTTCTTTCTCTTCCTCCTAACGCAGTTGTTTCCATAGAGAAATTGGAGACTTCCTCCTAAATCTCGAAGGAAGCAAAGGCCTCAGAAACTGAGCCAAAGACAGTCCTCTGTGCGTATGTGCGCGCTTTAAAGCTTTGTCTTGTTCTGAAAATAACATCTCAACACAAATGTCTCTAAGCAAACCACGAATATATTAGAATTATCACTTTCAAAGTGTGTGGGGATAAGCATGAGAGAGATGAAGGAAAACAGAAATCCCTTGATAATCCTCGTTTTAAAACAAACCCCTTATTTTTCTGAGTAGAACTCCTTTTTTTCACCCTCTTGATTATTATGCTTTTTGCCAAAACATGGAAAATATGGAAAGGATAAAGAAGAAAATAGAAATAATACATAATTCCATCACCACCGTTAACATTTCAGCACATTTCCAGTCTTTTTTTGTGTGCAGATGCTGACATGGGCATCCCAGCTTTTCTCTACGAGAGGCCTGGCTTCCAGCTGTGACCTCCTCTGGGACTGGCCTCAGCCTTTGTGCCAAGGTCCCTGTGTTCCAGAGGTGGCCCCAGACATGACCGTGAAAGGTTGTGCCACAGCAGCCTGGCCAGGTCTCAGGCAATTTCCCTTCTGATTTTGGTTCACTTTTTATTGGGCTTCGTGTGATGTTCAATTAATTTTTTTTTCTTTTGCCATCTTTTCCAGGGTTGTTTATGCCTGAAGAATCTCTCCTCAGCCAAAGATCAGGCAACTGCTTTTTCTCCTTTTGTTAAACGTGTTACTTTTTATGTTTAATTCTTTAATCCGTCTGAGAGTTTATTTTATGATGTCAAGAAAGTGTCTGGTTCGTGTTCTTGCCAAGTAGTTTTATGAGTGCCATTTATTGCTTGACCAAAGGGAAATTACTTAACCTCTTTTAACCTTCATGTCATTATTAAGAGAGGATAATGTAGGGAGTTCCCCTTGTGGCTCAGTGTGTTAAGGACCTGATGTTTTCTCTGCAAGGATGTGGGTTTGATCCCTGGCCTCACTCAAGTGGGTTAAGGATCTGGCATTGTAGCAAGCTGTGGCTTAAGGCTACAGCTGCAGTTCGGATTTGATCTCTGGACATGGAGCTTCCATATGCCACAGTAAATCCTGGAGTTCCCATCGTGGCTCAGTGGAAATGAATCTGGCTAGTATTCATGAGGACACAGGTTTGATCCCTGGCCTTGCTCGGTGGGTTAAGGATCCAGGGTTGCCGTGACCTGTGGTGTAGGTTGCAGACATGGCTCGGATCCAGTGTTGCTATGGCTGTGGTGTAGGCTGGCAGCTGCAGCTCAGATTCGACCCCTAGCCTGGGAACCTCCATATACCGTGGGTGTGGCCCTAAAATGACACACACACACAAAGGAATGCATCGAAGCCTGTGCTCTTACACTGGCTACCTGAGTTAACATTTCTGCCTCAGTAGGTCCAGTTCCAGGGCACGTGTGTTTACAGATGAGGAGCGGAAGGAGATACAGAGCCTGGGTTGGGGTTGGGGTGGTGATCAGACAGGGAAAGTGGCCTTGTGTGA
>PVHT021183515.1:974686-989340 GCA_004024745.2 Catagonus wagneri
CCTAGATAAGGCAAAAAGAAAAACAAAACAAAACAAAAAAAGGGATCCAGCGTTGTCACCAGCTGCAGCATAGGTCGCAGACGTGGGTAGGATCCCGCGTTGCTGTGGCTGTGGTGTAGGCCAGCAGCTGCAGCTCCGATTTGACCCCTAGCCTGGGAACCTCCATATGCCACAGGTGTGGCCATTCCAAAGAAAATGGCACCTCAAGAAGTACAGACAAAGAAAAAGGAGATGAAAATAAGTTCTCTGAAATTGGGAATTTTACTTCCTTGACTTTTCGGTGATTTAGGGAATTGAGAACAGGGAGTAGGGCATCGTGGAGAGATAAGATACACTGGTTGATTGAATCAGGTAACGCACAGACTAGAGAAACAGCCTTGGGTGAACCAAGAGTTAACACGGTGCTCTTGAAGAGTAATTGGTAGTGATTGAGTGATGGTAATACTGTGAATCCTCTGCTAAGTGCAAGTTTCCTCTTCAGGACAGGAATTTGATGGGGCCCCTTAAAAGGAGGTGACTTGGATGGTTCTTTTTATTGGGGAAAAAGTGAAGATAATTTGCTCTGGCTTTGGAACCTAATTTCTCATTGTTCTTCATCGCGTGGACTTCCGCCTAGCCAGGCAAGTCTATTCATTATTCCCTAAATCTAAGTGGACATTGCAGATCCCGCCTCTGTGCCTGTGTTTCTGCCATTTCTTCAAGACCCAGTGCTAGCTGCTTTTGGAAAGCTGGCTCGAAAACCCTTCCAACTTTCCTCCTTTTCCCGTAATCTCTTTCCTGAATTCCCCCCCCCCCCACTATCGTTCTCTCTGTAACCTATTTGGCACTGACATAATTGAATGCAAAGCTAATTAGTGTTGTATTATACATCTATTTACATCTCCAAGTAGATAATGCATTTCTTGTTGCCTGAGACCTGGTTTTATATTTCCTTATTATCTTCCCCCAATCCCCTACCAGAGGCCCAGTACAAATCTGGACCCATACCAAGTATCCAAAGGTTACCTGATAATTTGGTGTTTTTTCAGAAGATTGCATGAAGCTCATTTCCAGGTAAATCTCGGCGGCTTATTCTCTTTGTGATGCTAACACGGCAGGAACAAAGCGGCGGCTGGCTTCAGGCTTAGCACTTTGAGAGGACTTTCAAGAGGAACAAAATAGTTGTAAGGAGGGTAGACAGATAAGCAGCTGGTCGGTGTTCCTCTTCTAGAATTTCGCTGCCAAACTAGCTCCCTGGATGCAAAGTCGACTGGGGCGTGACCTTGTCTTCTCTGCACAGGCTAAGTGTGGGAGACAATAAGGATATAGATGACAGCAAGATAGTGTGGTAAGTGCTGTAACCAAACAGACCCCTATGGGACCTTCCTGGGGCAGGCACTTCCCCCATATCCTCTGCCTTGGCTCCTCTCTAAAGTACCTGGGTAACTGGTATCTGATGCTCATTTCCTGAGTTGTTTTACAAATGTGAAAATTCCCCCCTCCTTCCCCACCAAATGCAAGAGGTTAGCAACTTGAGGACCACAGAGCCCCCAGGGCTCCTAGATTGATACTGTTAACCTCGGTGACATCGCCATCAGCCAATCAGAATTCTGCCTGAGCTGATCATTTACCTTGGGACCACCCCACCCCTACCTGGCTTTTGAAAATGCTTTGCAAGTTTTGGTTCAGGGAGTTTGGGATGTTTGGGAGGGGGGCACAAGCTACCTGTCTCCCTGCATGGCCCTGCAATAAACCTTTCTCTGCTCCAAACTCGCAGTTTTTTTGGTTTGTTTGGCCTCACTGTGCACCAGGCACACAAAGTTGCAGTAACAGCCACACGATGGCGGCATGTATAGGGGCCACGGGAGCCCAGAGGAAGGGCATTAAAATGAGGCTGGGTTAGGTGGTTAGGGAAGACTTCCTGGAGGAGGCAGTGCTTGACCTGAATTCAGACATTGAAGAGCCAGAGGAAAAGATTTTGCTGACCATAACGGCCCAAGTCACGGAAAGGTGCTGGGGTAAATTTAAAAGAGAGGTTCTCTAAGAGAAAGTTATTTTTACAAAGAAGCATTGGGAAATCAAGGGATTTAATTACAACTGCCTCACGAGCGGGATTTGAAAAGGAGTGGGAGGCTCATGGAAACCTTAATTGCTGAGAAAAGTTAAGAGGAGAAATATGACAGAAGTAATGGGTCTGTATGTATGTCATGTCTGATTTGTCATTTTTCTAGACAGGCACTCTGCCTCTTGTCTTCTCGGAGAAAAAAGATCCTTCTTGGGAACGTGGAGATACCATTTAGGAAGCAGAAAGGGGACCTAGAAATATTCTCCATTCCTTTCAGGGAAGAAAATGTCCATCTTGGGTGACCTGACTGTTAAGAAGAATAATAAGAACTTGTTCAGTGATAATAACGTGTGAGGTGCCTGCAAGAGGCCTGAATCAGGCTGAATAATTTCTTCCTTCCTTTAGAAAATAAAAAACAGCTTGCTTGGTTTCTCTTCCAATTTATTCTTGTGGCTTTCCATTCCTTTTGGAAATCTAGGAGGATGCTTATTTCCATTCCTTTTGGAAATCTAGACCAACCGTTCTGTATTCAAAAAGCCTGTCCTCGTGTGCATTAAGTGGGGTCTTTAAGACTAATGCAATACGCAGGAAAATGTGATAAACAGTGCAACATTTAGCAGCTTTTAGTTTGTAAAGTGAAAAAACCAAAGGCATCTGAAAAAATGGTTGGTCACATCATGATCAGAGCACAAGATGCCAAGGCAGAGAAATGGTGAAATGAGAAGCGTGGAACTGGACCCAGCCTCCTGGCTTGTCCGCACAGGGATTGCTAGAGTCAGAGGGCAGGTTTTCAGGATGAAGTTTCTGTAACTGTTAGAGCATAAAGGTACTAGAGGGAATGAATCTGTTGGTGTACACAAACGAGAATAATGTGGCTGCAAAAAGGAGAGGCTCCATATGCAGGTAGAGGATAGATTAGACTATTTCTAACTCAAACTCTGATCCCATGACTCTCTGAATCAGGACTCAGTAAGATTTTTTTTCACAGGCTCTAATATCTCAAAGGCCAAGGGAGTCCTTGGGGGTGTACATATATCTATATATCTATATGTGTGTGTGTGTGTGTGTGTGTGTGTTTCTTTTCTCCCCTGAGCTTTAATAATTTTCATTTGTAAGTACTTTACAGTTTGTGGGAGCCTTGTTTCATAGACTCTCTCGGTTATCTCTTGCCACAATGATGCTGCGTTAAAAAATGATGCTATGAAATCTCAGTGGCACAAAACATTAAGTGTTAACTGCTCACATGTCTGGAGGTTGGCTAGGTGGTTCTGCTGATCTTGGCTAGGCGAGGCTTGGCTTAGCTAGGCTTGTATAGCTGGAGGTCAGCTGACTGTCACTTGGTCTAAAACCGACTCAACTGAGATGACTTGGCTAACTCAGCTCTGATCTCCTGTCTTCTTTCAAGCTAACCCAGATGTGTTCTCACAGTATTGGGAGTTGCTAGAAAGGGTCTAACAGAGCAAGCGGAAACCTGCAAGTCCTCCTGTACTGGCCAAAGGAAGTCACATGGCTGAACTCAGTGTCAGGCTGTGGGGACCTGTACTCACTGCTTTTGCTGGAGGAATTAATGTCATCTGGCAAAGTGTTTAAACACAAGAAAGGCAAAAGCACTAGATTACAGCAGCCTATACTGCACAGGTATCCCTTTACTTAATCCTCACAGTGTAATCCTTCATCCTTGAAGATTGGTACTATTGTCCCTCCTTTTATGGGTTAAAAAAATGGACACTGAAAAGGTTCAAAAAAAACTTTTCTGAGGTCACATGGCTGGTCAATAGCAACTCTGAAGCTGGACTATTGGTCATTATGTTACAAATGCAAGGCACTTTCCATTGTACTATACCGGTTTAATTAAGAGCGTGAATCCCAGGACTTTGGTCAGGGATTTGGCATCTTGTGCTCTGATCATACTTCAGATTGATCTGAAGATTGTCTCTTTTTTTTGTCCCTTTTTTTTTTTTTTTAATGGCTGCACCCGCGGCATATGGAGGTTCCCAGGCTAGGGGTCTAATCGGAGCTGTTGCCGCAGGCCTACGACACAGCCACAGCCACAGCAACGTGGGATCTTAGCCACATCTGCAACCTACACCACAGCTCATGGCAATGCCGGATCCTTAACCCACTGAGCAAGGCCAGGGATCGAACCTGTAACCTCATGGTTCCTAGTCAGATTTGTTAACCACTGCGCCACAACGGGAACTCCCACTTCTAGTAGATTGGTAAAGGAATGTATGTGGCCCTCAATGTTGTCTGAACTGGAGAATACATAAACTTGTACTTATTTATTCTTATAATCCTATCTCTGAAATTCCCAGCAGTTGTGTAAAATATAACACTTTCCCCTAATAAAATCCTAGGAATTCACTAGTTATCTAAAAACTCATATACTTGTAACTAGGTAGTTACTTCGTGTATTTGTCTGGGTAGGTTAAATGCGTAACTCAGTCCTCCTAAATCTTAGTGATGTACAACAATCACTACAATAAACAAAGCTTACTTCTTGCTCCTCTTAGCCAGAACTCAAGCACATGGCTATACCTAATGGCAAGGGAAGCTAGAAAATAGAGTTTAGCTTGGCCAAGAAAAGAAGATACTGATAAACTCTTAGCAAAACCCAAAGGAATGGATCATAGCATACGTGAGTTTTGAAGAAGACTAGGAGGTATGCATTAGGTGACAGAAGGTATGGGGCAAAGGAAGATGAAAGAGAAGAGCTTGAGACACTATCCAAAGAAACTGTAGACCCTTGGGTCTAAGGCATTAGGCATAGTATACTCTCTACTCTATAGGCAAGATGATCCTCAAGAACTACGAATTTAAGAATCTAAATCTGGGAGGAGTTCTTGTTGTGGCTCAGTGGATTAAGATCCCAACATGGTGTCTGTGAGGATGCGGGTTCAATTCCTGGCCTTGCTCAGTGGGTTAAGTATCCAGCATTGCCGCAAGCTGCGGCATAGGTCACAGATGTGGCTCAGATCCAGCATTGCTATGGCTGTGGCGTCTCCCAAGTCTACAGCCCATGGGATGCTATTTCAAAATTCTTGTCACCCTCTATCTTTCTTGGGTGTAACCGGTGAGTTTTATGGAGAAGAGCCTGTTACACTATGTACAGTTCTGCTTCATCTGTGTCTACCAGGGGTTCTATGTTTCTTGCCAGCCTAAACTTAGTCTTTAGCTAGGCTGAAAGTTTTAGCTGAATTATTCTTATCTGGGTCCAGTGACATTTGCTTCAGATTATCATGTACTTGTGTTTGTCTCTGTAGAGGTGCTTGTGGTTTCCTTAAATTTTGGGTTAGCAGGTTGCCCTTCAGTACCAGCTCTCTGATGGGTTCAAGAAAAGTTGTGGATTTGTAGATTGTCCAACCTTTTTTATTTATTTATTTTTTGGATGTAAGGGTAGGAACAATGCTTTCTTCCAATTTCTACATCCTAAGTGAGAAGGTAACACACTCTTCTTCCTCTTCTTCTCCTTCTTCTTAACGAGTAGCCAATATTTTATAATAACTATAAATGGAATGTAACTTTTTTGTAGCTGAATCATTTATTTATTTATTAATATTCGATATGTCTTTCACGAGTGACTACTCTGTACCAGCCAGTGCAGACACTGGAGACACAGTGCTGAAAACAGACACAGGGTCTGCCCTCATGGAGCTTACATTCTAGTGGTAGACATAAAAATCAGTTTTTGTTTTTTTTTTAATCTTTATAGGGCTGCACCCACAGCATATGGAGGTTCCCAGGCTAGGGGTAGAATCAGAGCTGTAGCCTCTGGCCTATGCCACAGCCACAGCCATGACAGATCCGAGGTGAATCTGCGACCTATACTACAGCTCTTGGCAATGCTGGATCCTTAACCCACTGAGCGAGGCCAGGGATTGAACCTGTGTCCTCATGGATGCTAGTCAGATTTGTTTCCCTTGAGTCATGATGGGAACTCCCAGGTTTTTTTTTTTTTTTTACAAACACTTCTTAAGAGCATTATCAATTTTTCCATTTTACAAAAGTGTAGAATAGTATTTCTCTTAATGTCATTTCCAGACCATCTATATCAGAATGATAAGTTTATTTACAAATGTTGATTCTGAAGCCGAACTCCAGACTTATAAATCTGAAAATTTTAAGGGCTATTCATCTTATCATGTTCCTCAGATGATTCTTATACATCTTAAATTTCAAAATGGTTCAATTCAAAGTCAGCAGCAAATCTTTATCAGGGCTTATGTTATACCAGGCATTTTACAAAGACTGTCCTATTTAAATCTCACAGGACACCTGTAACATGGGCTCTTTTATCATCCTCTTTCCAGGCTATGCTCCTGGGTCTCAAACAGGTAAGTCAGCTTGTCCAGGGTAACACAGCAAGGATGTGCTGGGATCCAGTTCAAACTCAGATGGTTTGATTCTAAAGCCCAGGATCTTTTAAAAACTGGGATATAATTCACATCTCCATCTTATAAAATTTACAATTAGTGGTTTTTAGTATTTTCACAAGATTGTGCAACCATCACTGCTATCTAATTACACATTTTATTTTCATCACCCTGTGAAGAAACCCCGTAGCTCACTTCCCATTTTCGTCTCCCTCCAGTCCCCCCGGGGGAGGGGCATTTCATGTAAATGCAATCATACAATATGTGGCCTTTTGTGTCTGCTTTCTCTCACTTAATAAAGCCACAGATCTTAATCACTATGTCAGAAAATGAGAAATGGGCTTTCATCTGCTTTGACAAAAAGGACTAACACCTGTCAACTTGGTAGTGCAGGAGGAGACAGGATACCCATGAAAGCAAAGACAAGAATTCCATTCACTTTAATGATGACTCCCAGTGTGGCCCGTGGGGTGCACCGGGCCACACTGTCCCTTGAGAAGAGATTTCGCGCGGAGAGCAGAGTTTCTGGGCTGCAGCCTGGAGTATGGTGTTGGGGGTGGGGCGGGTGGTCCACTGCTGGTTCCGCTCAGGGTTCGCGTCTCCATCCTCTTTCCACCCCGGGTGGGCCACGTTCCAGTCTTCCCGAGGGAGGAAGCAGGAGGCCGAGGCAGCGGGAGAAGCTGGCGAGCGACGGGAAGGGCTGGGAAGAGGCGATGGTTCTCACGGAGCGGCTTATCAGCGCCGGAGGCTCCGGACTCTGCGCACGCGCAGAGGCTCCCGCGCGCCCAGCTCCGCAGAGCGGGGCCGAAGCCTTCACGACAGGCGGCCAGAGGGGGCGCTATTGCGCCCGGGCGGCCGGTGAGCAGAGCTGCGGACGGAAATTAAGAGGGGCTTCCGCGCAAGCTCAGATTCCCGGGACCTCAAGACCGGGTGGAGGAGCTGAAGAAGTACTTCTCTTAAGGGAAGCCTGGGCCGGAGTCCTCCCGCTGAGTCTTCTGTCCCTGGTGATGTTGGACCGGCGATGGTAGGTCCTGACCAAACTTCAGGCATGTGCCTGAAGCCATGGCTTCTTTCTCTTCAGCGATGATGGTTCGGTTAAGAGGCAGTGCTTTACAAGGCATTGCAAAGTTCGTGGATTTGGTTGGTTTGCGAAAAGATTACGTAAAATCAGTTTAGAAAAGCACAGCAAACTTATGGAGACCTCCTAGGAGCAAAGCATAGGGCTGGATACCCTCTCAGTTACTGGCGCCTGTCAGAATTATCCCTACAGCGAGAGACAAATTTCTGGGTTTCACTCCCCGAAGATTCTGATTCTGGGATCTGAACCGGTCCCCGCGTTCTGTGTTTCTCATAGGCATCCTCAGGTGAGGATGATGTAACAGGTCAGGGACAGGCTGGCAGGAAGTGCTGGAGGTTGATCCGTCTCAGCTATTAATGTGCTTATGAATCAGCCGAGGATCTTGTGAAAATTCAGGATCTAATTCACCCAGCAGGTCTGGGATGGGGCCAGAAAATCTGCATGTCTAATAACATCCTGGGTGGCGTTGACCCGCTCTTCTGGGGACCCCCTTTTGCGTGATAAGGCTGTAGGGGGTGTAAGGTCAAGGATAAAAGCCCTGGTTTCCAAGTAAGGAGCTTACTGTGGAGGGCAGAGAGACCTGCCTGCAGCTGACTCAAAGTCAAGGGGAAGTGGGCTGTCCCCACAAAGACCCAAGTATGCAATGGCTGTGCCTCCCTTCTTTGCTTCAGTGCATGTCGGTAATGCGACCTCCAGATAAGACAGTGTGTGCAGTATCTGATAAACTGTTTAGCAATGTAGGAAAGTACATTACATATCTGACACGTAGTTTCATCTCACATGGCTAATATCTTCAGAAGAAAATATTGATGCTAAAGATGTAAGCCCCAATTTTCCAGAAACTTTACTGATGTGGAAAACTTCATTTCCTGGTAATGCTGGGTAAATCTGTGTTTTGTAGGGGGCTCCATATGTTGTCGGTGCTCATGAATTGTTCAGTTTTATTATCCTCATTAACAGGGATAATGCTTGCTTTTTAAACAATCATGATCACCATCTGGAGCCTGGAAAACCATCGTTGGAGGTTCAGGTAGAAAGAGGAGGCAGTTCTGACTGGGTCCCAGCCCAATTATTTCCCCTCTGCCCCAGCCCTGTTTGTGTCCTATTGCTTGGCTGCCAGGCACCCAAGAACCATACAGACAGATGGGATGTTAGTTCTGGTTCGCGAGAAAGCAGAAACCAAGCAAAACAGAACAAAATTCAGAGGGTGCCAGAAACGTCGGTTCCGATTTCACTGTTTAACCTCATTCTAATCTGAGCAGATACAAAGCAGCCTTTCCACGTGTGTTCCCTTCATAGCCCTGGTGACTCCAGACTTTGCTCTTGGCATTGTGACAAGCGGCCCGATGTGTCACTGCTCTCCCAGCTCTTGGGGTGAAATGGGTTTGAGCCCCTGAGCATCTTCTCTTTGTGCTTCGAGGGGAAGGATTGCCTTGTTAGGAGGAGGTGGATAGACCTCCAAGTGCCTGGTAACCATAGCAACCACACACGCCTGCTCTAGTGGGTTCTTGACAGCCCCTCTCCAGACCTTTCACAGACCGATCTTTTCAGGCGCTCCCAGCTTGGAACAAAGCAGCATTCTGAGACCATCTCAGCCGAACAGAACATGCAGGGGCAGTTCGGGAGTACTGATCTGCCTGCCTTTTTTTTAATACCTAAGCAATCAGAACCTCATGGGGTAGGAGGAAGAGCTAGAAGAACTGGGAAAGTGATGAGGGCAACGTGAGCAAAAGCTCATTAAAGAAACAGAAGACCTGCTGTAATCACTAAAATCAGGAGGCGATCAAATGCTTATGTTCAGAAATCACTCAACCCACTATAAGGAATTATGCCTAGGGGTTTGCTGCAAGGATGGCGGGTAGGCAGTTTAGTCTGAGATCGTTTTCTAGAGAAGGCAAGTTTCCAGCAGGATTTTGAGGGTGGAAAGCGGCAAAGCTTGCTGGTGATGAAAACGGAGATGTTAGCAATTCCTTCAGGGAGGTTATGTATTTTTTTCAAGGGCATGGATGAGGGGAAGGTCCTGGGAGACAGAGCGAATGGAACAGGGCATTGGGGACCAGCTGGCTGAGATCTGTAGCCCTAAGCCATCATCAGAAACTCAGGCGATTCCGGAGCAGGCAGACAACAAAACAGGAACCAGGTTTCCCCAGGTTTTGCCCTCCCCGAACTTTCCAGCGCTTTCTTCCCGCACCCCCCCCCCCCCCCCCCCCCCCTTGCTCTCTGTGGCAGGCTTTTCCGTGCATGTAACTTCTAAAACCCTGGTGTCTTTCCAGCCACTGGTGCCAGACTGAAAAGAGGTTGAGACCAGATGTTGATTTGCACTGATGCTTAAGACGCTATTTTGGTGGGGGGCGGGGGTTGGCCAAATCAACTCTTTGTGGTTTCTTGACCATTTCTCGGCTGTTATGTAAACATAGTGAGTGTTTACCCTAAAGAAGTGGGCGGATATGCGGATATGCGTTCTAGCTGGCCTTTGCTTCACCTCCCCCTGTCATCGCCTGCAAATGATGGTTTAGCATTGGAGATGGAGCGAAGTGTTATGCCTGAAGTTCAAGGAGTGTTGGACCACAGAGGAGGTAAATAGTGCTGTTTCCAGTCAAAGTTAGTGTAAGATGGAAAGGGTGGGAATGGTGGAACTAGGCCGTCCGATTTGCACCATTTCTTCTTTAGAGGATGCACACATCATGTTAGACCTGCCTCACGTTGCATTTGGTCCTCATGGGGTGAGATCGTAATCCTGTCCTCTCCAGGTGCAAGGGGACTGTGTTATTTTCACATGGCTCCTACCTAACGGTCCTGTAATGTATTGGGTGACCTTGAACATGTCACTCAGCGTCTCTCGGGCCCCAGTTTCCTCGGCTCTAAAAACGAGAGGAGTGGGGGTGGAGGGAAATAGACGGGATGATAATTGACCTCCCTTCTTGTTCTAACCTTCTGTGACTTTCCTGGGTGTCGGGCAAGGATCAAGTTCTAGTCACAGCAATGCTGTGAGCCCTTTCGGGCACAGACACTGGCTCCATCCTCTGTGGCTCTGGGTGCAAAGCAGTATAAATTCTTGGTAGAAACCATGGGCATGTGTCCCTGTGATGAGCAAGGCTCCAGAGTACCCAGGACATAGCATGAGAGATAGTGAAGGAGTTCGCCAAGAGCAAGGATAATTTATATAGTTTAAGTATAGCTATATTAGTGGAAAATCTAAAAAGCGGTAGATCTCCAGTGCTCCCAGACTGCAGCATCAGCATTACTTGGGAGCCTATTAGAAATGTAAAATAATTTTCTTTAGCATTTCTGTTTATTTTATTTTATTTTATTTTTTAGGGCTGCACACATGGCGTATGGGGGTTCCAGGCTAGGGGTCCAATTGGAGCTCCAGCTGCCGGCCTGCACCACAGCACAGGAACTGAGTCATGTGTGTGACTTACAGCACAGCTCACAGCAACGCCAGATCTTTAACCCATTGAGTGAGGCCAGGGATCAAACCCACAACCTCATGGTTCCTAGTTAGATTCGTTTCCACTGCACCACGAAGGGAACTCCTGTTTAAATTTTTTTTTTTTAAATTAGAGTACCATTGATTTACGATGTTGTGTTAGTTTCTGGTTACAGCAAAGTGATTCACATATATATATATATATATATATATATATATATATATATACATTTTTTCCATTATAGCTTATTACAAGTTATTGAATATAGTTCCTTGTGCAATACAGTAGCGCCTTGTTATTTACCTATTTTGTATATAATAGTTTGTATCTGCTAATCCCAAATTCCTAATTTATCCCTCCCCCACCCGTTCCCTTTTGGTAACCATATGTTTGTTTTCTATGTTTATGAATCTATTTCTGTTTTGTAAATAAGTTTATTTGTATCATATTTTGGATTCCACATATAAGTAATAGCATGTGATATTTGTCTTTTTCTGTATTTGCTTAGTATGATGATCTCTGAATCCATTCATGTTGCTGCAAATGTCATTATTTCATTCTTTTTTATGGCTGGGTAATATTCCATTGTATTGATATACCACATCTTTATCCATTCACCTGTCAATGGACCTTTAGTTTGCTTCCATATCTTGGCTATTGTAAATAGTGCTGCTATGAATATTGGAGTGCATGTATTTTTTTGAATTAGATTTTTGTCCAGGAATGGGAGTGTTGAATCATATGGTAACTCTATTTTTAGTTTTTTGAGGACCCTCTATACTCTTTTCCATAGTGGCTGTACCAATTTATATTCCTTCCAATGCCTTTTTCCCTTTTCTCCACACCCTCTCCAGCATTTGTTATTTGTAGACTTTTAAATGATGGCCATTCTGACCAGGGTGAGGTGACACTTTATTATAGTTTTGCTTTGTATTCTCTAATAATTAGTAACATTGAGCATCTTTTCATGTGGCTATTGGCCATCTCTATATCTTCTTTGGAGAAATGTCTATTTAGGTCTTTGTCCATCTTTTGATTGGGCTGTTTTTTTTTGTTTTGTTTTGTTATTGAGTCGTATGACCTGTTTGCATATTTGGAAATTAAGCTCTTGTTGGTTGAATCATTTACAAACATTTTCTCCCAGTCCATAGGTTGCCTTTTTGTTTATGGTTTATTTTGCTGTGCAAACACTTGTAATTTAAGTCCCATTTTGTTTGTTTTTGCTTTTATTACTGTTGCCTTGGGAGACTGACCAAAATACATTGGTATGATTTATGTCAGAAAATGTTTTGCCTGGGTTCTCTTCTAGGAGTTTTATGGTGTCATATCATATTTAAGTCTTTAAGCCATTTTGAGTTTATTTTTGTATTTGGTATGGGGGAGTGCTCTAACTTCATTGATTTATATGTGGCTGTCCTGCTTTCCCAAGCCACTTGCTGAAGAGACTGTCTTTAGACAGGCAGATTCTTAGGCTTCACCCACACATGAAGAATCAGAAGTGGGCTCAGCAATCTGTGTTCTAACAAGCTCTGCACGTGGTTCTGATGCAGGCTGAAGCTGATCCCCCTGGCCCAAACTCACATGGAAAAAGGGGTCTGGAATAAGGCCATCCTGGGCTGATAGAATGTCACCAGAAGCCCAAACTTATCATCCACTTGCTTTATCAGACTAGGTTCTGAATCACTTCGGCTTTTCTCAAAAAATAAATTCCACTCTCAAAGCAAAAAGGCTCAATGACCATGATGGACATTTAATGTTCACTGATTGAAAAGGATTTCCAAATATGAATTTTAAAAATGTTTCGAGCAATGACACCATTGTTGGGCTAAATGCTTCCTAAGGTGAGGTACCACTCTTGTGGATATACTTTTGGTGTGTTTATTTAAAAATTAGCCTTATTAATTCACAGTCATATGTCTTAACAATATGATAACATTAGAAGGCCATATCTTATGATCCTTTTGCATCCCCTTCATAACACATTGCTGTTCATTGAGTAAGATTTCAATAAACAGGGACTGAATCAAACTGATGACTTCACAGAGACCGAGCCAAGATGCGGTTTGGGAAAAATGATCAAGAATCACACGCTTTAAGTCTTTTCTTATTACTAAGAAAAAATGAACATCTTTTCATTTGCTTGTATCCCCTTTAAGTACTGTTTTGTAGTTTTCCGTGTACAAGTCTTTCACCTTCATGGTTGGGTATATTCCTATGCATTTCATTGTTTTTGATGCTATTGTAAATGGGATTGTTTTCCTAATTTCCTTTTCAGATAATTCACCTTTCACTGTTATAAAAATTCAACTGATTTTTGTATTTTTTGTTTTGATTTTATATCCTGCAATTTTGATTAAATCATTTCTTAATTCTAAAAAAAAGAATCATACTCTTATCTGGATAACTAGATCAGTGTGGACAACAATTTAAGATACTTAGAATCTCAAATATTTGGTTCTCAATGGCAGTTTTTTTTTTTCAATAATAGCTTGGTTGTATTGATTTGATCAGTGCAGTATGAGCTGAGACTCAAATTTTAGTCCTAGCTAGAGTTAGACAAGTCAGTTCACTCATTTTGCTTCCGGTTTTCCTTGCCTTATAGGCAAAGAGTTTTTACAAACACAAAGACTGAACAAGAAGAGCTCATCCAAGAATCTATTGTTCGGTAAGAGAATCGTGGGGTGAGTCTGAGGACAAAAAATGACCCAGTGAGTTTTCCTTTCTAACCCCCCTGAGAAGCCTTGGTGGCTTAGACAATTGAAATGAATTTCTTTCGTTTGCACGTGTAGTTCTGGTTTCCAAGAGAAAATATCATTGTTTTTTTACCCCTTCCTAATTCATAAAAACTGGAAAAACCTTGCCTAGTTGCTTAGCCCCTGTGCCGTGGACCAGACTAGAGAAAACCTGTTGATGGAAGCCAAATGGCAAAGCCACTTCTAGATCAGAACTCTGGCTGCCGACAATCAGATCAGACAAACAGCCCTTAACGAATGAGAGCCTCCCAGCAACAGTGCAGGTTGCTCCAGGCATTACAAGGCTGGCGTGGCTGACCCTGCACGTGCTCTACCCAGCATCCTTTCCCTCTTCTTCCCAACAAATAGAAGTGTGTCCCTGAGGGTGGCAAGGTGCCCCAGTTAAAAGCTACCATTTCCTAGCTTTGCCTGCACCTATCTGTAGCCTTGTGACCACAGTGTAGTCATTGAAATCCAAGTGTAACCTTTGCGTGGCTCTCCAGGAGGGCTATTTAAAGATAGCTGATTCAGCTAGGAAGAGGGCCCATTTTGCCCGTCTCGCCTTTCTCCTTCCCGCTGCCTGGAATTTGAATGTGGTACCCGGAGCTTCAGTGGTCCTCCTGGACCGTAAGTGGGGGAAGCCATTCCCTGAGGATGATGGAGCAGGAAGTTGGAAGGAATCTTAGTTCTGAATTGATTTCCTGTCAATCACAGACTGCCTCTCCACAGACCTCCTCTTACATGGGAGAATAACTTCTTTGTATTTAAGCCTTAGTTATTTGGAGTTTTCTGTTATATGCTGTATCTAAGACCATTTGATTCAAGTGGCCCCTGTTCTTAGGGAGCTACATCCCTCTGGGTGCAGTGTAGTCTGGCATGTGATTCCCTACTGTCATATTTATTCCCCTCCAGGCAGAGTCACAGAAGATTGCAGTTGATGCCTGGGACCTAAAGCAGGTTTTTTTTTGGTTTTGGAGGTTTTTTTTTTTTTTTTTT
>PVHT021183515.1:992540-1044946 GCA_004024745.2 Catagonus wagneri
GCCTCGATGGAAACCTTGGGCCACGGGATCAACAACGCTGCTTTAAACATGAAGTGGAGACAGGACCACTTGGGTGATAATCTCTCAGAGGTGATGTCATCCTTGTCTGGATTTCAGCTGCAGAGTGCAGCCCAAGGCACTCGGTGCAGACCTGGCTATTAGAGTCCGAGTGTTCTCTTTGCCCACACACAGGCGTTCTGATTAGCTGCACCAGTCTCAGCCAAAGTTGACCGTGAATCCCAGCTTATAATTCCAGCTAAGCACATGGCGATTTTTTTTCTTTCATTTGCATGAACTGAAATTCACCTTTTTGGAATATAAAATTCTAAGGATGGTAACACACACGTAGAGTCTCGTAACAACCATCGTAGGGAGGATACAGAACAACTCCAGCATCTCAGTGAATTCTTTTAGGCTACATAATAGCTTTTTTTTTTTTTAAATAGCTTTATTGGGAGTTCCCATTGTGGCTCAATGGTTAACTAATCTGACTAGGAACCATGAGGTTGTGGGTTTGATCCCTGGCCTCACTCAGTGGGTTAAGGATCCGGCGTTGCCGTAAGCTGTGGTGTAGGTCGCAGATGCGGCTCGGATCCCGCATTGCTGTGGCTGTGGTGTAGGCCGGCGGTTACAGCTCCTGTTAGACCCCTAGCCTGGGAACCTCCATATGCCGTGGGTGTGGCCCTAGATAAGGCAAAACAAAAAAAAAAGCTTTATTGAAGTATATCACACGCCATACATTTAAAGGTATGCGATGTAATGGCTTTGCATAGATTTGTGTAACCATCACCAGTCATTTTGGAACATTTTCATCATCACAAAGAGACTACCCTTGCCCTCTAGCTGTCGTCAGCTTTCCTTCTGTCTTCTCCCAGCCCAAGCAACTGCTGATCTACTTTCTGTGTCTGTGGATTTGTCTGATCTGGACATTTCCTATAAGTGGAATCGATGACATGAGGTCTTTTGTGACCAGCTCTTCTGTCTCTTAGCATACTGTTTTCAAGGCTTGTCCCTGCTGTGGCATGCATCGCTGCTTCAGCCCTGTGTAGGGCCCAGTAGTATCCTCTTGTATGGAAATACCACCTTTTGTAATATCCATTTATTCATGAGATAGTGGCCACTGGGATTGTTTACACCTTTTGGCTGTTGTGAATAGTGCTGCTGTGAATGCTTGTGTATGAGTTTTTGTTTGAATACCTGTTTTCAGTGCTTTTGGGTAAGTAAGTAGGACTAGAATTGCTGTATATTATATTTAATTTTTTGAGGAATCATCAAAGTCTTTTACACAGTGACGGAGCCATTTTGCATTCCCATCAGTTATGTATGAGGGTTCCAATTTGTCCACATCCTTGCAAACACTCATTATTTTCTTCCTTCCTCCCTCCCTCCCTTCCTTCCTTCTTCCCTTCTTCCCTTCTTTCCTTTTCTTATAGTTATCCCAGTGGAAGTAAAGTTACATGGTAGTTTGGGGGCTGTAATATTCTCACAGTCTAGGTGAAAATGTAAAGGTTTTTGTCCTATTTTTTCTGCCTCCATTTAGTCCAAGCTTTAGTGAAAGACTTTCAGAATGAGAGCTATAAAGGGGGATTGGTAGAGGAAAAAAAAAAGAAACAAATAAAAGTAAAAAAGAACTGTCTAGTAAACGAACCTGTCTACAAAACAGAAACAGATTCAGGGATTCAGGGACAAGGAGAACAGACTTGTGGTGGCCAAGGGGTCGGGGTCGGGGAGGAATGGAGTGGGAGGTTGGGGTTAGCTCATGTATGCTCTTATACACGGAGGGGATAAACCGTGGGGTCCTACTGTATAGCACAGAGAACTATATTCATGTCCTATGATAAGCTGTAATGGGAAAGAATATTAAAAAAGAGTACGCGTGTGTGTATAGCTGAGTCACTTTGCTGTGCAACAAAAATAAGCACCACTTTGTAAATCAGCTACACTTCAATTAAAAAGAATTATCTAGTGAACACAAAATGAGGAAGGACAAAATGTTATGATGAAAAAATCGTGGGTCCAGGAGTTCCCATTGTGGCTCAGTGGAAGCGAATCTGACTAGTATCCATGAGGATGTGGGTTTGATTCCTGGCCTCGCTCAGTGGGTTGGGGATCTGGCGTTGCTGTGAGCTTGTGGTATAGGCTGGCACCTGTAGCTCCGATTCAGTCCCTACCCTGGGAGCTTCCACATGCCGCAAGTGTGGCCCTAAAAAGCAAAGAAATATAAAAAAGAAAAGAAAAGAAAAGAAAGAAAAAATCACGGGTCCAACGTATGCTTTGGTCAGTACATATTATTTGTACCTACCAAGTGCCAGGCTCTGGGCTAGGCACTGGGGGCTTAGAACTAGTTAAAAAGGAATAGAGCCCGTTTATTGTATGGAGGGGGCACATAGAGGAGGGCCCCTTCCCACAGTCAAGGTAAAAGAAAAGAAATTATCATCAGGTATCATGGGACCCTAGAAGTATTTAGGGAAGACAATCATGCTGGAATATTTGGAAATATCCTCTGGATGGCCTATTTCTCTTAGGCCTTTAGGCTATAGTTTTGGTTGGGATCTGATTTATTTTCCGGTCTGCAATTGGTGGGCACAATTCTTTCTTGAAGAAAATAAATCATAGCTAAGACTTTTGTAAATATTGCTAGCTTTTGATTATTTGCACTAATTACAGGGAACATATAATTCAGGATGGCAACAAGCTAAACAGAGTTGGTATTGACTTTGGAATATGTTTTTGTTTTTTTTTTTCTGTTGATTGCCAGATGTTTCTGTGTCAGATGTCCTCAGAACGCACACATCCAACTAAATCGTGAACCCTAGGAAATGGAGTCTGTAGTTTTTCAGGATGATGCATTGTCCTAAGCAGAACACTTTCTTTTGAAAGTTCTTCTGGTTCACACCTTTCCTGTGGGGTGACAGAATTGTTTGTGTTTTCAGTTTCCTGTCTCCTGATTTTTTGCTAAATAGGAAGAATCATTCTGAAAGCTTTTGATCTAGTTTGGAGGTGGCAGAAATCCTCAGAGATCATCCATGCTACCCATTCTCTCTTGGTATCTTAAAAATTTGGGTCAGATTCTTGGGAGGAAAATAAATCTTTTTGATAAGAGCAATTCTTTTGATGAGACGCTGTGGCTTTTAAAATCATCACAAATAACTTATTAACTCATGCCCCCAATAGTCTCAATGTCATCATAGAACATATATATATATAAACATGAGACCAGATTTTAGGTGACTTGTTCCTGAGGGGCCACCAGTGGGGACAAACTTTAATCCCAAATAAATAACATCACCGATTGGTCAAAGGAAGAAACAGGCTCGTGTAAATACAATAAAACTTGAAACTCATTTGGGCTACTTATGGGGAATTTGCAACATATCTATCTTTGTCAAGATTTTAAAAAGTTTTTTAGAAAATAGAGATTTTTGAGTATCTGGTTTGGATGAATGATAAAAAAATCTTTAGCACATCAGTTATATATTTGTTGCCTCTTGCTGCACGGCAGACTATCCCCAAGTTTAGGGCTTAAAATAACAGTAAACATTTATTATCTTATACAGTTTCTGAAAATGAATTAGCTGATGGTTAATGGTTCTGGCTCAGGGACTCTCATGAGATTGCAGGCAAGGTATCAGCTCAAAGCTTAACTGGAGCTGGAGAATCTTCTTCCAAGGTGGTCCCCTCACATGGCTGGAAAGTTGGTACCTCAGACGCTCTCCTGGTGGAACTCTCTATGGGTCTGCTCGAGTGTATTCATAGCATGACAATTAGCTTTTCCCAGAACAAAGGATCTGAGAGGGCAAGGCAGAAGCAGTGATGTATTTTACGACCAAGCGTAGGCAGTCACACATCATCCATTATGCCTTATTTTACTGGCTACACTGACCAACCCTGGTGTCATGTGGGAAAGGGCTACACAAGGAGGTGACTATCAGGATGGGAGGTTCACTTGGAGTCATCTTGGAGACTGGCCACTACAAGGTGATAACACATAAATTGCAAATGGATCGTTTAAAAAAAAAGAACTGGATTGCATGTCTTTCGGTTCTAGAATCAACATCTGACTACCACTGTTGGTAAAAAAAATTCTAAATGAGTGAAGCCAAATTATGAAGCTCTTTTAGGGAGAAAGATTTATAGCCAACATCAAGATGGCTCTTTAGCCCAGAGTAATGGAAGACCATTTAATAATCAGCTTGATCCTATTCTTTGCCATTGTGAGCGTAGAGCCCTTGGGTGTTGGTACTCTCCCCAGATTCCCTGAAGTGCAGGCCTTCAACAGCTACTCCATGCCAGCTCTTATGTTATCTCCACGAGGCCACTCAGTTCACTTGTCTTGATCAGTGACTTCCAACCTTTTCTGCTCATGACTGATGATAGTGTCATATGCCACACTCTTACGGGCAGTCCTCAGACCACTGGTTGTTAATCCATTCACCTTTTTTAATTCAAGAAACACATTAGGATACCAGTGAGAGAGACAGAGGTTATTGTAGGGAGAAACTGTGTTCTAATTTATATAAATAGATAAAGCATGCATATAAATATGTAAGGCATTTGCAAACTTCAATACATTAACTATTACTAGTAACAAATACCTTGCAAGACGCCAGTGTCTTCATCCTGAGATCGAGGACCTCAGTCGGGAGACTAGCTTGGTGAGTCCAAGTTTGAAACTTGGCTGGCCAATCCTTTCTTCCCTGTTTCATGGCAGGCTTGCAAGCATATGCCACTAATTGTAAGATAAACCTGGCGAGAGTATCTTTGTGATTGGCTCCTGTTCTTTTTTTTTTTTGTCTTTTGTCTTTTTGCCTTATCTAGGGCTGCACCCGTGGCATATGGAGGTTCCCAGGCTAGGGGTCTAACAGGAGCTGTAGCTGCCGGCCTTTGCCACAGCCACAGCAACGCGGGATCCGAGCCGCGTCTGCGACCTACACCACAGCTCACGGCAACGCCAGATCCTTAACCCACTGAGCAAGGCCAGGGATCGAACCCGCAACCTCATGGTTCCTAGTCGGATTCGTTAACCACTGAGCCATGACGGAAACTCCAGGCTCCTGTTCTTTTAAACAGACAGAGCTGCACCCAGCAAGTAGAATGTGCATAGTCCTTAAAGTCTGTCTGTGGAGGGTGGCTTTCCACCTGCAGGATTCTTTTCATATTGTCTCTTGTTTTTCAGTTTCACTGTTTTTTTTTCTTCTTCTCATATCCCTTGTTCTCCATTCAACCCTATTTTTCTTTCTTTGCTTGTTTGTTTGTTTATTTATTTATTTGGTACTCGGGATCTGCTGTGCACCTGTCCCTGTGCTCCAATGGTCATTATGGTCGTGCTTGTTGAATTCGCCCTCTGGATCTGTGCAGCCTTGGCCGAGCTGTGCCGAATCGCTGCTGTCCTCCCATTGTTCCTTAGTGTGAGTCTGTCCCTACAGCCCTTGGTGGCCACAGTTAGGAATCACACAACCTTGATCACACTAACATATCATTCCCCCCAGAGGAAAATAAGTCAGTGACCGTTAGGTAGGACCATTATTGTGATTTTAATTCCTAATTGTAAGAGTTAACACTTGGTCCTTAAGGTTTTTATTCCTTTCTTAATAAATGAGAGTATTTATGTGGTGAGTTGTTTTTTTTTTCCTGCCCATTTAACAAATGAGAAAACTAAGGCTGAGAGAAGAAAGTCTGCAGTCACTGAGCTCTGAGGGCAGGATGAGAGTGTTTGCTTTCCTTTTTTTTTTTTGTCTTTTTGCCTTTATCTAGAGCCGCACCCGTGGCACATGGAGGTTCCCAGGCTAGGGGTCTAACAGGAGCTGTAGCTGCCAGCCTTCGCCACAGCCACAGCAACGCAGGATGCGAGCCGCATCTGCAACCTACACCACAGCTCACGGCAACGCCAGATCCTTAACCCACTGAGCAAGGCCAGGGATCGAACCCGCAACCTCATGGTTCCTAGTCGGATTCGTTAACCATTGAGCCAAGAAGGGAACTCCAAGAGTGTTTGCTTTCTGAGTGGTTTTCATTCAGCTACAAATGGTACTGAACAGTGTCACCATGGAGAGTCTACAGACCAAGATTAATTAGTGGATTATTTGATGAGAGTGCTTAATGATAATTCTTTAAAAAACACTGGACTTATTATTATTTTTTTAATGGCTGCATCGACAGTTCCTGGAAGTTCCTGGGTCAGAGACTGAATGGGCCAGGGATTGAATCCGAGCTGCAGCTGAGACCTCTGCCGAAGTTGTGGCAGTTCTGGATCCTTTAAGCAACCGCTCTGGGCTGGAGAGCAAACCTGCACCTCCTCAGTGACTCGAGCTACTGCAGTTGGATTCTTAACCCACCATGCCACAGTGGGAACTCCCAAACTGGACTGTTTTTTTTTATAAACAAAAATGTTTATAAAAAACATGTGACTTTTACCGTAATGATCTGATAACAGTCTTCAAGCATTAGAAAATGAAACGCAACTTAGCAAGTTGCATTAGCAAGTTGGATGGAAGGGCAGTGGCAAAATTACCAGAATTACAGGTTATTGGGAGCTCCCCTTGTGGCTCAGTGGGTTAGGAACCTGACTAGTATCCATGATGATGTAACTTTGATCCCTGGCCTCGCTTAGTGGGTTAAGGATCTGGCATTGCCATGAGCTGTGGCGTAAGGTCGGAGATGCGGCTCGGATCCGGCACGGCTGTGGCTGTGCCCTTGGCCAGCAGCTGCAGCTCCAATTTGATCCCTAGCCTGGGAGCTTTCATATGCTGCAGGCATAGTCCTAAAAAGCAAAATAATAATAATAATAATTACAGGTTATTTAGAAAGAAGTGCAGTTGTAGTACTTCATATGCATATATATAATTCATATATTATATATATATAATTTCAAAGTATAGATAGTGAAGAGATAAACTGCTAGGAGTATTTTCACTCTTCAAATATTTATTGCAAACCTACTGTGGACGAGGCATTTGCCTTACACCTGAGACCCTGGAGCGCCCATATTTCTCGGAATAGTGCATACAGCATCCTTTGAGAACTTCCCCAAGAAATGATCTGGGAAGCATTTCTGGGTTTAACGTGGAGCTGCTAGACAATGTTGAAGGCCACGTCGTGCTGGATCTTTTTCTAATGATAGAAATGTCTTTCTGATCTCAGTGTACTGAAGAGCTTCTTGGAAACTGTGCATCTCAGAGCTTATTGGGTTCCCTTCTTTGAGTTTGTCTCCTGGTTTGCATTTCTGTGTGTGGTCTTTACCCCAGAAAGGAAAGGATTCTTTTATCTCACAGGATAGGATAAAAGAAAGGGAGAAGTAAAAGTCTGTATCTTACGGGATTGTTCCGTTTCGGTTTCATCCTCGCTTTGATGTTCTTCACCTATGCCTGTGTCTTCTGTGGTTGTACCTGTTCCTGAAGTGACTCGCAAGTGAATGAGGCATTTATAAATTAACTTGGGGGAGATAGAATAACTCTGCAAACATCTACAAGGGGAGTTTTAACAAACAGGTGTGATTTATTTATTTATTTTTTTGTTTAATGGTACTCATTTGCTTAGAGACAATGTGTTATCGATAAAGGAGGGAATATAAATAGAAAAAAACGATCAGGCTGGGCTGATCATTTCCCACAGGCTGTATTTCCAGTCGGTGGCCCAGAGGGGGCTCCATGGAAAAAGCGATGCTGCTCTCGGAAGCCCCTCAGTGCTCAGAAATTGTTGAGGCTTCCCCCACGACTGGCTGGTTGATTGCACGCAGTATAACTAATGCTTTCATTGAATTTTTTTTTTTTTTCCTGGATTGGAGGAGTATGGGGAGAAGAAGAGAAGGTTCTACCAAGAATCTTCTCTAGAGGCCGGATAGCATAGACCAGGGATTCTCAGTGTGTGGTCCAGCAGCAATCACCATCTTCTGGGAATTCACTGGAAATACAAAGTCCTCTGGGCCCACCCAGAACTACTTAATCAGAAACCCTGGGAGTGTGGCCCAGCGGTCTGTGTTTTCACAGGACCTCGAGGTGATTCCTCATGCTCAGGTTTGACAGTTTTCTGGTTTGCAGAGATAAAGAGCATGAACTCCGGACTCTGACTTCCTTTTCTAGCATCCCGGCACTACCACTTACTAGCTGTGTGGCTCGGGGAAAATTGCTTGATCTGTCTGTGCCTTCATTTCCCCATCTGTAAAATGGAGATAAGTATAGTGCCACCTCCAGAAAGTTGTTATAAGTTTTGAAATAGTGTCTATATCTAGAATAGTGCCAGGCTCGTCATAAAAGCTCACCAAATGTTAGCCAGATCATTAGGAGACATGTCGTCGTGGAAAAAAATGACAGGAATTTCTCTTTCCAGCCCCTCTTTCCATAAGAACCTCATAAAATCTCTCTAGCGCAGGCTTCCCCAAGGAGCAGCGATAGGCCAGGGATAGGGTAAAGCAGAGGATACATTCAAAGCTCTGCCTGCTCTTATCAGATATGTAGCCCCAGAGATAGCCCTGAATTATGACGACTTAGCTCTCCTTCCTAGTGTTGGTTCCAGGATCTCTACAAATACCAAAACCCAAGGATGCTCAAGTTCCTTATATAAAAGGGCATAGTATTTGCATATAACCCAGGTGTGTCCTCCTATATACTTTAAATCATCTAGAGATTACTTATAATACCTAATATAATGTAAATGCTATATAAATAGTTCCTGGGGTGCAGCAAATTCAATTTTTGCTTTTTGGAACTTTCTGGAATATTTCTTTCCAATATTTAATTAATTAAATTAATTAATTGTCTTTTAGGGCTGCACTTGCGGCACAGGGAGGTTCCCAGGCTAGGGGTAGAATCGGAGCTGTAGCTGCCGGCCTACACTACAGCCACAGCAACATGGGATCTGAGCCTCATCTACAACCTACACCACAGCTCATGGCAACGCCGGATCCTTAACCCAGTGAGGCCAGGGATCAAACCTGTGTCCTCATGGATACTAGTCAGATTCATTTCTGCTGAGCCATGACAGGAAGTCCCTCTTTCCAACACTTTAGATCTGCAGTTGGTTGAATTCGTGGATGCCAAACTCACCACTGTGGAAGGCTGACTGTATATTCAATGCTTTAAAATTTTCCCTGCTAAGTAAACTTCACAGCAGTCGTGTATTCCCTTGTTAGCCCCAAAGACAATTGGTATAAGACCAGGTACAAAGCAGCAGATACTTTTTGTAAGCTATGTTTAAATAATTCCCTGACCTGTGGGGCAGAGGCTTGATTCCTTGGTTCACTGGGGAGAGGAACCGTACCTGTCTAAGGGAACACACAGATATTGTGAAACTTACGCAACGATCTCAAAAGAAGATAATCTACAATTAACTTTAAATATTTACAAGGGAAGTCTAGCTTCATCGGATTCTCTAAAATCATGCGTGTGGGAACTATAATGGAAAAAATAAAAATCATAAAATAAAATATAAAATTATGCATGTGGGGAAAGAGTCCAGACAGAACTGAGTGGCTATTTGATGTTAACCCCCGTCCAAGGTCTGGGGATGACTATTGCAACACTGAAATGGATTCTGTCCCGTCGGAGTTGCTATAGACACACTCATCAACAAGGCCCCAAGACCCACTTTCCAGTTGAGAGAGGCAACGCTGAGATTCCTCTTCTTCCGAGGTCAGAGACTTGCCTGAGATGAAATGCAGCTTGACCGAATTAAACTGTTGTCAATAAGATGAAAAACACCAGATCAATTGGGGTTTTTTTTTTTTTTTCCTTTTGGCAGCCCCAGCAGCCAAGCTGGCTCGCTGTAGAGCTGACCCACTCAATCATGCAAGAGGAGTGCTGACATGACCAGAGAAAAAGTGATCTGTTTGGGGAAAATGGTCAGAATGGGAACGAGCTGGGATTAAACTCAAGAGCTCCAAGGTTCCACGCTATGCCTTAGCTGCCTCAGAGATCAGGCAGCTTCTTTTCCTATTCCTAGTGGGAAGGATAGGAGGAGAGGGCACAGCCAGACCTGGCTGGGTCAAGGTCTTCAGAGCCAATGTGGTTCTTTGGATGAATGTATAGAGGTAATCTGCACAGGTGTTGTGGAGGTCAACCTGAGAGTCTAGCACCCCTTTCTCCTTCTTGTGTTCCAAACCTGAGAACTTTTAGAGGCCAAAGAGAATGAATTCTAAAGCTCCATCCTCAGTCCATCAGCCTGAGTGGGAGCAGGTGCCATGGATACAGCCCAGCATCCTTGCTCTGTTCCTTCCGAGAAGACCAAATGCACTTTTCTAATCTCAGTGCATTTTCCTCCCAGCCCATCCCTCCCACTCTCCATCTCTCCTCATTGAACTTCCCAGTGAATTAGCCTGTTGCTTTGGCAACAGCTGGGAAGAGAGGGTGGAGGAGGGTGAAGTGGAAAATACCATGCTACTCTGGGGCAGGACTGCTGCGGAGACCCGGAAAGGAGCACCGCTGGAATGAGACGTTGGCTTGAGGACTGCCAACGGCAATGAAGGATGACTCGCCCTGGGCTGGAGGCACTTTTCTTACTCCTCACCTGCCCCTTGAAAGTCTCTGGGACTCTGCAAATAATGGATTTATCTCAGGGGACTGAGCTGGTGTCTTGCCAAGGCAAAAGCATACTGATGGCAACAGGTTGAAGGCTCGAGTCACAGCGGAATTTATGGTGGCGGCTTATCCGTCTGAAAGAGGCAGAATGGGGGAGACCTGGGCAGTGTCCCTCCCGCCGGAATGTTCTGCCTGATCCTTTTGCTACATGAAAAATGAAGTGTGGTAGACTAGTGGGGAGATCTTGTTATGCTTGGATGATCACACGGCTTCAACTCAGAGCCTGTGTCAGAGCCTAAGAAATACCCAGGCAATACCAAGCAGAGGGTGTAGAGATAAATAATGGGCAACTCCCCTCAAAAGGTCAAACATCTGACATTGAATAACATGTTTCCTTTCTGAGCTGACTTGCCTAGAATTGCGTGAGGGTCAGATTTGCATTCACTTCTCTCTCCTTAGCTCAGCTCATAACTTTCCGCGTTTTCCCCCCAGGGTGTATTAAAAACAGGGCTGCTTCTCATGAATGCGATGGTTCCCATTCAGAACTCTGTCACGGCTTTGTCTTTTCTCTATCCTCTTGACGGGAAATATCTTCCGTAGTTTCAAGGTCAATTGCGAGCTATTTGGGTTTGGAAATGAAGCAAAACCCTTGGAAAGCTTATCCCCCTCATAGTTTGCTGATGTTTAATAGCACTCAGTCACTCTCCAGCGTGGGGTCCTAGGTCAGACAGCTATAAACCTGCCCAGGGAATTTCACGAGGGCAGAGTTACTTGTTCTTTTTCTCTTTTGCTTACGCTATGGAAAGAAAAGATTTTTTTTTTTTTTTAATGTTTGCTTTTGCTTTGTGTTCTGTTTTGGTGACTTTTCAGAGCTAACCTTCTGGCCTGGAGGAGTACCTGGAAATGGCTGTGTGAGTAGCAATGACCTAGATGCCTGCCCCCCCCCACCCCGCTAATTTAATTTTCAGATTTAGTAACTGGAGTCCCTAACATCTCAAGGGCAGGCTCAGCCTTAGCTTAAGCTTTGAGGTTGGTTTTATTCCTGGCCGAAGGTCAGGGCTAGGCTGACTTGGAATCCAGTGTGCCTTGCTGCTGTCTGATCGCATTCTAACCCGTGCGCTCAGTCCCACACTGGGCCCTGGTCCTAATGATCTGCCTCAGTCCTCTTCTGGTTTGTCCTCTCCGCAGCACCGGCCCTCCTGGCCATCGCCTGTCCCTCCCTTGGTTTCCAGGCAACCACTTGTTTCCTGGTTCTCTTCCCACTTCTTCTGGAGTCTTCACAGGCTCCTTGGCAGGCTCTCCTCTGCTCTCCCCCGGAATGTTGACATTTCCTAGAGTTCTCTCATTTGCCTTTTTCTCTTCTTTGGATGATCTTATTTACACCTGTGAGCTTAACCATCAAGTCTAGGCCACAGGCTCCCAAGCATTGCTACT
This sequence comes from Catagonus wagneri, assembly GCA_004024745.2. Classification (NCBI taxonomy): domain Eukaryota; kingdom Metazoa; phylum Chordata; class Mammalia; order Artiodactyla; family Tayassuidae; genus Catagonus; species Catagonus wagneri. Next base: position 1,004,486 of record PVHT021183515.1, read on the forward strand.
AAGCTCTAGGCATGTTTCCAGGACTTTCTGGCCATGTCTTCATGTATGCTCCACAGGAGCCGAAAGGAAACATCCCAAAAGGAACTCATCTTCCACCCTCAAAGAAGATCTTATATGTAATCTTGATGTTTTTTAAAAAAATTTATATTGGGAGTTCCCTTCGTGGCTCAGTGGTTAACGAATCCAACTAAGAACCATGAGGTTGCGGGTTCGATCCCTGGCCTTGCTCAGTGGGTTAAGGATCCGGCGTTGCCGTGAGCTGTGGTGTAGGTTGCAGACGTGGCTCGGATCCCGCGTTGCTGTGGCTGTGGCGAAGGCCGGCGGCTACAGCTCCTGTTAGACCCCTAGCCTGGGAACCTCCATATGCCCCAGGTGCAGCCCCAGATAAGGCAAAAAGACCAAAAAAAATTTTATATTGAAGTATAATTGATTTGCAATGTTGTGTTAGTTTCTGATGCACAGCGAAGTGATTGTTATATATATATGTACATACACATGTATGTATTCTTTTTCGTGTTCATTTCCATTATGATTTATTATAGGGTATAAATACAGTTCCCTGTGCTATATAGTAGGACCTTGTTTATCCATTTTATATACAGTAGTTTATATCTGCTAAGCCCAAACTCCTAATTTATCCCCACCCTTTTCCCTTTAGTAACCATAAGTTTGTTTTCTATGTCTGTGGGTCCATTTCTGCTTTGTAAATAAGTTCATTTGTATCATATTTTAGATTCCACGTATAAGTGATATCATATGGTATTTGTCTTTCTCTTTCCAGCTTAATTCACTTAGTATGATAGTCTCTGGGTCCATCCATGTTGCTCCAAATGGCATTATTTCATTCTTTTTTTATGGCTTGGTAATACTCCAACTTCTTTACCCATTCATCTGTCGATGGATATTTAGGTTGCTTCCATGTCATGGCTACTGTGAATACCACTACTGTGAACATTGGGATGCATGTATCTTTTCAAATTTGAGTTTTCTCTGGAAATACGCCCAGAGGTGGGATTGCAGGATCATACGGTAACTCTATTTTTAGTTTAAGGAAACTCCATCCTGTTTTTCACAGTGGCTGTACCAGTTTCCATTCCCATATAGTTATTTTTATTGTCCTTTATAGTTACCTAGAACAACCCAGCCCTAATCCAATCTGCTCCCTAACAGAAATTTCCTCAGAGGCTGATGTTGTAGGCCAGCTTAATTTTTCACTAAGTGATATTTGCACCTCAAATTGCGCACCAAAGCAGGCATGTGGCACCAAGCAGAGGCATCGCCAAAGCTAACATGGGCAGTGCCAGGGAGATAAGTAGGAGACACAGCCTTGAATGACACCTAAGCCCGATTCACACTTACCAGGGCAGGGCCCGTGTGGCTCTGGGAGCATCTTGAGTCCTGTGAAAGAAAAACAGTTTTATAACTTTCAGATACAAGCAAAAAGTGACATCAGGTTAAGAATGTGTTCTATAATCAGTTTTTGGAGGTTGTCGAATGAGTTCCACTGAACTTCTGATCATCACATGCATTCTTTTTTTTTCTTTTTGGCTTTTTTAGAGCCGCACCCGCGGCATATGGAGGTTCCCAGGCCTAGGGGTCCAATCGGAGCTATAACTGCCGGCCACAGCCACAGCCACAGCAACGCGGGATCCGAGCCGCGTCTGCAGCCTACACCACAGCTCACGGCAGCGCCGGATCCTTAACCCACTGAGCAAGGCCAGGGATTGAACCTGCAACCTCATGGTTCCCAGTCAGATTTGTTTCCTCTGTGCCATGTAGGGAACTCCATCACATCCATTCTTAAGACATGGCAGCCTCCAGCATGTTAGGATAGGATGATAAAGGCTGTATACAAGTATTTTAAAGCTTAAAAAAATCCAGTGGATGATACGTCTGATCCTCCTAAGCTCTTTCTGCCTAGACGGAGTAAGGCTATACTCCAGGTCCTGACCAAATCAACATTTATCTTCCTTGTAAAACGGGGATAATAAATTCACTTTCCTTAAAGGACTGAGATGAGGATGGAGATTGATGGGGGGCCTTAAAGCATTTAGCAGAGCACTCAGCACAGAAGAAATGCTCCCAGCCAAAGTTAAGTGTTGTGGTGGTGGTCTGTGGCTTTGTTGCTGCTGTTACTCAGTCATTCAACAGACTGTACACCACACCTGTACTAGACACCGTGTCTTCAAAGAAGACACCAGGGATCCAGGTCCTCAAGATACTCAAAGACTCCAAAGAGAGATGGGCGTGTAAATGTGTTCTCATCCAAAGTGGCAACTTCCTTAAGGTCTGGACAAAGTGCTGCAGGCACCCAGAGGGGAGCCCAGGAAGGCTTCACAGAGGAGGCAATCTCATCTGGGTTTAGGTGAGATCATGGGGGTGGAGCCCTCGCGATGGGATAAGTGCCCTTTTAAGAAGATGAGGAGAGACCAGAGTGCCCTCTCTCTACCATGTGAAGATGCAAGACAAGGCAGCCATCCGCAAGCCAGGAAGAGGGCTCCCTCCAGGAAACAAATCTCTTGGCACCTTGATCTCGGACTCTCCAGCCTCCAGAAATGGGAGATATAAGTGTCTTGTTGCTTAAGTCACTCAGTCTATGGTATTTTGTTATAGCAGCTCAAGCAGACTTGTCCAAAAAAGCAGGGCGATCTAGAAGGCATGGTGGCGGGCACTGGGTTACTGAAGCTGAGATCACCCAAGCAGTGTGAGAAGGGCTTGGAGAGAGAGCTGGGGGCTGAAGACCTGAAGAGCATCTGATCTTACAGACTTACAGAACCATCAGACTGGGATGGGCAAACGGTGTGAACTGATTTTAATCTTCTATGAAGATAAATCTGGTTCAGTGGGGGAAGGTAGAGACGGGACTTTGAAGACACATGAGGAGGGGCCTGGGCAGCAGGGAAAAGCCATTGACGGCTAAATGGGGAGTAACAGCCCCATTCGCTTCTCTGTAGACGGGACCTTTTAGTGCCGTGGTTGTGCTCAGAGCTGCTCACCTGCCACCAGGGCCCAGTGGCCCCTGTAGTCCATCTGGACAGAAGGCTTGGGGGTTGAGGAACAGGATTCTAGTTCGATCTTTAGTACAGAGACTAAGCTTGAGAGAGCTGCATCAAAGAGCAAAGCCTGAAATCAGAAGCCATCCTTTTCACCAGTACGAAAAGGGCCTTCATGTGTCCCAGAATGCCCAGGACGTGGACATCGCAATGGGCAAGAATAGAAGATGTTATTTTATTTTATTTTTGCTTTTTAGGGCTGCAGCTGCAGCAGGTGGAAGTTCCCAGGCTAGGGGTCAACTCGAAGATACAGCTGCCAGCCTACATAACAGCCGCAGCAACGCCAGATCCGAGCCTTGTCTGGGACCTGTACCACAGCTCACGGCAACGCCGGATCCTTAACCCACTGAGCGAGGCCAGGGACTGAACCCACATCCTCATGGATCCTAGTTGGATTTGTTAACTGCTGAGCCATGACAAGAATTCTGAGAGTAGACGATTTTATGTGAGGTCTCCCTGGTTCCATTCCCAACCTTATATTCAAGTCCATAACCTTGATTTATGCATTTTGTTTTCACTTCTGAAATGTACTTGGGGAACTATGTTTGGAAGCCGAGCTTCAGAAAAAGAACTCTATTCAAAATAAAGAACCGTGGAGTTCCCATTGTGGTGCAGCGGAAAGAAATCCGACTAGTCTCCATGAGGTTGCGGGTTCAATCCCTGGCCTCACTCAGTGGGTTAAGGACCTGGTATTTCTGTGAGCTGTGGTGTAGGTCACAGATGCAGCTCGGATCCCACGTTGCTGTGGCTGTGGTGTAGGCTGGCAGCTGCAGGTCCGATTCGACCCCTAGCCTGGGAACCTCCATATGCCGCGGGTGTGGCTGTGAAAAAACAAAAACATCAAAATAAAGAATGAGCTGTTCAGGTTTGCCCAGGACTGATCTAGTTTCAGCACTAGAAGTCCTCCATCCTGGAAAGCCCCTCAGTCCCAGGCAAACCAGGACAGTCGGTCACCCTAAAAGGCTCCTATAAAATGCTGCCAAAAAGACTGTGACTCGGTATTTATGAATTTCATAGCAGGTAGTTATGATGTTTACTGGGTGAAAAATGAGGTGATGCGTTTTCCTCTATGTAGTTTTAGGGTACCCATACGTGAGACCAAATATAATATGCATTTCCTTTAGGAAAGCCTAACATGCTGGCCTATGAAAGACAGAAGGCAGAAAGCTAATAAAAGTTATGACAAGTAACATATTTGGCACTTGCCATGGGCTAGACACTACACTGTTCTAAAAGCTTTAGGTAAATTAGATCATTCAGTCCTCACAGCTGCCTTATTGTAATCATCCACGTTTTACAGATGAAAAAATGGAGGCACGGAGATCATATTCAGAATAAATGTATAATGTGGAACTGGGATTGAAACTCAGACTGCCTGGGTCCAAAGTCCATAATTTCTGATATTTCCTTTTTATTTCTTTTTCTTTTGTCTTTTTGCCTTATCTAGGGCTGCACCCACGGCATATGGAGGTTCCCAGGCTAGGGGTCTAACAGGAGCTGTAGCCGCCGGCCTTCGCCACAGCCACAGCAACGCGGGATCTGAGCCGTGTCTGCAACCTACACCACAGCTCACGGCAATGCCAGATCCTTAACCCACTGATCAAGGCCAGGGATCGAACCCGCAACCTCATGGTGCTTAGTCGGATTCATTAACCACTGAGCCACGATGGGAACTCCTGATATTTCTTATATACCGTCTTTACCGACTTCCTACTGTGGCCAGTCATTATGCCAACTATGCTTTCTTTCCGTTAAGTATCTCATTTACCCGTAACAATAGTCTGAATGGGTGGAGATGATAGGTTCACTAATTCATCGTTTTTCAGCTAACATTGAGCTTATTGTTGTTCAGGAATTATAGTCTTTTTATAGGTGAAGAAGGGTGAGAGTTTAGACCAAAATAGTAGCAGTGAACATGGCAAATTGAAACGAGAAGCAAGATTCAAGAAAAATTTTTGCGGTCAAAACATCAGACCACATGATTGATCTGACATGGTGAATGTGGAAAAAGAAGTAGTCAGGGATGATGCTGAGACTTTTTACCTGTGGAACAGGATGGGTGGTAATCCATCAATCAACAGCAAGACTACAACAGAATGACCATCATTAAAAAGTCTACAAATAACAAATGCTGGAGAGGGTGTGGAGAAAAGGGAACCCTCCTGTACTGTTAGCGGGAATGTAAATTGGTGCCGCCATGTTGGAGAAGAATATGGAGATTCCTTAAAAAACTTAAAATAGAGTTGCCATATCATCCGGCAATTCCACTCCTGGGTGTATGTCTGGAGAAAACCATAATTTGAAAAGATACACGTATCCCAGTATTCTGGTGCAGCACTGTTTTACAATAGCCAAGACGTGGAAGCAACCTAAAGGTCCATCCACAGATGAATGGATAAAGAAGATACAGCGTATAAATACAATGGAATACTATTCAGCCATAAAAAGGAAGTAAATAATGCCCTTTGCAGCAACATGGATGAACCTAGTGATTCTCATACTGAGTGCAGTTAAGTCAAAGCAGGACAAATATCACACGGTATTGCTTACATGTGGAATCTACCAAACAGAGATAGACTCAGACATAGAAAACAAACTTATGGTTACTAAAGGGGAGAGGGATAAATTAGAAATTTGGGGTTAACAGATTCATAATGCTGTATATAAAATAACCAACAAGGACCTACCCCATAGCACAGGAAACTATATTCAATTTCCTATTGTAAACCATAATGGAAAGAATCTGAAAAGGAATTATATATATATATATATATATATGTGTGTGTGTGTGTGTGTGTGTGTGTGTATATATACATATATAATTGAACCATTGTGCCGTATACCTAAAACACTGTAAATCGGCTCTACTTCAGTTAAGTAAATACCTCATAGCACAGGAAACTATATTCAATTTCCTATTGTAAACCATAATGGAAAAGAATCTGAAAAGGAATATATATATATATACACATACATACATATAAAATATATATACATTATATATACATTATATATGTATATATACATTATATACATATATGTATATATTATATATATATACATTATATATAATTGAACATTTTATATATATATATAATTGAACCATTGTGCCATATACCTAAAACACTGTAAATCGGCTCTACTTCAGTTAAATAAATAGCTACAATTTCTCAAGACCCTCCTGAGTTTCGGCATTCACATGGCCATAACCCTCACGGTACCACGCGGAAGTAAGTGGACTCTCCCCATCTTACGGTGGAAGAGACTGCGGATCGGAAAGTTCCGTAACTCGCTCAAGTGAGAAGGTGGAGGGCTTGGGAAGTGAACCAAGGTTCGCCTTATATCAGATCCCACGCTCTTCACCCGTGAGCTGCACCGCCAGACAGTGCCAACAGCGCAGTGTCTGCAGGCATCCAGCACGCTAATCCTGTCGGTAAATCAGCAGTTGCTGTTCCCCAGATGTGCCCTAGCGCCATTCCTGGCCGCGGTATTTCTAGGGGGTGACTCACCTCCTGTGTTACCAGGGTGGGCCTGGCCTGGAAGGAAGCCTTGCGCGCTCTTCTTGAGGGTTGGAGATCCTTCTGGACGTCTTCCCAGGGCGGGGGAGGGGTGGGGCCAGGGTAAGGCTATAGTGGGTGACAGCTGGCTTCGTAGCTTCATAGCAGGCACACCGACTGACCTGCTTAGCTGGGACATATTTAAACCTGTCCCTGACCTTTCCCCAGGCACTCTGCCTCCATCTTATATCTTGTTTCTCCTTCTGCTGCAAAGGATCTAGACCAGTTTAATGACTGAATAATGGCAAAACCCAAGAAATGTGCGTATTAAGTCAGATTTTTTTTTTTTTATCTTGAAAACGAGGAGGATGTGGGGAGGCAGAAACACCAGGCGAATGCCGTGTAAAGACCCAGCTGGCCCTCCTCACTCTTTCACACGGAAAGATCTCATTGGAAACCGCAGTTTTACAAAGCTACTTGAAAATCTATAATTCTCTAAGCTATAAAATTTACTCCACTGGAATCAATCTAAGCCCTTGAGCCAGAGATCCAGCTTTTTGCCAGATGTGGTTTCCCCTTCAGCCTTCAGGTGGAAAAGAACTTATTTCGTAGTGAGAAGAAGCTGTAGCCAAAAGGGGTGCAGGTCGGAGCAGTCCAGCCCGCAAACCTGGATCTTTACTGCCCGGAGAGTCCAGACGACGTTTATTCTGGTTTTCATTTCATAATGTATCCGTGTCCAGAAATTTGGTCTAGTCCAGAATTCGCATTTCTCTACTTGCTTTTTGAAACTGGCCTTGAACTAGCGCTTCCTTCATTTTTTTTTCCTTTTTTTTAAACTCTCCTGTAGTTCGTTCTCCACAGCTGGAACCAGGGGCTGGAGGGTGTTGAAATGCAATGCGGGAGCCGTCGAGGGCATCCAGGCTGGCTCTGGCTGTGGGAGCACGGTGACCTTGGGGAGGCTGAGATGGACTCAGTTCTCCTGCCCTGATGTGGCTGGAGAAGCTCCAGCTCTGGAATTTTATCACGTTCTTTCACACTGGTGGTTCCACCAGCCCTTGGGAAATTGGACTTGGGCGGGACCTCCTGGCAGTGAATCCAAACTGATGTAGGGATCAGCTCTTGAAGCCCCCCCCTGTGGAAATGTCTGTGGGCCCACAGCCCAGATGCCTAGACGACACTGGGAAGGGTGAAAATGGAATCAAGAAACCTTGCAGCCACATGCAGAAAACACCGCTTATTCAACTGGCCGTTCTTTGTAGGCACTGAGGCTGGACTACAACGAGGACCCCTGAATGCCGTCTCGGGTCCTTAAAAGATGTCAGAGGCACAGCGTATCCAGGAACCAATTTAGAAAGCTGTTTTAGATTTTTTTTTTTTTGATGGATAGTTATATATTTTTGGTCCAAGTCCACAGCACGCAGAAGTTCCCGGTCCAGGGATTGAAGCTGCTCCATAGCATTGAGCTGAGCCACACCAGTGACCATGCTGGATCCTAACTGCTAGGCCTCCAGGGAACTCCAGATTTTTAAAGAAAGAAATGATGGCCAAGTAGCTAGCTTTGAGTGTGCTTCAGGCATGGATGGATGTGCCAATCATTGATTATTTACCTTTTCTAATAGCTCACACACTCCTGGGAGCCAGGCCTCTTAAGCCCAAGGGAAGGCTGGAGCTAGAAAGGGACCGTCAGGTCCATCATTGCTGTGGTTCTCTATTCGGCCCCGCACTGGAATCCCCTGGGGATACAGTAGAAATACTGGTGGCCAGACCCCATTCCAGATCAATCAAATCAGAACGTCAGGGGGAGCCACCTCAACACAGGTATATTTTAACACCTCCCTAAGCATTCTGCTACACAGCTGAGGTTGAGAAACACCAAGCTGGACCAGTTTGCATCTCAAGAAATCAAGGCTCAGAGAAATGGGAGATCTCGCCCAAATCATGTAGCTAATTCAGGTCAGAACCCGGTTTTTATTTAGCTCTCTTCTGTCACATGGAGTTGCTTCTCTTTCTTGTGGTTTCGCTGTAAATGAAAAGCACACTTCAAAATGTAGGTTTATAAGAAATGGATTTCATCTTGAGGCAAACAGTGAGTGACTCGCCAGTGCCCCGATCGATGCCTATGGGATGGTCTGACAGGTGTGAATGTTTGGTGGGTTTGGGGCCAGTGAGGCGCACGCTGCCCTTTGGTTCTTCTCCGTGGCTGGCATCCAGTTTCTCCTCCAGAAACCTTGCAACTGCTTTGATTTCCTATGCTATGGGAAACACTCTCTATGAACCTCTAACTGGTGGTACTTATGTACCAGAGAAACATTTTCTATGGAACTCACTTCATTTGGGACCACGTGGCCAGTCGAGAGCTGTAGCATTTCTGGCCCAGGGCACATCCAGAGACACATGCCATTGTCAGCCTATAAGACATCTGTTTACCAATTAATGACGGCATTGGACGTCAGCAGCCAGCCATGGAAACTTATTGTTTTTCTTCCAGCCCACCATATTTGCCACACTGCAATGAAAATTCATAACCAGGCTTACCAACGATACCCTTTAATCGCATTTCCTAGGTGAGACTTCACGGTGTTGTGAAAAAGCTGAATTTCTTTTTGTTTTAAAAATAAAAGTGGAAGAATCTAGCATGTAAATTTCAAGGCCTTTTAGAGAAACTGCCTTATCTAGTCTAATCATCTTCAACCCTGGCCGTATCAGACTCAGTTGGGGAATTTAAAAACATAGTGTTGTTTGGGCCCCACCCTATAGACTCTAATACGATTAGTCTGAGATGGGGCCAAAGCATGAACATTTGCGAATGCTTCTCTGCTGAGTCTCACGCGCAGCTTGGGTTGAGAACCCCAGCACTTGATTGTAAAAGAGAATTCTGGGAGCTCCCGTCGTGGTGCAGTGGAAACGAATCCAACTAGGAACCATGAAGTCACAGGTTTGATCCCTGGCCTCCCTCAGTGGGTTGAGGATCCGGCGTTGCCGTGAGCTGTGCTGTAGGCTGCAGACGCGGCTCGGATCCCGCGTTGCTGTGGCTGTGGTGAAGGCTGGCAGCTGTAGCTCCAGGGAGACCCCTAGCCTGGGAACCTCCATGTGCCGCGGATGCGACCCTAAAAAGCAAAAGAGAAAAGAAGAAAGAGGACTCTGAATTTTTCACTGTGGTCAGTGCTGTAGCGGATCTCATCTCATTTCTTCCATAAATTTATGTTTGAGAAGGAAAATAAGCACTTTGAAATACTTTGCCTAGGTGTCTTTTCCTTCAGTAGTCTCTATACTTTTTTTCTTCACCTCTGCAACCTCATTATGGCTAAAGCAGATTTACCACTCCCGGGAAGGAGACTGTGGGTACTGCCAAGCATGGTGATTTGCAACCCTAGATGCCCTTTAGAACCACCTGGGAAGGTTTAAAAAATTGCCAGTGCCTGGGATCTACTCCAGACTAATTAAAGCAGAATTTGGGGGGATGGGAAATAATTTTATAGTATTATAGGGAATACTATAAAAGTCCATCAGGCAAGATAGTTTTATTATTATGCGGCCAAGGTTGAGAACCATGGCTCTGGTAAGAAACAGATGATGTGTCAACTTAAAATGACACATCATCATTATGTTTGTTTGTTTACTTGGGTTTTTTTTAGGGCTGCACTTGCGGCATATGGAGATTCCCAGGCTAGGGGTCGAAGTGGAGCTACAGCTGCCGGCCACAGCAACGCAGGATCCGAGCCACGTCTGCGACCTACACCACAGTCCACAGCTCACGGCAGCACCAGATCCTTAATCCACTGAGCGGGGCCAGGGATTGAAACCTCATCCTCATGGAGGCTAGTCAGGTCTTAACCCTCTGAGCCACAGGGGGAACTCCCTCAATCCATTTTTCTTTTTTTAAAGGTACTTTGTAAACTTAGAATTTAAATTAGGCTGCTAATTTATGATAAAGCCACAATAAAGAGAGGCAACTTGGTGTCGGATAACAGTACTAAATAAGTACCCGACTTTGATGTCAATTAACCACATAGCACCTAATGGTATTTTGGAAATTTCACGTTTTGTTTTTCTAGATATAGAGATGTGGTTTGGGCACTATGGAGGGAAAGGTACCCCTGAAGACATTTAGGAGAAGAAAGAGGCCTTTTCTTGCATTCAGGGCTGCTCTCCAGATAAGGGAGAGGTTTTAATTCATCCAAATATACATTTATTGGAGGCCCATCATGTACAGAAACAAGGCTAGGTGGCCGGGATCCCAAAACAATGACAGAATCCTTATCCTCACGGAGACTGGGATTTCGGGGAGATTCAAATGAGCACAGAGAGGTAAATAACTAGTGACATCATTTACCTGGAGGTTGTGGAGTCATCCTTCTAGAATCTCTTGGAAGCGGCTCAGTTGTTTTAAAAAGGCAGGACTGCCTGCCTGCCGAATTCCAGCCTGAATGTTTGTGACCTGTGTGTTTTTCATGTGTGTGGGCATATAGGTGCGTGTCTGCACACTCATTCTTCGTACAGAAAGAGTTCTCTCCTGGATTAGGCAGGGAGGAAGGAAGGAGAACCAGTGGCTTTTCCCTGACGTCTTGCTGGTGAAACATAAGCAGAAATCCAAGACAGCCCAGCCTGTGAAGGAAGGAAAATCCGCTCAGGTCTAAACTATCTGCTCCCTTCTGGCTTAAAGCTAAGTGACGTCAGCAGGCTGTGGGGCTTCAGGACGAGTCCCAGCGTCCAGTGAGATGAATTCAGCTTCACGACTCCTTGGAACAGGAAGCGGTTTTCGTGTGAGGCCCCCAGCATCCTTTGGGGGAGCCTTGAAACAAATGGGTTTAACATCTGGGTTGTCTTGTTAAGTTGGTCTTGTTTTGCTAATAGCCGCGACTTTCGACAAAATCTTTCAGCTCCGAAAGTTAGCGGAAAGCCCAGGAGGAGGCAGGTGTTGGAGAGCGTATGGAAGGAAGCCTGAGGTTTCTGCGCCCCTCTCTGTCTCTGTCATAATGTCGGTTCTGGCTTTTAGTAAGTGACCTTTAGCTGAGATGGCAGGGTCTGTGATTCTCATGTTTGGCAGCCAGGGAGATTCATTCTGAATAGAGCAACAGTTCCAGGTTCAAGGGGCAGGCTGGTTGGCTAAAGCTAACTTTTATGAGGCAGGGGGCCAGTGTCAGGGGGAGTAGATATTCGGGAGTCGGTATCTTATCGTTCAGCCTCAGCTGGAGCCAGCGACCGAAGGAGGAGCAGGAGGAAGGACTCAGGTGGTTACTGATACTTGTTTAGGGACATGGCAGAGTTGCCTTTGCAGAAGATATTTTATAAAACTTTGGAAAGGAGTAGGGGACAGGCCCCTTTACAACCTGGGGGTTTGGTGTCAGCTCTTTTCCTATATACACGAGGGTATCTCACTCCTGTGGGTGGGTGTCCCCTAAAATGTCACAGACTTTCTGTCTAGGGGAACCCAGGGCAACTTTGAGGTGTTAAGGGGCCCCGTAGGCAAGGGGAGATGAACCCCTTTCAAGGTCATCCTAGCATCTCCAACCCTGTCGTTGTCAAGCCTCTGACCTTATTCTGCTTCTGATGTGTATCCTGAACTTGAGGTGACCTATATTTAGATTATGTAAAAAGGTTAGAAAGCAAATGGCCTTTTTTGCGCTAAGGTCAGAATTCAGTCATGCTTGCTAACGCCACTTTGATCTCCAGGACCCTGCCTGTCGAGATCTATGGTGTCTGTCAACAGACTTCACCCTGCACTTGACCTTTTGCTGGCCAGGACGGCCAAGACTCTCATCCCTCAGCATGTCACCTCTTGGAGGGGGAAAAAAAAAAGTCCTCAAATCCTGTGATTCAGATGTTCCAGGTTCTGTTCTGGTCCCTTACAAAGGCATTAAATATGCAGGCTTTTTGAAAAACAGAAAAAAAAAAAAAGAGGGCAAGGAAGCGCTTTTAAGAGGAAATTTGAACAAATTACAGGATCAGTGATGCAAGACTCTGTAATAGCAGTCTCCTTGGCCAGAGTCTTACAGAAGGCGCTTGGAGTCATAACCGAATTCTGTCTGATAGGGCAGGGGAAAGCGGGGAGATGATTTGCTGCAGCTCCTTGTTTGGGAGCAGGTGATCCTCCAGTCATCAAAAATGGATGCTTTTCTCTTGTCCTCTTGGGAATTTCTTAGCATGCTTTCCTTTGATTTGCTTAGTTTGTTATTTTTATCCCCCTGGCAGCTAGAAAGGGCTGCCTTGGGTCCAGCTGGAATCTTTGCTACTTCATTTAAAGATCTACTTTCCATCCTTTGTCAATTTTGATTATTTTGTACGGATTCTTTCCAGACGTGCACACAGTTTTCACAATGTGGTAAACCCACTTGGACACGATACTCTCATAAGGGTCTGACTCTCCACAGGATGTTGGAACCATTGGACCAGGAATCAGGAAGAGAGTCCCATGCCTGCCAAGAACCCAAGGTTTGACCTTGGACAAGTCACTTTTCTTGACTGGGCCTCACGTTCCTCATCTCTAAAGGGAGGGGAGCAGACCACACAGTCTCTCAGATTTCTTCCAGCTCTGACGATCGTGTTCGATAATTTTGCTTAAAAAAACACTGTATCTCCAGCAATGAATCTCTGCTTAGCATGTCCTAGATACACCATAAATATCTGTCAAACAGAATAAATCTTAGGGGTTTCCACTGACAGTTTCTCTCGGCAGTCACTAAACCTCGTGGTCGCCTAGACGCCCTGTCTCTCCCAGGAGTGGTCCATCTCTTTTGTAGAAATAGGAACCAGAGCACCGAGGGGAAGCAACTTTCTTTGTAAAATGTTGCATGACCTACCGTAAGAATCGTCAGGATTCTCAGCTCCACAGACGTCCAGGACCAACCTGTTCCTAGTTGCTTCTTTGCTGTCGCATCCTGTCTATTAAAATACCTCTGTGATTCCAGAAAGAAAGCAAGGGCCCATGAGGAAGAGGTTATAAATACATCCAATCATAAGTATAGCCCCTGCAGCTATGATTCGACCCCTAGCTTGGGAACTTCCATAGGCCGTGGGTGTGACCCCAAAAAGACAATAATAAATACATAAATAAGTAAATCCCATTAAAAACAGATATTGACAAGGAGCTCTAGACAGAGCTGTGCTCAGCAAACTCAGCTGAGGGGGGAACAGTGTAGCTAGCCTATTGTGCAGAAAGCAATCATACCTTTTTTTTCTGTCATTTTAGGGCTGTACCCGCAGCATGTAGAGGTTGCCAGGCTAGGAGTCCAGTCGGAGCTACAGCTGCCAGCCTACGCCACAGACACAGCAATGCCAGATCCGAGCTGCGCCTGTGACCTACACCACAGCTCACGGCAACACTGGATCCTTAACCCACTGAGCGAGGCCTGGGGTCAAACCCGCAACCTCATGGTTCCTAGTCAGGTTCATTCCCTCCGAGCCATGACGGGAACTCCCTCATACTTTCTTAAATGATTCCTTAGTACTATCTCTGGGGTTGTATAAGGCTCTTCATTAGCTACTAATGGTTAGGGTGGCTTGGAACTTCCAGTCAAAATAGATTTAGGGCTTATATTTTCTTCTCTATTATCACCAGACTTTCTTGGAAACTGTAGTGAAGAGTTAGGGGTGACTCTGGGCCTGGGAGGACCAAGCTGACTTTCAAAGGAGGGAATGGGGTGCAGCTCCTGCCAGGCCTGGTCTTTAAAATCTCCCCGGGAGCCTCTTGGGGGGGTGCGTGGCAGAGAGAGTGCTGGACTTGGAATCAGAGGGCCTGGCATCCAACCCAGGTCCCAGCATGTCCTAACCGCTTGACCTTGGGGAAAGCAATGAATTTAAAGAAATTCAGCCTTTAAAGAGGCTCTGATTTGCTTTAACAGTTAAAGGAGGTGGCTCAGCGGAAATGAATCCGACTGGTATCCATGAGGCTGTGGGTTTGACCCCTGGCCTCGCTCAGTGGGTTAAGGATCCGGCGTGGCTGTGGCTGTGGCGTAGGCCGGTGGCTACAGCTCCACTTCGACCCCTAGACTGGAAATGTCTATATGCTGCAAGTGCAGCCCTAAAAAGCAAAATAAATGAATAATTTTTTTTAAATGAAAGTATAGTTGATTTGCAGCGCTCTGTCAATATCACTGGGTACAGCAAAGTGACCCAGTCACGCATCTGTCATACATTCTAAGCATTTGTTTCTTGTAACAACTGTTTGGGGTCAGGACTGGTACAGGAATGAAACAGCCGAGAACCTCCTAGGATACCTCATTCGGCCTTTGTCACCTGCTCCTTTCCTCGCTGGATTAGCTTGCCAGGGCTGCTGTGACACAATAGCGCAGACTGGGGCTCAAACGGCAGAAATCTATTTTCTCACAGTTCTGGAGTTGAAGTTGGAGACCAAGGTGCTGGCAGGGCTGACTTCCTTAGAAGCCCCTCCGCTGGGCTTACACTCGGCCACCCTCCTACTGCCTCTCCCCATGGTCCCCTCCCTGGGCGCACACGCCCCTGGTGTCTCCCTGTGGGTCCTCACCTCCTCTTCCTCCAAGGACACGGGTCAGGTTGCGCTCTAGCTCACCCTCGCTGTCTCATTTTAACTAAATCATCTTTCTCCCCACACCTTTTTTTTTTTCATCTTTTGTCATTTTAGGGCCACACCCATGGCATGTGGAGGTTCCCAGGCTAGGGGTCTAACGGGAGCTGTAGCTGCCGGCCTTCGCCACAGCCACAGCAACGCGGGATCCGAGCCGCGTCTGCAACCTACACCACAGCTCACGGCAACGCCGGATCCTTAACCCACTGAGCGAGGCCAGGGATCGAACCCGCAACCTCATGGTTCCTAGTCGGATTCGTTAACCACTGAGCCACGACGGGAGCTCCCTAAATCATCTCTTTAAAGGCCCTGTCTCCACAGTCACCTTCTGCAGTGCCGGGGTTAGGGCTTCAGCCCAGGAGTTTGGGAGGAAGGGAGACAAAAGTCGGTCCACAGCATCCAGGAGCCCACTGAGCCTGCAGGAGGGGCTCACATCACACAGCCACGTGGGCCTTGTTGCCGGGCTCCCCGATGAGATTCTGTGCTCCAGATCAGTCCTCCCTTCGTTCGTCCCTCCCCTCCTCCTCCTTCTTGGAAGGAAGGCTCGCGCTCTCACCTCCGTCCGACAAGCGAATGCCTCTCCTTTTTGGAGATTCTTTTCCTGTGGTTGCTCGGGTGTATGAGCAAGCGCACTGAAGTTTCTGGGTTCTTGGGTGAGCCCCTGGGCCACTGGGTGGAGGGGGGACTCTTAAACACCACCGCATAGAAATGGCTTCTTAGCCCCGAAGGGCATGAGACTGTGAGCCCCTGGGGGGCTGAGGGGGGCTCCACAGCTCTGTGCTTTCTCTGTTGTCCTTCCCCCCAGCACTGCTCCTACTGGGTGAGTCATCCCAAAATCCTGACACCCAGCCAGCTGTTTGGAACACAAGAAATAACCACAGCCAGAGGCATCTTGGGCCCAAACTCACTCTCCCTCTCTCTCTCTCTCTCTCTCTCTCTCTCTCTCTCTCTCTCTCTCTCTCTCTCTCATTCTCTGTGTTCCCATTTTATGGCTCACTTCCTATTCCCAAGTCACACACCACACCCCCGTTTTCAAGGCTTAATCTTGGGAATCTGGTCTGGAGACAGTGGGTCTTTATCAGTCAATATCTGACCTATGAAAAAAAGTGATTATCTACCAAAATCACAGTTGTATCAAAGTCCTTCAGCCCTATCACTGTCCTTTTTTGTAGTTCTTCCCTAGAGTATTAGCTTCTAGTGAACGGGGACCATATTGTGCCCTCCACTGAGCCTTAGAACAGCGCTTTACACATAGGAATACTCACAACACTTTGGAAAGAAAGCAATGAATCTTTTAGGTGTACTGTTACCCCCGAGAGGTTTAGGCCTATAGCTAGCTTTAAAGGAACTTGGGGAGTTCCCGTTGTGGCTCAGCAGTAATGAACCCGGCTCTTATTCATGATGCCAGGCCTTGCTAAGTGGGTTAAGGATCCGGTATTGCCATGAGCTGTGGTGCAGGTTGCAGAGGCGGCTCAGATCCAGTGTTCCTGTGACTGTGGTGTAGGCTGGCACCTGCAGCTCCAATTTGACCCCTAGCCTGGGAACCTCCATTTGCTGCAGGTGGGGCCCTAAAAAGCAAAATAAGTTAAACAAATAAATAAATTAAATTAAAAAAAAAATAAAGGAACTTGGTAAGTCTGTCGGTGACTGAACCACCACTTGTAGTGTGTGTCCAGTGTGGACGGTGTTAGTTGCTTCAGTGATGCAATTTAAACCATAGTTTTGTTTATTTAAAAAACAAACAACCAGGAGTTCCCGTTGTGGCTCAGCAGAAACAAATCTGACTAGGAACCATGAGGTTGTGGGTTCGATCCCTGGCTTTGCTCAGTGGGTTAAGGATCCGGCGTTGCCGTGAGCTGTGGTGTAGGTTGCAGACGCGGCTCGGATCCCGCGTTGCTGTGGCTGTGGCGAAGGCCGGCAGCTGTTGCTCCAACTGGACCCCTAGCCTGGGAACCTCCATATGCCGCGGGTGCCACCCTAAAAAGCAAAAAAAAAAAAAAATACAAAAAATAAATAAAAAATGAAAAACAACAAGTATGCTTCTTTTGACATAAAAATGCAAAGCAGCTAGTCATAAGAACTAGTTTTCATAGACATGAATGCCTTGGTAAAATGCTGCACCTTATTAACAAATATAATTTTGCCATGTTTGTGTGTTAATAAAAATTTTCCCCCTCATTTGGCTTCACAGTTAGAAATTACCTCTTAAGTACTTGCTCTGATATTGAAGCCCCTGAAGTTTCTTCCTTGCAGTTAATACCTTTAAGTTTTCTTAAACAAATGCGGCCGTGGGCTTTGTTCCCTGTCCTGCTCTGACTTGCTCTTTCCCCCCTCTCTGTCTTTGCCACCAGAGGAAGAGGTGGGTGATGACAAGACCAGACAGACCGTGGTCTCCCGTATCTAACTCTTCCTCTGCTCCTCCCCACTGAGTGGAAATTAGAAATAAGGATTGGGCACAAGTCCTTAACTTGTGCTCATTCATTCAACAGACACGAAGCACCTACTACGTGCCAGGCACAGGCACTATGGAGAAGAGAAAGTCACAGTCCTTGTCTGCAAGAAGCCCATAGTCTATTTTTTTTTGTTTGTTTGTCTTTTTGCTTTTTCTAGGGCCACACTCACGGCATATGGAGTTTCCCAGGCTAGCGGTCTAATCGGAGCTACAGCTGCTGGCTTACACCACAGCCACAGCAATGCGGGATCTGAGCCGCGTCTGCAACCTACACCACAGCTCACGGCAACGCCGGATCCTTAACCCACTGAGCAAGGCCAGGGATCGAACCCACAACCTCATGGTTCCTAGTCGAATTCATTAACCACTGAGGCACAATGGGAACTCCCCCATAGTCTATTGAGGAGTAAAAATACAACCAAACAATTTCTATATCCTGAGATTTTTAGAAATATGTACAAAGGTCTATAGGAGTACTGAGGAGCGATCTGTTTCTTGTGTGTGTTTAAGTTTTATTGAAGTTTAGTTGATTTACGAGATTGAGATAATTTATGCTGTACAACACAATGATTCAGTCATACATACATACATATCCCTTCTCTTTCTGATTCTCTTTCCGCGTAGATTATCACAGAACACTGGGTGGCGGTCCCTGTGTTATACAGCGGGTCCCCACTGGCTGATCATTTCATATACCTCAGTGTGCGTATGCCGGTCCCGAACCCCCATCCCTCCCGCCTCCCCACCCCCGACCTTTCCCTTTTCTTAGCATGAAGAGAAGACATTGGAACTAGGCCTTGAAGGATGAGTATAGTTTTATTTTTTATTTTTATTTTTTAATGATTTTTATTTTTTCCATTATGGTTGGTTTATAGTGTTCTGTCAATTTTCTACTGTACAGCAAAGTGACCCAGTCACACACACACACACACACACTCATATATACACATTCTTTTTCTCACATTGTCCTCTCATGTTCCATCATAAGCGACTAGATATAGTTCCCAGTGCTATACGGCAGAACCTCATTGCTTATCTATTCCAAAGGCAATAGTTTGCATCTATTAACCTCAAATTCCCAGTCCATCCCACTCCCTCCTCCTCCCCCTTGGCAACCACAAGTCTCTTTGAGTAGGAGTTTTAGTAGATGGGGGAGAAGCAGCGAGGACCATCTAGAATTGTGCTGTCCAATATAGTAGCCACTAACCCCATGTGTATATCGAGATTTAAATTAATTAAAATAAAATTAAAAATACAGTTTCTCAGTTGTTCTGGCCACATTTCAAGTACTCGAACGCCACATATGGCTAGTGGCTGTCACATTGGACAGTGCAGACATAGGATATTTCCATCGCTGCAGAAAGTTCTACTGGGCAGAGCTGTGCTAGACAGAGGAACAGCCTAATCCAAAGCTCCAGGATGTGAAAATCCATATCCTCCTCAGGGAACAGTGAAAATCTAGCAATCAAAAGAAACTAATGTTGAGCTTTATTTTTTAGTTTTATAGCCATACCTGCAGCCTGTGGAAGCTCCCAGCCAGGGACTGAATCCGAGCCACAGCTGTGACCGGTGTCACAGCTGCAGCAATACCGGATCCTTTAACCCGCTGCACCGGGCTGAGGATTAAACTCACACCTCTGCAGGGGCCCGAGCCGTTGCACTCAGATTCTTAACCCACTGGGCCAGGATGGGACCTTTGAGTTTCTTTTTAAAAAAAGTAGAAAATCCTTCTTCACAGCAATGTAGCAGGTTTGTTGTGGGAAATTTCAGTACCATGATACCGTGACCTAACAATAGTACTTCTCTTAGTAGCTGAAGGTGAACTTTGAGCAGCCTGCAGCCGTACAGGCTGCCTGAATTAAAGAGTTACTTTCCTCCAGAACAGCTTTTTGGAACAAAATTTTAAAGGGGAGGAAGGACTAAAATGTAAGCATATATTTAATCCTCCATGCAGAGCCTGTGGGGAAGATACTATTATTTTCTCTGTTCAGTAGACAGGAAAGCAACTCGGAGACGTTCAAGTGCATTGCCATGGCCCCATAGCTCAGAAGCAGCGAGGTGATATCTGGAAACTGGGCATCTCCCTGCTCTAGAACGTGTACCCCTTTTGCCCAAATGGCTTCAGGGCAATGGAACAGTCGTGTCGACAGCTCTAGAGGGTACAGTCACAGCTCAGCTGTCATCCTGAGGGCTGGCCAGTATGTGGCTGACCTCCTTTTTCTAGCACTCTCAGTGAAGAGCTAAGCCACCTCTACGTGCAAAGGCCCCATTTCCTTGAGAGGCCAGGGTTTCTAGAGAACAGTGGTCCTTCAACTGTGGCCCCAGACTAGCAGCAGCACCTAGGAGCTTGCTATAAATGCAGACTACTTGGCCTCAGGCTACACCTCCTGCATCAGAAGCTCACCCTAGAAGTCCCATAGGCCCAGCTGCCTATGCTTACCAAGCCTTCTGGGGAATCCCGATACTTTCGGAAGTTTGAGAACCACTACTGCGCACAAAGTATTTTTATGGTGGAAATCCAGTTAAAATGAACATTGGTAGAAGATGAACGAGAAAAAGAATCCCCCCCCCAAAAAAAAATGGGTGAGAAGTTACAAAAAACAAAGGAGGAAAGCTAGAATAAACCCTGTGGTGCTGGATTAGAGTCGGACTAGCAGATCATCAATATGAACTCTGTATCAGTTTTAATATACGGAAGCGTATAGGTATAGAGCTAATTGTAGAAATGCGTGCTACTGGCTCTGTCCACTGAGAGGGCCTAAGTGTAGTGACACCTCAAGAGCGGAAAGCACACCAGCTTCTGCGGGTTATTTTCTGAGTATCATTCACCAATAAAAAAAAATTTAGGGCCCTTTGGAGAAATGACAGATTCTGGATGGAGCAGGAGAAAAAAACACAAGAAAGCCCAGAGCATTTTGTAGTTTTAGAAAGTATAGAAGTGCTAAGGGGGAGAAAAAAAGAGCTATGTCAAAAAGACACAGGAGCCAGGAGTTCCCGTCGTGGTTCAGTGGTTAATGAATCCGACTAGGAACCCTGAGGTTGTGGGTTTGATCCCCAGACTTGCACAGTGGGTTAGGAATCCGACATTGCTGTGAGCTGTGGTGTAGGTTGCAGACACGGCTCGGATCCCGCGTGGCTGTGGCTGTGGCGAAGACCGTCAGCTACAGGTCCTGTTAGACCCCTAGCCTGGGAACCTCCATATGCCGCGGGTGCAATCCTAGAAAAGGCAAAAAGACAAAAAAAAAAAAAAAAGACACAGGAGCCAAGCTGAAAGAGCTCCAATGGCCAGATGTGAAACAATTTAAGTAAGAAAGAAACAGTAGTTTTGGATTAAAATCCAAAGAGTGAAATAAATATTCGTGAGTTGATACTGATCTAAATACATAGTTGAATAAATAAATAAATGGAGGGGAAGGGACAAATATTCCTCATAGAAGACTTAAGAATATATGCAGACAGTTCCCCCTTCAGCAGATGGAGTTTAAATCCGCTTCCTTGAGTGTGGATGGCACTTAGTGATTCATTTCCACAGAATTATGTATGCAAGGGGACCGAGTAACTTTGTGGAGCAATCTGGTGGACACCATCTGAATTGGGTGATGTGGACTAATATCACCGGTGATGTCATGTGGGTATCATGATGCTGAGATGATGCTAAGAAGGCACCACAGCTCTGTGGTGTTATTTCCAAAACCCACAACCCCAGTCTAGGCGTGAAAACCCCTCAGATAGATCCACCCTGGGGGATATTCTACAAAATATCTCACCAGTACTCCCCCGAAGTGTCAAGGCCATGAAGAACTAAGAAAGACTGAGAAGCCGTCATAGGCCAGAGGAGACTTAAGGGGGCGTGATGACTAAATGCAATGTGGTACCCTGGGTTAGATTCTAGAATAGAAAAATAGAAAAAGAGCCTAAGTGGAAGAACTGGTAAAATCCAAATAGGAGTTTCCTTTGTGGCTCAGTGGGTTAAGAACCCGACGTAGTGTCTGTGAGGATGCGGATTCAGTCCCTGGGCTCATTCAGTGGGTTAAGCATCCAATGTTGCCATGAGCTGCAGCTCATGTCATGACTAGACAGCAGATACAGCTTGGATCCATCGTTGCTGTGAACGGGGTGCAGGCTCCAGCTGCAGCTCCGATTTAACCCCTAGCCCGGGAACTTCCAGGTGTAGCCCTAAAAAGAAAAAAGAAAAATCCGATAAAGTTGTAGTGTGTTAATAATATTATACCAATACTAATTTCTTGGTTTTGATAAATGCACTAGGTTATGTAAGGTGTCAATATTGGGACAGGCCAAGAAAAGGGCGTGTGGGAACTCCCATTACTATCTGTAATGTTTGTAGAAGTCTATAATTCTTCCACAATCAAAATGCATCAAAAAATAAAGATAGCTTGGTGAAGACATGTGGTGTAAGGCCCCCAGATTAGGACCCAACATTATGTGCTGCCTTGACATCAGGTGAAACTGGTACGGTCTCAAATGGCCTAACTGCAAGTTCCCCTCCCCCTCTAGTCCCACAGATAAGGTCCCCTAGCCAGCGTTCCTTGTCCAATGGACCAGGTACATCCCCGGCTTATGCCTGAGTACCAGGTCTTAGCTTCCTGCCAGCTTTTGGTGTCATTCAAGCCAACCAGTTGCATCCCCTTGCGGGAAGCAAGAGGCGCTCACCTCTTGGTACCTCAAAGCCTGCATCCTATAGCTTTTGTTCACTCTGTTCTCAAGTGCAACGCTGTGTGGTCTTTTGTGACATGTGGTGTCCTCCCTTCCCAGACAGCCAGTGAGAATATGTGATTAATAAACACATATTATTATGTGATTAATAATTATGTCATCTGCCCAATATCAATGGTCGTAAGTTCGGTCGTCCCCGGGACCTGGGGTAGAGTCCTTCCCTTACCAACGTGGGCAAATAGGAGGAGGTTATAAAAAGATGACTAACCTGTCACCCTGTATCCCAGGTGTGTTTCAGGGTTCTGTCTCCCCAGAACGGCTCTCTGCGTTGGAGCTCATCTCCTCTTGCTCAGGGTTAGGAAATCTGGGCTGGGGAAGGACAGCAAGGTGAACACCAGAGATGAGGAGGAGGAACGTGGTAATGAGGGGACAAAGGAAGAGAAACCAGAGGAAGAGGAAGAGAGGACATACTTCTAAGACTCCACCCAAGGCTCAGGATTTGCCCAAGGGCCTTTTGAGGGGGGGGGAGCTTTAGGACAGAACTGATTGCCTGCCATGCAGTGGGCATTGAGTTGGGTGTTACGTGCTTGAGACCTGGTTCCCTTCCTACCACCCAGCTGTAAGGCCTTGGATGAGTCCTCCAACATCTCTGAGTCTAGATATTCTTAACCATGCATGAGACTGGCAGGACCTGTGTGCCCAATACTTACCAGACTATATGAGACTCAAATGTAATCTGCGTGAGAGTGTAAAATTACATACATTTTTGTATACATACCGAGCTCATTACTGTAGGTGGTAGGGGGATTATTAGAGAGTTTAGGAGTAAGGATGAAAAGGTGTGGCTTCTGCTTGCACGAAAGTTGTAACCCGGTCGGAAGTTCCAACACACTCAAGAGATCACAACAGTTCCCACACTCATAGATGCCATGGGGGAGCTGTAAATAAAATGTTGTCGCAGGGAAGATTTGACCTGGGTGTTGGCAGAGATTTCATGAAGGAGGTGCGATTTGCACTTGGCCTTGAAGCATGAGTCATTATAAAATGGAGTGATGGTAGTGGGTCTGGAATCAAAAGACTGGGTCAAATACTAGTGTCTATACGTACTAGTTCCATGACTGGCAGCAAGTTTATAGCTTTCTGACCCTTAGTTGACTTGTCTTCAAAAAAGGGATAATGTCTATAGTTGTATGGAGAATCAAACGGAGAATTTAAGCCTAAGTGCTCTACAGACTGCCTGCAACATAATAGCTGCTCAGTTAGTGTGGGATGAGTCCGAAGCATTTATTGTCATAAGGCTGGGACCAGGTTTCCCTGGGTAGAGGCTGGATACCAGGAGTGGATCGGATCTCTGCCAGCCCCTGGTGATTTCCCAGCTACCAAGAGCCTTAGTCTGAAAATGCTTCCTTCCCCGAGCCTGCTTTTCATGCATGAGCATTGGAGCCTTCAGACACATCATAAATGGAGAGGAATCCCTGGGCATCCAGTGATTACAGCATGAGGCTAGCGGCTAAGCCTTCCTCTTGGGCCACCCATTCTGAGAGCTGGGTAATGGACATGGGCCCTGCTTCTGTGGCCTGGGAGTTATTGACAAGGATACAGCAGCTGGCCTGAGGGGCTTGCTGCCTCAGAACCCCCACTTGGACATCTAACAGACATCTAAACTCAATCAATACACGCAAACCTGAGCTCCTGGTCTCCAGCACCCACCTGCTACACCCTCAGGTTATGGCGTCACCATTCCCCCAGTTGCTCAAACCCAGATCTCGTAAGTTGCCTTGGATCCTCACCTCTTCTCACAGCTCCCATCCCCCCACCTCCCCCAACATCCTTTCGGGAAACTCTACTGGCCCTTAGAATACGGCCAGGACCATCCACTCATTACCACCTCCATCGCTGCTCCCGGGTTGGAGACCCCATCAACTCTCACCCGGATTATTGCAGCAGCCTAACTAGTCTCTCAGCTTTCGCTCTTGCTGATCCCCACCCCCGCACCTCAATACTGGACAGTCTTTCCCTAGCAGAGCAGCTGGAGAGATACTGCTAAAAGCTAGATGATTGCAGTCCTTCCAATGCCCCCATTTCTCTGAGTCCCTCTTTTTTTCTTTTTTTTTTAAAGGGCCACACCCACGGCATATGGAGGTTCCCAGGCTAGGGGTCAAATCGGAGCTATAGCTGCCAGCCTTCACCATAGCCACAGCCATGCGTGATCCAATCTGCAACCTACACCACAGCTCACGGCAACGCCGGATCCTTAACCCACTGAGCGAGGCCGGGGATCAAACCTGCATCCTCAGGGATGCCAGTCAGCTTCGTTTCCTCTGAGCCACAATGGAAACTCCCATTTGGCTCAGAGTAAAATGTAGCGCCCTCACAATGTCCTTTAAGACCGTTGGGGAGCAGAGGACCTGGCTCCTGTTCCCTCTCTCACTCCTCGTCCTCTCCCCCTCACCCCATCCACCCCCCCGCCCCGCCCCCGCCCCCGCCCCATCCACACTGGTCTCCTCCCTGTTCCCCAGGGCCTTTGCTCTGGCCATTCTCTCTGCTAGGAGAACCTTTCCTCCAGATAGCTCTCTGCTAACACCCTCATTCCTTCAAATCTTCGCTCAAGTGTCAACTTCTCAACCAAGCTTGTGACGATCCTATTTAAAATAGTAACAGCACACCTCCCCGTCTGCCCCCAGTGTGCTCTATCCGTTACCCTGCAACGTGCCTTTCTCAGCGAGCCCTCATCGCCCATCCTACCTCTGCGTGCGCTGCTCGATTATGTCCATGTTTTGCTTTCCTGTGTCCCTTCACTAGGATATAAGCCACAAGAAGGCAGGGGAGTCTCAGTTGGCTTCACGGAGGTATCTGGGTGCCTGCCACGCTTAGGCATAGCTGGTAAGCATTTGTTTGCTGTTGTTATCCTTAGCTCCCTCTCTGTGGCTGGACGGAGCAGGTCTACTGACACCGGAGCCCATCCGTGGCCTGGGTGGTAGTCCCAGCCGCCCTCTAGGACCACCGAGTTAGGTTCCAAGAGTGGATGGACTTGTTGAAATTCTCCAGCTGAATCTGGAGGCTCAGCCCAGCCCGGACCCCAGGTAAGCTGACTCCAAGTAAATCTTTTCACTTTTCGGAGGCTACTGGGTTGAAAGAGGGCTGGAGGAGGTCGTTGGAGCAGCAAAGGAAAGACTCCTGGGTGGGGTGGCACCCTAGGGACCCCCGTTGGCACCGAGTGGTGACACGCCGAAGGTAGCTGTCTCTTTCCAAGCCAACCCCTGCCCGTGCCCCCACCAGTGGTAGGAGCCTCACGCGGGCACCTCTGATGATTCAGTTGCTGAGTGGGATCGGGGGAGGATTTCAAACGTCAGAACCGAGCTCGTCCATGGCTGGGTCTGGACTCTGAGTTGAGCGCGGAGGAGGAGAACACCTCGGGCAAAGCAGGGAGCGGAGAGTTCTGGGCCCTCCTCACCTTCCACCTCTAAGCCACAGATTTTCCATCTGCTCAAAGGGAACAGTAAAGCCTGCCTGTCTCCCTTTCGGCGTCTGAGGATCAAGTGAAATAATGTATATGAAAATGTTCTGAAAAGAATAAAGAGCTTTGCCGGGAGAAAACATTGTTTTGATTCCAAACAGGCCAAGGGTGAGATTTCTAAGAAGTCCTTGGTGGGGGCTGTTCTTCTAAATCATGTCTGTTTTTAAGAAAATAAATAATAGGAGTTGCAGTTTTGGCCCAGCGTTACGAACCCAACTGTGTCCGTGAGGACGCAGGTTCGATCCCTGGCCTCACTCAGTGGGTTAAGGATCCAGCATTGTCGAGAGCGGTGGTGTAGGTTGCAGACATGGCTCGGATCTCTTGTGGCTGTGGTTGTGGTGTAGGCCGGCAGGTGTAGTTCCGATTTGATCCCTAGCCTGGAAATCTCCATAGACTGCACGTGCGGCCCTAAAAATTAAATAAATAGTAAACCCTATCAAGGAAGAATGGAAGGATGCCGGACATCTTCATGAGTCACCCACCAGCCCTCAGCTCAGCCCTTCTCTATGGCAGCAGCTTGCTCTCAGGTGAGATTGGCTGAGCGCCCCCCAGC
Source organism: Catagonus wagneri (assembly GCA_004024745.2). Classification (NCBI taxonomy): domain Eukaryota; kingdom Metazoa; phylum Chordata; class Mammalia; order Artiodactyla; family Tayassuidae; genus Catagonus; species Catagonus wagneri. The sequence goes on from PVHT021183515.1 coordinate 1,030,774, forward strand.
TGGCTTGACTCCTCGTGTGCCCTGGGATGGGGCTATTTAATTCCCTGAAACTGGGGTCCATGCCGCTTGGTCACGAGGGTAAAATCACTCACCTCCAGAGCTTCACTGGCACCACAGGGAACCAGAGGGAAGTTGGGGGGCCAGAGGGAAGTTGGGTTAATAACTTGGTTTGTTCAGGATCTGAGTAGGCAGGGGTAGGAGAAGAGGAAGGAAATGTATTTGTGAGACTTCTTGGAGTCCCCGTTGTGGTGCCGTGGGTTAATGGTCTGGCGTTGTCTCTGAGGCAGTGCAGGTTCAAGCCCTAGCCCGGCGCAGTGGGTTAAGGATCCAGCATTGCCCCCGGCTGTGGTGTGGGTTGCAGCTTCGGCTCAGATTTGATCTCCAACCCAGGAACTTCTGTATGCCCCGGGGGCAGCTGGAAAGTCTTCTCTGCTGTGCTGAGAGCTATCATCACTTTAATTAAGCCTCACAACATACCTGTGTCTCTCTAAGGTACTATTGTTCTTATTTTTAAAAGGAGAAAACTGAGGCTCAGCGAGATTAGTAACCCATCCCTGGCCATACAGCTTTCTCGACACTGGCAGAACCGGCACTGGAACTCAGATCTGCCTGGTTTCAAAAGCCGTGTCCTTTCCCTGACGCCACAGAGTAGCGGGTGGGGCTCCAGTTTGTGTGATCCTAGGCAAGTCATTTAAACCTCTCCCACCTGTGTCCTCAGCTCCAGAAGGCGGTGATTCTGTACCTCATTGGTGGTTGTGAGAATCGAGTGAATTAATATATGTGGAATGATCTGAGTGTTGCAGACTATTCTGTGCAAGCGAGGAATTCCTATTCTCATCTTGAAAGTGTTGCTTTCATCCTGTGCCTCCTGAGCTCGAGAGCTTTCAGTGAGTCATTCTTCCCCGACCCAGTGAAGACTCTGACCTCTCGAGCTCCATCTCTTGTGTTCTCACTGTCCTCCTCCAGCTAGCCTTTCTGTGTGATCTTGTCAATCACGTGTGCCCATGATCTGAAGTGTCCTCTCTGCCACCTCCCTGCCAGTCTGGCTCTTTGTCCAGCTTTAAAACGTGGTCCACCTCCCGGAAGCCCTCCCTCGCAGCCTCACCTGGACCTGCCATGTGGCTTCCAACATGCTGCCTGGCTGCTGGGGGCAATCGCTCTTCCTAAGCTTGAGCACGTCGCTTCGAGGAGATTTTCGAGTCCTGCAGGGTTGAGACCGTAGTTTGTGTTCTTTGTCCTCATGGTACCTCGTGCAGTACTTAAGACCCCCAAGCTCTGTATTCAGAAAGTGTCAACTGATGGAGGGACGTAGGGCACTGGACATGTGCCTCTAGTGTCTCGTGTTGTGGCAGGTCACGGGCAGGTCTATCAGCTCTTCCTGTCAGCCTCCTGCAGCTGCCAGCTCTCTTCTGGAAGAGCTCACACCGTGCCTGCCTGGACCCACCAAACCCCCCTTTTTGCCTGTTCAGGCCACTCCGTCCTTGCAGGGCCAGCTCACAGCAGAGCTACTTATGCAAAGACGCTGACCCCAGTCACCAGCCCTACTTGGGACTCCTTTCACGGCCATATCCAAGAACTTTGTAAAGAGTGAGCAACCTCGACCTCCCTTGGGCATGTAGTAGTTGCTCAGTACTTATACTTTACGGGGACTGGACCTTGACCTCAAAGAAGAGTCAGCTGGAATCTGCATGCCTAGATTCCAGAGTTTCCCAGGTGCTTTTTATCATTCGGAATGAAGATGCAAGGACCGCAAGGAGAGGAGGTAACAGAGCAAGCCTGACTTTGGGGTCAGACATGCCGCTGGTATGTTACCTTACCTCTTGGAGGCTCAATTTCTTGATGTATAAATTTCCGATGACAACAACACAGACAGTAATTACGAGGTCGTAGTGCTCATGGCTTTAAATTCCATCCTGAGTTCTGTCCTAAACCCCACTGTTCAGGGCTCAGCTTAAGCCCTGATGTCCTCTTCCTAGAGGGACCTTCCTCATGTCCTAAAGAAGCCCCTGGTGTTGTCACAAACTGTCATGCCCTGTTAATTTCCTTCCTCACTCTTTTTACCATTGGCAGTGATTTTGTTTGTGTCCACATACAGTGTCTGTTTCCCTGGTAGAACGTAAGCCCCACGACAAGGGCAGGTAACAGGTCAGTCTTACCAGCGTAAAGTCATAGCTCATAGGACAATGCCAGGCACATAGCAGGTGCCTAATCAATTTTGGTTTCTTTCCTTCCCCTTTCTCATTCAATGGCACATTGTCAGCCTCAGTGTCTGGAAGATAAAGTTTCTTGTTGATCCTCTAAGAAAGCTCCTGTGATGACTTGAAGGTCAGAACATGCACATATCAAGAAGAGGCTCCTACGCTATGAAAACCTTTTCTTCAGAAAGACTAAGATCCGTGGACAGTGGGAGGGACGGGCGCTGGTGCCCCATGAATCTGAAGCAGCAGATCAGGTAACCCACTTCTACATAACGAACTGGTTTTGGAGTGTCCTCTGCCCCGGTAGCTTGGGGTCCCTAGGCCAGGGGATAAGTCTGGGCTGCACCCACCTGACAACCAGGAGACATGCGAGGCTGTGGGCATTCCTGGGGAATGCACCTACTCCTGTCCGCCCAGTGTTTAGTGAGCACCAGACTTTTCCACACCTGCATCTGCCTTGGTCATGGTCAGCACAGTGGCCCCTGAGGGAGCTATGAGAGCTGTGACTTTTCTCTTCCAGTGCAGGCACAAAGAAGATGGACACGGGGTGGGAGAGAGCGTGCATTAACAGCAACCCTTTGTTTTTTTGAGAGCTGGAAAGTGGGGGAAGACAGAACAGAAAAGAGAGGGGAAGGCAAAGGCAGAGGAGAGGAGAAAGAGGGAAGGCGAGGAGGGAGGAGAGTAATGTTGGAACAAAGGACTTAAAAAAAAATACGTAAAATCTGTTGAAGTTCCTGTTGTGGCGCAGTGGAAAGGCATCTGACGAGGAACCATGAGGTTGCCAGTTCAATCCCTGGCCTTGCTCAGTGGGTTAAGGATCCAGCGTGGCTGTGAGCTGTGGTGTAGGTCACAGATGCGGCTAGGATCTGATCTTGCTGTGGCTGTGGTGTAGGCTGGCAGCTGTGGCTCCGATTTGACCCCTAGCCTAGGACCCTCCATATGCTGTGGGTGTGGCCCAAACAAACAGACCAACAAAAATCTGAGAAAAGTTTGAACTGGTAGAAAGGAGCTAGTTGAGAGGGAGAGTTTGAAAATACATGATGTCACTTATATGTGGGATCGAAAATATGGCACACGTGAACCTATCTACAAAACAGAGATGGACTCATGGACACAGAAAACACTTGTGGTTGCCGGGGGCGGGGGGGAAGGAAGTGGGATGGATGGGGAGTGTGGGGTTGGTAGATGCAGACTATTACGTTTGGAATGAATAAGCAATGAGGTCCTACCATACAGCACAGGAAACTATATCCAGTCTCTTGGGATAGACCATGATGGAAGATAATATGAGAAAAGAATGTGTGCATATATATATATCCATATATATATATATATATATATATGAATGACTGGGTGACTATACTATACAGCAGAAGTTGACCCAACCCTGTAAATCAACTAAAAAAAAAGGGGGGGGGACAAAAAAGAAAATACAGGAACATACGCTAAAGAAAGTTTACTAACTGGAGCAGAGTCCAGAGTGACCACCCTTCCTGGCTTTGCCCAGGACGAAAGGGTCTCCTGGACTTCTCCTGGGACATCCAGCGGGACTTCTCAGGCAGTGGCAAAAGGGTGGCTTTGCTGGAGGTAAGGACGGGTACCTAGGAGCCCCACACTCTCATGCGTTCCAAGGTTTTTCAAGGTCTTTCAAGCTGAGCCCAGACCACACCCCACGTCGCCTCCACCCTCCCCCGCCACCAAGATTGCATTCTCCAGGCTGGCGGTGTGAAGTTGGACAGCCATCTAACCTTGCTTATTTTCCTCCTGAGTGAGACAAGGCTGGCGTGTTGCATGATGTCCGAGGTGCTTTCCAGCCCATGCTGAGCTGTTGTGAGTCAGTGGTGTAAGGTGCCCCGGCTGAGGTCTGCTGGCCAGATGAAAGCGTGAGGGTGTCCAGGAGAACGTCTCCAGGCGGGGCTGCTTCTGTCTCTGGGAGCCTTTCCCTGGTCCTGCTTTGGAGGACGCGGCTTCGGGACAGTAGGCAGGCAAGAGAGTGTGCGTGGACCAGTGAGTGGGCGCCTACCGCCTTGTCCTGCAAGAAACCCTGCCGCCTAAGTGCGGGCTGCGTTAGCCAGGCGCTGCGGCACCAGCCGCAAGACATCCATCTGTGAGTGGCTGCGTGATTTCATCAGCAGCACCATGTGGCGGGGGCTCAGAGTGACAACAGCAGGAAACGAGGGGGAGGAGGGGGCCGGTAAACTGATCAGATTTCTCAGTTATGTCTTTACACGAACCAGTTTGGGCTGAGCGAACACCTGGGGCTCTTCAGTTTAGGAGGGAAGAGGTCCCGGGAGAGAAGCCCCTGGCCATCCTTCAGTTTGGGCAGGTGGGGACCTGTGTGGTGAACGCGCAGATAAGAAACAGACGTAACTTTCTTTTCCAAGCCGGTGGTGCAGGTCATGCCAATTAGGTGAGTTTATTTTATTTTATTTTTTTTAAAGAATCAAAGAGAGAAAAAAAAAATAAGATGCGTGGATCTGTGGTAGCGTTCATGGGTGTTGTATATGGGGGAGGCGACTGAAATCCCAAATCGATAATGTAATTGAGTTATTTCCGTCAAGTGTTTAAGGCTATTACTTTAAGTGGACACAGGGTTGTTGGCTGTGTTTGCTGTAATTAGCTTTGGACTCATTGGGCATATTGATCTCCTCCAGCGCTGTTTGGTGTTCTTGAAACCTCAGCGGAAGTTCCCTCTTTGGCCTCCCCCTCCCCCTCCTCCCTCCTCTCCTTCCCCTGGCTTCTGAAAAGCAAAAAACACACTTCGCTCTGCTGGCTGGGCTGCAAGTTTTCCACTCCGCATCATCGTCGTTTGTTCTGAAAGCAAAATGCAATTTTCCGAGACTCTTTACACTCCTGTGCGCATGTGTGCACGCTCGCACGCGCACACACACACACACACACACACACAGCTTCTGTACTCAACAATGTGCTTTTTAATTTAGAAAAGGAGCAGAGACAACAGGTCCACTATAATCCTGCAGTATCCTGGGGCAGGGGAGCCGTTCCCAGTCCAGCGGGAGACATTGTCCCCATTGAGGCGCCACTCCAGCTCTGGGCGGCTCACAATCCCAACCTTTGTGACCACCAGAGAATCGTGGCCTGTACCCGTCCCCTCGGACTCCACCCTGCTGGCCCCCAAAGGTCACTGGCGGTGACGTCACGGAAAAGCATGTGGTCAAGAGAGTCTGTCCTCGGAAGGAGCCCTGGAAACTGCTGGCTGATCCCCCTTCCGCCCAACCTCCAGCCCCCCGGCCCTGGAGAATTTCTGCCGCTTGGAGGTAGTGCGCTGAGGGGCGCGGTCCATCCAGGGCTGAGTGGCCGCAGTGGGACAGTCCGCTGAGAGGGGCTGGGCGTGCTCCGCTCCATCTTCTCCACTCTCCGTGAGCGCCCACCCGGGGCCACCAGTGGAGGAACCAGCAAGCTGGACCCCGATCCCCTCCTCTCAGACCTCCAGCCTCTCCCCTCCTCTAACCCTCTGCTTGCACAGCTGGATTTGGCACCACTTCTTCTTGGCATTCATTTGCCTTTTGGACTCCGCTTTCCTTCCCTTCGTATCATCCGCAGAACTGACCCACACATATGTACGTGTACACACACACACACACACACACACACACACACACACACACTGATCATCCCCTTAACCCGCTCTCTTAAGTGTCAGCATCAGCCGCCAACTCATGCCAGAGAATCCAGGGCAAGGAAAACCCCACAGGAGAGGTACCAGAAGTGCTGTTCCCTGGAGTCTGCACAGATCTCTCTGAAAGTCTGGAGGATGGACAGGCGTTCTGGGGGAATATGGAGAGGACTCCCGAGAAAACAACAAGATTTCTGTTACAGTTGCTTTTACTAGGCTCCGCCTGTGTGTCCTAGGTATTTCGCATACATTGTTTCCTGTGGGATTCTCAGCCACTGCTGGAAGGACGTGTCTCTCCTGCCTATTTTCTTATTTTTTTTAATTTCTTTAACTTAATGGATTTTATTTCAATTATAGGTGTACATAAATCGTCACAAGTCAATTTGACAGATTTTGTATCCCAAACCCCCAGTGCATCCCCCCACCCCCCATACTGTCTTATTTGAAAAAACCAAGGTTTTCCAAAGTCTGTGAGTCATTGTCTGTTCTGCAAAGAAGTTCGTTGTGTCTTTTTAGTTTCCACATGTAAGCGGCAGCATTGGGTGTTGCTGTCTAATTGTCTGACTGGTTTCACTTCGCATGATAATCTCTAGGTCCATCCATGTTGCTATAAATGTTGTAGCTCACAGCATATCCGCTGCGTGTTAAAGCTGAAGAGGCTGAGACGCGGTGGTGACATCGGACACTTACGTGGGGGATTTGAAACCAGGTCTTTTCTCCAAATCTGAGACCCTCTGTACTACCTTGTGGCTTAGAGTCTGTAACAAGTAACTAGGATTATTCACACTCCAGAAGGGAAGATGGGTGCAGGTGTGCATGTGTGCGTGTGTGTGTGTGTGTGTGTGTGTGCGCGCACGTGTGGGATAGGCAGTTTAAAGAATTTGGACCCCCGGTCATGAATGAGATGGAGACAGGCCCCATGTAGCCCTTTAGGGCCATCCTAGCTGATACATGTCTCCTTTTTTCTTTTGGGGGATCGGAGCCTTTCAACTCAACACTGTCCAAGGCCTCCGCCGTGGCTCCCACCACCCACTGACCCCACTGCCGCCAGGAAATAATCCTGGCTCCCAGTCTGGCCCCAGCCCACCTTTCCATCTTGTCATCTGAGAACTCCTCTCCAAGTCCCAACCCACTGGTGCCACTTTGCATCACTTACCGTGCCTCCGACATCCGTGCACTTTGGCTCCTGACCTTGGCATTGGCTATGTCCTCTGCCTGACATCTCCATCCAGTCTTTTTGGTGACCTCCTGTGATCTCCTGAGTCCCAGCCCGTGACACTTGCCCTAGCCCCCACTGCCGCTGTCTTCCCATTACCCTGCGCATCTCTCACTTTGCACTCCAGGGAGGCAAAGTGCTGTGTTTTAGAAAGATCACTGAACCGGTGGTGTGGAGATTGGTTGGATGAGAGACTAAAGGCCGGGAGATTGGTTGGATGAGAGACTAAAGGCCGGGAGAGCGTTAGGAATCTGCCGCAGCTGTTCCAGACAGAGAGAGAGGGACCTGCATCGTGTTGGGAAGAAAGGTCTTGGCCGGGCGTGGGGAAGGGTTCTGGAGGATGAGCCCCGCCAGCTGTGGAGCTGGTTTTGACTCCGGGCTCACCCTGGGGGAGGCCAGCACCTGCCCGATGCAGGATTCAGCAAAGTTTTACCAGGCGGCAGGGGACTTCCCCAGAAGACCTTTGGAAGACCCTGTCAACCCTTTCACCGATTGCCTTCTAGCTGTGGCATTCTTCAGGTTGCTCGGGAGGCAGAAGCTCTAAAAATAGAAAGCCTTATTATTACCGATTAAATTTCCTTCCACCTACAGAATTTTCTGAAAGTAATAAGAAGAGGAAGCCTGAGTCTGTGCTGAAGGGTTCAGGAGCAGAGATGTATCAAGAAGGGATGAGAGAAGCGGGGTGGGGTGGAGAGGATGTGAGGCCAGGCGGGTGGAGAGGATGTGAGGCCAGGCAGGTGAGGAGGGGCCGAAGGTGAGAACATCACTGACTGATCGTACCGATGGCTGCAGGGACCTTGCAGTGGGTGCACTGGCTTTCCAAGGGAGGTGCCAGTTTCTGGGAGACTGTTTCTGTTTCATAAATAAGTTCATTTTTTTTTTTTATATTCTGCAAGTGGGTGATATCATATGATATTTGTCTTTCTCTGTCTGACTTACTTCTGACTTGTTTAATACGCTCATCTCTAGGTCCATCCATCTAGAAAGCAAACTTACCAAAGGGGATAGCAGAGGCCAGGGAAGGGAGATAAATTAGGAGTTTGGGATTAACATGTACACACTAACGTATATAAAATAGGTAAACAACAAGGACCTACCGTACAGCACAGGGAACTATAATCATCTTGTAGTAATCTATAATGGAAAAGACTCTGAAAGAGAATATATATATAATATATATATAATATCTGAATATATATAGCATATATATAATATCTGAATCATATATTATATATATATGTAATGTCTGAATCACTTTGCTGTACACTCGAAACTAACACAACACCGTAAATTAACTATACCTCAATAAAAAAAACCCCAAACCAAAAAGAAAAAAAAAAATAGAATTTCTACTGAGGCCGTGGCCTTGCCTGCAGGAAGACAGGGCAGTGGGATGCAAGTGACTCTGAGCCTACCCCACATCAGGGCAGTGCCTGAATGTCCCCGCGGCTCTGACAGGTGCACAGATTCTAAGCCCTCCCCTCTTCTGCCTCCCTGTGCACATCCTGCTTATGGAGATTCTGAAGAGGTCACCCCTGGTGACTAAAGATCTACAAGTCATGTGCAAAGATGAGTTTGAAGAAAAGAAATGGAAAATATTATAGTTGCATTTAAATTATTTTTTTTAAAGATAATTGCCCCCCCCCCAAATGAATCAGCATCAGGTTCTACAAACCTAGACTTGCCCCTGGAGCTCTGCCTTAGATAATTTAGAATGATGTAATGCCTCTTTCTGATGACATGTTTTTAAGTCTGAGTCCGTACATTTCCTGTGTCTCCTCTTCTGTGTGAGTTAGCACATCGCCCTGGGTGCCCGCCCGCAGGAGTATTCCAGTCAGCGTGGAAAACATCAGGGCTCCAAAGTCAGGCTAGAAAGTTGGCTCTTCTCATAGCTGGCCGTGGGCTACTGCCCTCTTAAATGGAATTATCCCAAATTGCCATTTGCTCGTAGGTAAAAAATAATTGAATGATGGCATTTTCCCGTGGTTTGACACAATACCTCCTCGGAGTTTCTCCCTCTCCAAAAATGGAGATGATAAAGGAGGTGTTTCATGACTCTATAGAGTTTTAGTTTTGCAGGATGAAAGGGTTCTGGAGATCGGTTGCTCAACCATGTGAAGGTACCATTAAAACAATTCAGCAGAGTAAGTTTTCAAGATCTTATGGGCTTTTTTTCAGTGGTTCCTAGTCAGGCAGCATCCAGTGTAGCAGACAGAAAGCTGTACAAGACGAAAGGCTTTTAGAGGCAGAAGGGAGCAGCCCCGAGGAAGTTATACCAGGCGGAACACAGACTGGTTATGACAAGATTACTTTCCCTACAGAGGGTGGGGTGGGGATTCATAAGACAAATTACCCACTAATGCTGCTCAGGTTGGCTGGTGTAAGATTCCATTTCTGGGAGAGCCAAAACTGTAATTAAGTCTGGGTTTGGGGACACGGGGCTTAGCATGAGCGACTCCATTTTGGGCCTGTTATGCTTACCACGGCTGGGCGGTACACTTAAACGTGGTTAAAGGGGTATACGTATATATTTTTTTGTCTTTTTAGGGCTGCACCCATGGCATATGGAGGTTCCCAGGCTAGGTGTAGAATCAGAGCTGTAGCTGCCGGCCTTCACCACAGCCACAGCAACACGGGATCCGAGCTGCGTCCGTGACCTACACCACAGCTCATGGCAACACCGGATGCTTAACCCACTGAGTGAGGCCAGGGATCGAACCCACATCGTCATAGGTACTAGTCAGGTTCGTTACCGCCGAACCATGATGGGAGCTCTAAAAGTGGTTTGTTTTGTTCTGTGTATTTTACTACAGTAAAAAAACAGAGATAATAAAAATCTGTTTACCTGACGGTGGTGGAGGTGGACCAAACTGATGTGGGTAAAGTCCTTTGCATAGTTCCTGGCTCATGGTAACACTCAGCTCAGTAAATCTTAGCTTTTATCAGGAGCGTTAGTATTAACAGTTTGTCATTCCCCAAACTGGCCTCCTCTCTCCCCAGGCTAAAATCAAATAGTCCGTCTAGTAGTTTGCGAAGGAAACGGAATCTCCAAAACAGTCACTGTTGACATTGTTTTCGTTAAGTTGGAATCTGCGTCTCTTAGGAATAGTAACAGCTAACACTCATCATTTATGAGCTCATTTAAGCCACTCGGAACCTTAGGGAATGGGTATAATTCTCTTTGTCACTTGCTTGAAGTCACAGGGCTAGTAAAGGCTGTTCGTTCCAGAGTCTATGGTTTTGACCACTAGGTCATATGACCCACACTCACCACTGCTTTAGAGTCTCTAGCTTAGAGTCCTTTACATGGCTGGATTCCTCTTTAACTGTGGCCAGCTAAAATCCTTCTGCCTGATTTTCCTGCAGCGCCAGCTGTCGTGTCAGCTTCTCAGGGTGTTAATATTTTAGATGTAAGAAGGGCGCAGCTGGAGGGCTGTTTATGGATAGAGGACTCTGAAGCTGCTCCATAGGTGACCCATTAGGTATAAGAGCGCCCTTCCTCCAGAACTCTGTCCCTGAGTCCCTCACCCCAGAAGTTCTATTCATTTAGGATTTTTGTTTGTTTCTTTGTTTTTTAGAGCTGCTCCCGAGGCATATGGAGGTTCCCAGGCTAGGGGTCAAATAGGAGCTACAGCTGCTGGCCTTCGCCACAGCCACAGCAACGCCAGATCCGAGCCACGTCTGCAACCTACACCACAGCTCACAGCGATGCCGTATCCTTAACCCACTGAGCGAGGCCAGGGATCGAACCTGCAACCTCATGGTTCCTAGTTGGATTTGTTTCTGCTGCACCAGGATGGGAACTCCAAGCTGATGTTTTTAAAAGATTGTATTTCTCGATTTCTGAACTTTAGAGAGTATTTCCTGATTCTGCCCTATGAAATAAGGAATTCACTGCCCTTCACGTTCTAGCTCCTGTCAGTTGTTTTATAACTTTTACTTTGCTAGCTCAAAATATTTACCTTCTGTTCTGTAATCACCATTAGATCCTCTATTTTGTTTATACATTGATTTCATAGTTTGAAAAACCAAATGATTATTTACATTACGATTACATAATGATTATGTTCTTCAGAACCAAGTAGTGTGATGAGACCCAAGGAAAAGATGCAATTCAGTTTTTTTCTTTCTTTCTTTTTTTTTTTGCTTTTCGGGACCACACCCATGGCATATGGAGGTTCACAGGCTAGGGATCGAATTGGAGCTACCCTCCAATTGTGTGGCTTACCTCACAGCCACAGCAACGCCAGATCCCAGCTGAGTCTGTGACCTACAGCACAGCTCATGGCAACCCCGAATCCTTAACCCACTGATCAAGGCCAGGGATCGAATTTGTGTCCTCATGGATGCTAGTCGGGTTTGCTAACCGCTGAGCCGTGATGGGAACTCTAATAGGTAAATGTAATTGAAGACTTACAAAATGTCGAGAGATTTGCCAAGGAAAATAAAAATCACCTCCAAATTCCGTGACCCGGAGGTAATCATTGTTCAAATTCTGTTCTATTCCAGGCTAAAGAATATTTCTGTCATATTGTAAAAAAATCCAAAGCTCCTTTAAAGTCACATAAAATATTTAAAGAAATCGTAGGCAGTTCCTTCTTTTCCCTGCAGGCACATTTGATCTTACACTAATGGAAGGAGGCAAAAGTCTAGTTTTTCTTAAAAATCCATAGAAAGGGAATATGCTTAGCTGGCCGTGGTCCCACGTCCCAGTGGACCCCACATCTTGGTGCCAGGGAGCTTTTTCAGTTTCCCAGTCTAAATCCTTCCTCTTTTGAATACCCATCTCCTTTAGTCCTGGCAACAATACAAACATCTGTGTATGCAATAAACATGAAAATAGCAGCACTCAATTTGCCAGTGAGGCAACTAATATTTCACTGAAGGAGCCTAAGCCTTAAGACAAAACCAGAGGGAACTAAGCTGTTTTCATCATCATGACTGTCTCAGGACTTCCTCTGTAAGTGAGGAGCTAGCAGGAGGTAAAAAGAAAGCAAAGGTTAAATAGGAGATATTTAGGAACCATCAGAGAAGGAAACTCCCTCTCTTGCTCTCTCTTTTTTTAGGGTTGCCCCGATGCATATGGAGGTTCCCAAGCTAGGGGTCCAATCGGAGCTGTAGCCGCCAGCCTATGCCACAGCCACAGCAACGTGGGATCCGAGCCGCGTCTGCAACGGACACCACAGCTCACGGCAACGCCGGATCCCTAACCCACTGAGCGAGGCCAGGGACCAAACCCGCATCCTCATGGATCCCGATCAGGTTCTTTAATTGCTGAGCCACTAAGAGAACTCCAGAAGAGGAAACTCTCTCAATAGCAGAATCATTAAAAAGGTTTGTGAACAGCTGTTCTTCTCTTTGGGAAAATCGAAACGTCTCACAGCTGGCTAAGGGCAGGCCAGGCCCAGAACCCAAGCTAGCCCCTAGCCTCCATGGCAGAAACTAGTATGGATAAAGTACCCAGTCCAGTGTCTGGAGCATAGGTGGCTCATCAGGCGTGAAGCCCCTTCCTTGCCCACCTGATATGCTTTCCATCGTGCTGCAGCCTTCCTGGGGTGTGGTGTGTCCTCAGATGAACGGGTGGTATTTCAGCAATGTAATCAAGTTTGCTGATGTGGACTTCAGCGTCGGCATTGACCTTCTGTTAACAGTGTACAGACTTTCCGGCTCTCCATGATGTTCGTATAGACCATCAGCAACCAAGAGATCATGCCAGACGGAGCTATAAGAGAACTTCTTAAAAGCTATCCCTTGGCGAATACAAAAAACTTGTGTTTCTCATTATTTGGGAAATTCACCAAAAATCTGGTTTCAACTAGATTTTTTTGCATGTGTGCCTACATTTTAAAGAAATATCAGGGGGTTTCCATTGTGGCGCAGCAGAAACGAACCAACTGGTATCCATGAGGATGCAGGTTCGATCCCTGGCCTCGCTTAGTGAATCAGGGATTTGGTGTTGCTGTGAGGTGTGGTGTCGCAGACGTGGTTTTCGGATCCCACGTTGCTGTGACTGTGGCTGTGGCCGGCAGCTGTAGCTCCGATTCAGCCCCTAGCCTGGGATCTGTCATATGCCTTGGGTGAGTCCCTAAAAAGCAAAAAGAAAAAAAAAATCAGGGCTACTGCCTTAGGTACACAGGTGGATCCTAAATTGCAATAGCAACAGCAGATCTGGAGATGCTCAAGATACTCTTTACCTAACAGGACCAAGACAGGAGAAGCCTCCCTGAGGAGGCAGGACCCACCAATACAGTTTGCTCCTTCCCTTTGGTGCCTACTCTGTGTCTGTCCGTGTTTGCGTTTTCCTCCACACCCCCATCCTCTGTGTGTCCCCGCCCCCTTTTTGCAACTGTAGGCTCCCTATTCTTCTCAAAAGCTGCTCCTCTTCTCTAGATCGTGTAATGCCCGTTACCATGGCACCCAGTACTTTGCATTATTAAAACAATCTCTTTATTAGTGAGCCCACTCCTCCCAAGAAGCCGGGCACCTTGGAGCCCATTTGACAAGATGATGAACCTGTATTTCAGGAGGCTTAGGGATTTGTTAGGGGACGGAGGGGGACAGGCCAGAGAGGCCCAGAGAGCTGTGACCTCACACAGCTACTCCTGGATTGCACCTCGCTGCCTAGAGACATGCACAGCCATGTCTCATTTCCTTGCCTTTTCCTTTTCATCACGCACTCATAATAATTATACATGTTATCACATGTCACATTTTACAAAAGGCTTTCAAAGGCATCCCTTCTTTCAGTCCTCACAATATCCCAGTGAACTAAGCATTTGGTGTTCAATTTTAAAGGCTGAGGGTACTGGAAACCAACATTCAGAGGGATCTGACTGTTTAAGGTCTTGCAGACACTTAGAGGCAAAGCTGGGACTCAAAACCTGACCCTCCGCTATCTCTACACTTGCTTTTCTTATTGTGGACAAAACAGAGAGATGGATACACAGAGGGATAGTTCTGTGGCTCTTTGCAGAATGGATGCTCAATAATAATTTCTTGGGTTTTTTTTTTCTTTTTTTGGACTAATGTGTCTGCTTTTGGATCAAATGCAATATTACTGATCTACAATCATATACTTCCTCCCCTCCCCTCCCCTCCCCTTCCTTCCTGTCTGCTCCCCTC
>PVHT021183515.1:1045946-1060987 GCA_004024745.2 Catagonus wagneri
CTCTCCCTTCCCTTCCTCTTTCTTCTTTCTTTCTTTCTTTCTTGGCACATACTGTGAACAAGACACCACTGGAAGTGACAGAGGGGGACAGAGAGTGTCCTCCATCACCTATGTTCTCAGACAGTGAAGGGGGCTGAGACGTGTTTTACGCACAAGCTGTCATCCTGCACAGCATGTGACAAATGCCATTCATCCATCCACCAACTATTTTATTGCCCGCAAACCGTGTCCCAGGATACGCCGCCAATGAATCCTTCTTCTGTCTGTGGAGGGAGGCAGGTGTTAAACCAACAGCAATACCGTTATTTAATTTGAATCGTGATGCGTGCTGGAGACGAAGACGGGGTGTACAAGAGCATAGAAGTGGAGGCTCTGATGTCGGCTGGGTGGAGGGACGGGGGGTGGCAACAGGGAAACTTCCCAAGGAAAAGAATGTGATCCGAGGAGGTGGGGTGACACACCTCACCCCCGCCCCTGCTCTGCCCCAGGAGGAAGCTGAGGTCCTTGCCTCCTCATGTCCCGGCTAAGTCTGCAGTGGAGGCCGAGGAGACAGCGTGAATTAGGAAGGCGAAAGTGAAGGGCACGAGGGATGGGTTTTCAGTAGCAGTGATGTCCAGTGATATCAGTCGGTAGGAATGCTTCACATTGAGAAAATCTGAAGGTCATATGGCTGAGCTGGTTGTGGATCAGAACAGAGAGGTTCTCAGTGCTGGGAGGTGGGGGTGGGGAGGGAGTGGCAAGAGCAGCGAGAGAGACTAAGAGACCCAGAGAGATGGAGAGACTCCCAGCTGGGGAGGATCCGGCAGAGGTGGCATCTAGGATCCACTAGGAGTTGGCTGAAGGGGACAAGCAGCAGGAACAGCGGCATCCCAGGGTGAAGCAGCCTGAGCCAAAGGGGGAGTTCTTGTTGTGGCTCGGCAGTAACAAACCCAACTAGAACCCCGGAGGACTCGGGTTCGAGCCCTGGCCTCGCTCCGTGGGTTAAGGATCCTGCGTTGCCATGAGCTGTGGTGTAGGTCGCAGACGCGGCTCGGATCCCGCGTTGCTGGGGCTGTGGCTGCGGCGTAGGCCGGCAGCTGTAGCTCCGATTCAGCTCCTAGTCTGGGATGTGCCGTGGGTGCAGCCCTAAAAAGCAACAAAACAAAACAAAACACAACACGGGGGTGGGGGCGGGGGGCAAAGGAGAGCATGAGGTGTGTTCCAGGCAAGCGTAGGCTGCGTACTTCTCTGGAGTCTGGAAGGCGCTTGGTCAGGAGAGGCTGGAGGGCTTGGGGAAGTGGAATGGGACCCAGTGCAGGTGCCTCTGAGGGCCAAGGGGAGCCATCAGGAGTGTCTGGTCTGAGGAGTCCCATCGGCGCTGTGCATTTGGAGGATTAATCTGCCAGGAGGGCACAGGATGCATGCGCAGGGAGGGAGGAGGGTGGCAGCTGCCCTTCCGCCTTGCTCACAGCGTCTTCCCTGGCAAACTGATCGATAAATGGAAGTTTCAAACAGTCTTGAGCCCACCCTCCAATGGAGAAAGGCTGATTAATTTTTAGCACTCATCAGGACTGCCTTTCTTAATTACCAGGCATGACTGATCCCTCCCTGAAGAACTGACAGGGTATATCGCAGCCCCTCAGACCGCTGGCGACAGGATGGATGTTCAAGAACCACTTGTTGGATTTATTGAACTTCCTCCCTTTCTTTTTTTTTTGATTTCGTTTTTGGTGGCCTGAAGTCCTTGGGTGCTATTTTTATCTGCCAGGGTGTCAAGGGGAAGTCTTCTCTGTCGCCCCACTGCCTTCTCCAATCTCCGATTTCACAGTGCTTCCAATCTTGGCTGGCGGAGGCCCGCAAAGGGTTAGACCAAGTGCATCCCGCCTCCATCTGGGGGGGGGGGCTGGGGAGGGGGAGGGGCAATAGCAGCTCCCACAGAGGTCTTGGGCGTCAGGAAGGCTCCAGTCCCTAAATATCGGTGCCCCAGGCTGCTGCTGCGTCTGAAATTCCACCTTGAGAGTCATTGATGTTTGGGCGATTTCAGAAATAGCATTGCATCCTTAACAGCTGCTCGTGGGTGAAGTCACAGGCAGCCAGCAAAGCCTTCCTCTCAGCATGCCATTGCATCAGCACACGGCTCCTAGATCTGCCCGCTCTCCCTGCCAACCTTCAGTTCCTCTCGGTCAGTTCTCTCTCGCTGGAGATCTTTCAGATCTGCTTTGGCCAGGCGGTGCCATTCGACTCGGCCCTCTGGCTACTACAAGTTTTGAACTCCTTCTTATCTCTTGGGCTGATTTCTCCCAACGTGGTCTTTCCAAGCTCTTGTGGCTGCAGGTCAGCACCACCTCACTCCCACGTGACCCCTGCACTCAACCGATTTTCCAGAACCTTCATCGAACCAGAGACTGGGCTTCTTCCTTGCTGGGGACAGAAGTTTGGACAGTTCGAGAGTTGCATCTCCAGCGTAAAGTGCAGCAGAGTGGAAAGAGCACAGAATTTAGAAGATAATAGCTCCCAAGCTTGACTCCGTTGCTTAAGAACCGCGCCTTTAGGAGATCAGCTAGGTTGTGAAAAGGCATGCGTGCTGGCCTGCAGAGTAACCGGGAGGCACAAGAAGATAATTTCTATAACACTGAAAGGAGGCAGACATGACTAGTTAAGATCTGGCCTTTTCTCAGACATCATTCTGTCAGGCTGTGATTCTCAAACTTCTCTGCTCGTAGGACTCACCTGTGGATCTCGTTAAAAAGGCGTACGTCCAGGCCCCAAAGATTCTGATTCACAGGGTCCTGGTGGGGCCCAGAAATCTCTGTGTTTAACAGCCCCCCCACCTCCCGACATATAAGTCTGACGCAGATGTTCCTGGACCCTTTGAGCAACCCTGCCGCTGGGGAATGTCTCAGAGCCTGGCTTTTTCCATGGTTGATACTAGTGAAACTGGCACTACTATATCCTCTAAGGCTAGGATGATAATTAAATACAGCAGCTACTCAGGCTCTGATGATGCCCAACATTGTGACGTAAAACCTTCCTTGTGCCACTGTCTCCTCCTGCCCTCAGTCAACTATTTTTCCGTCTTTAGCTATTTCTATTCATTTTTGCTCCTGGACAGAGTTACCGGAATGCTGGTGGTTAATACAGCTCTCACACAATTCCTTCTGAAACTAAATTATTATTATTACTATTTTGGGGACCGCATCCATGACACATGGCGGTTCCCAGGCCAGGGGTCACATCGGAGCTGCAGCTGCTGGCCTACATACACCACAGCAATGCGGGATCCAAGCCACGACTATGACCTACACCACAGCTCATAGCAGCGCCAGATCCCCAGCCCACTGAGCAAGGCCGGGATCGAACCTACATCCTCATGGATACTAGTTACATTTGTTGCTGCCGCGCCACAATGGGAACTCCGGAAACTAAATTCTTTCCGGCCTTTTGGGATCAGCTGCCTGGAAATAGAGGTGGTTGTACAGTGTTTGGCTTTCGGCAGAAAGAGGACTATGTCTCAGCTGGACACTTGAGTCTTTCCCTGTTACAGGGAAGATCATTACAGCAGGATACCGTCTCGTGTCTTAACATCTGACATGCTTTCTGACTGCTGCCCCCCTTGGTCGCTTTTAACAATATTTCATGCCTTGGAGTTCCCTTCGTGGCTCAGTGGTTAACGAATCCGACTAAGAACCATGAGATTGCAGGTTTGATCCCTGGCCTTGCTCAGTGGGTTAAGGATCCGGCGTTGCCGTGAGCTGTGGTGTAGGTCGCAGACGCGGCTCAGATCCCGCGTTGCCGTGGCTGTGGCGAAGGCCGGCAGCTACAGCTCCTGTTTAGACCCCTAGCCTGGGAGCCTCCACATGCCCCGGGTGCGGCCCTAGATAAGGCAAAAAGACAAAAACAAACAAACAAACAAACAAACAAACAATATTTCATGCCTATTTATAAATAAGCTATAAAAGCTTGTGGTAGGCCCTCCGGTGTTGTACGTATGGGAAATTTCATTACCATTGCTTATATAATTATGACCTTCCTGTGGTATCAGTGCCTGAGAACAGAACAAGGTCAGCGTTGCCTCCTTTGCTGCATCTACACGCTTTGTGCAGTGGCTCTTGGAAGGGGGGTCAAAATAGTGGTTTTCACTGCCGTGCAAAGCGCACGCCCAGGAGCTCTTAAATGAGAACCCAGTCAAATATAACAGACACTTGCCCTTCTGTAAATATAGCTCTGCAAGTGGTGGGGCCTTTGGGTTGTGCTGAGGTTAATGGTGAGCTCCCCGACTTCCCTGTCTGCCCCGCCCTGCTCAGCTGCCAGCCGTGATCGTCTGCCGCCGGCGGTCACTGGATGCTATATTTAGAGCCTCTTCCCCAAGAGTGAGTGGGATCTGAAAAGAGATTGCTTGGCCTGTGCTGTGATTGACTTGCAGCCTCCAGATCTACACCTGAGTTGGTGTAGGCAGGAGCCAGCTCAATATACATCGTTCAATAGCATCCAAGTGACAGTGGCCTGGTCCTGGGGGCTGGGCTCTACTCGAATGCCGTTTTTTTTTCCCTCCCTCACAGGGACTTGAACAGGCCTTTCCGAGGTCTAGGGCAGACATCCATCTTTTTGGCTGGGACTCCTTGGATCCGGACCCAGTCTGGATTACAGTGTCCCATATTTGCATGGCTGGACTCTCTCTGGAAGGGACCAGATGTTTCCCTCTGGTCTCAGCCCGATTCTTCTCTCAGCACGATCCCAGTTGTTCCGTATCCTGAGAGCTCCCATGTGCTTTGCAGCTGTGGTTGAGTTGTTTATGACAGGGAGGGTTTTATGATCCTTGTTTGACTGGGAACCAAGACATGGAGGCATCTCTCTAACTGTTCCTTCTAGCTTGAAATTTTTATGGCAATGTTATTTAGTTTGGAGTGAAGGTGTGGTTATAAGTTACCCTTAAACTCTCAGCTTGGAGCTCCAAGAGCGCAGGGGGACAAAGCTCCTTCTGTTCATAATTGCAACATCCAGTCAGTGAGCGTTTAACAAGCCCTGTGTACGATGTGACAATGCTAGATTCTTTGATAATACAAAGATGAATAAGAGGTTCTCCCTACACTTAAGAAGAAGAGTCCAGGTTAACAACTAGTGATGATACAAAGGGAAATGAAGCTAGTGCTGTAATAAATATTTAAGCAAGTTTTTTTTTTTTTTTTTGGAAAGCAGTGGAAGTACTATTTGTAAAGGAAGATTGACAGAGGAAACGGCCTTTAGATAGTGCCTTAATGAGTAAGATTTTGACAGCAGAGGGGGTGGGGTGTGAGCATGTCATGCTGAGAACACAGTGCCAGCAAACCTCAAGTCAGTATATGCAAGTCTACACAGCAGATGGCCTCAGCCACCATATCTCCTCTAAGCAAGAGCTTCTTGGGTTCATAAGCCCCAACTGTATGTACTAGCAGATGGGCAAAGTGGATCTTATTGGTTCTTTGGAGCTATCCTGGGAAGTGGTTTCTCATTTTCTGCTGATGGGTCCTTCGTAGCCTCTTGTCGTAGGAAAATTCTTATGCCTTAAGTCGATAGTTCCTAAACTCATCTGCGTGTTAGAATCTCCCGGGACTCCAAAAACATAGTTAACAGTTCCAAAACACAGACCCAGCTGAAGAATCTCTGGAGGTAGACAAAGGTATCTGTAATTTTTAAAGCTTTCTGGGTGATTCTAAGGCATAGAGAAGTTTGGGAATCACTCCCTTAAGGCACACTTAACTGCTTTTGCCGGTGACTGGAGCAAGTAGCTCTGAAAACGTAACTGGTTGCTAAGCCATAGATGACACGTTGTAGATATTGCATGTGTTTTTGGACACATTTCAGGCTTTATGGAAATGGCCCAGTCACTGAAGATAACTGAGACCATCTTAACCTAAAGGTAATCAGCATTCTTTCTGAATTAGGTACCTCATTTCTGTCCTCAGAGGATCTCAGTCACCAGGCCTAATGTTCTCTACATGCCAGTATGGGGCCTGTCCACGCGTGAATCTGGGATTCCAGGAAAAGGAGCTCATGAAAATGAAATTCGGGCATAAAAACTGTTGGACCCTAGAAACGCTCACCTCCTCTTGTCCAGTGCCCCGAGTTGACCTCAAGAGATCTCAGCATAACCAGCAAATTTATTCATTCACTAATTGCACATTGACTAGATTTCTGTTATGTGTTAGGCTCTGGTGTAAAGACTGTTGGGGCTACAAAAATGACTCAGATCAGTCATTTAAGCTTTGCAGTCTAGCGAGACAGGTGTTCAGTTGCATTCATGATTTTAACAACATAAGGAGTTAATAACACTGTTGAGTGACCCAAGGTTGGTCCTAATCATAGACTGTGGGAGTCTAGGAGAAAGTGGTTCCACAGGAGAGCCACCTAAAAGGCCTCATGAGAATGGCCTTGGGGAACGGGTAGTATATGGACAGAGAACAGAAAGGGGAAGGCTATTCTGAGCAGAGAAGAATGAAAATGGATTATTAGGGGTGGTGCCACGGGCAAATGGCAAGTCATCTGAATTTGCCCAGCACGTGAAGGAGAGACAAAGGGAGGTTGGGAGAAATGAGGTACCTCATTCAGAAAGAATGCTGATTGCACTTTAAGTTGGAATGGTCTCAGCTATCGTCAGAGATGGGAGGCTGTCTGGCGGTACACCATTGATACTGCATGTTGAACGTCAAATTATGGGTGAGACAACGGAACCATGGACTTTTAAAAGCCAGATCATCGAAAGGGGAGACCTGAACATTTTGTCGTTGTTGTGGTTGTTTTAGAGCTGCACCCTTGGCATATGGAAATTCCCAGGCTAGGGATCCAATAGGAGCTATAGCTGCTGGCCACAGCCACAGCCACAGCCACAGCCACAGCAACGCAGGATCAAGCTGCATCTGTGACCTACAGCTCATGGCAACGCCGGATCCTTAACCCACTGAGCAAGGCCAGAGATCGAAGCCGCGTCCTCATGGATACTATTCGGGTTCGTTACTGCTGAGCCACAACGGGAACTCCGAGACCTGAACATTTTTTATTCCTCAGCTTCTTGAATGCACTAAGCTCACTTCCTCCCCAGGACTCCTAGACCTTCTTGTTCCCTCTGCCTGGTACATTCTCCTCCCAACTTCTCTTTTCTTCCCTTGGCTGAATCCTACTCATCCTTCAGATCTGAGTATAACTGTCATTTTCTCAAAGAAGTCTGCCCTGACCTTTCAATTGAAATTAGATTCCCCTGCTATAGTTTCTCATCTCATCCAATTATTTTCCTTTCTTTGTACTTATCGCGGGTTATAATGATATATTTCTGTCTGTGACCATTTGTTTGATATCCGCCTCTTCCATCAGTCTGCATAAGCTCCATGAGGTCAGGGACTATATCTGTCTTGTCTCTTAGTGCATCCTCAGTGATTGACAGGCAATAAGGTCTCCATAAGCGTTGGCTAAATGATAAGTGAATGAAGGAACGACAGCAAAGAGAAAAAACAATATATATAGAACTGCCCCCTCCCCTTACACACACACACACACACACACACACACATGAAATAGAAACATCTCATTAATAAGAGAAGGATTGTGGTCTGGTGCTAGACACATTGGCTGGGAGTCAGAGTTGGAGACCTGGTTTTTATCCTCGTTTCTGTCACTACCTAACTGTGAGACCACATCCAAAATCCAATTTGTTAGAGTAGCTATTTTTCCTTCTCTGCTGTCACAGCCTTGGTCTCAAATTCCTCATTTATAAAATTGGGATAATAAAACCTGTCCTATTTATCTTCAGTATTGGGGAAAACACTTGAGACTTAATATACTGTCATGTAAGTAAAGTACTATACAAATATAAAAGTATTAATCCACAGCGTCAGTGTGGAGATATTTGCATCTAAATTTTATATCCAATGCCTATTGGCAATTGTTAAATTAGAGACTTTGATTTTTTTCATACGTGTTTGCTGAAAAATATTATTTTCTATTGCCATTGGTTGAAAGCAAAAAAAAAAAAAAAACCCAAAAAACAAAAAACAGTGGTAAGGCTATAGCCTTTCATTACCAGAGTGAATATAGGATATTAGATTGAATCTGTGTTGAACATGCTATGAAAACACATCCCCATTTCATTTACTCAGAGGTACTAATGGCTTTCATAAAAGCAGAATACATTGTTTAAGTGGAATAAATAATTAGCCTTGACAAGAAGTAAGCTCAGAATTCTCATGAATGAATTAGCCAATTCCCACTATGGACATTGAACATTTGGTGTTTAATTTGACATCCTAATGAAAATTCAGGACCAGCTGGACACACTGGACTGAGACACAGGGTTGTCTGGGAAGGGTTTAGGTTAGGATAAGGTTGTTATATCAACAGTGGTCTTAGACAAGACACAGTGGTGCCAAGCAAAAAAAAAAAAAATGGATTAGAAAGAAAAGCCGCATTCATATTTCTTATACTTTAGGCTTAATACTTTATGGCTTGTAATGGAATGTTAGACCATATGGAAAGTATCCCATGAAGACAGCAGGTTGGAATAGTCTGGGTCTAAGAATATCAAGCATTTTTTTAACGCAAACATTTTTATTGCGCACCTATTGGGTGTTCCAGCGTTTACGTGGGAGAATCTTATGTGGGGAGAAGGCAAACAGGCATGAACAAGGAAGCAGAGGTTAGAATGAACGTAGCATGCTCCCACAGTAAGCAACATAGCCAGAATGGAAGGGACCGACAGGGAAAGGGAAGAAAGATAAACAAGAAAGCATCATTTCCTTGGATTTGTATAGAACTTTACGGTGTAAAACAAACTGCCCCCCCCCACCCCAAATCAAACCAAAACACACGCACGCCTTGCATTACATTTGACCCACAAAACAAAAACCAAACCCAGAAACCTCAGAGAGGTCGCCGTGTGGGTGTTTTCCCCAGGGAGTAAAGGAACTTGCCCAAGTCCGCACAGCTGGACAGCGGGGGCGGAGCCTCGCATCACTGTCCCAAGGCACTTCTGTAGAGCTAAAAAGGCAGGCTGAGACACCATGCTGACGGCAGGGCCTTTCTGTGCTAGTCATCTTTATTCCGTGAGGAAAAGAAGTAGACAGCAGGCCTAACTTAGCAGAAGGGGGAGAAAGCATCCACCACAGACCGCCAGCAGATCGGCTGGACATTGACCTTTGGCCAAGGCGTTACGGAAAGCTTTCTAAAGGATGTTTTTTGAGTGCCTGGAAGAACGCTTGTCAGCACCGGTTCACCAAAATGCCACTTGTTTTGGAGCAACGCGTTTCCTTCTCTGCCAGGAATACCATAGGAAATGTAGTTGGTACTTTGGCAAGACACTTGCTTCAGGTACCTCTCTGGAGAAAATGGACAATGATGGGATGACTGGTGGATTAAGCTGGCACTGAGTTTTCAAGTTGAGAGGGATTTTAGAACTCATTTCACCCTGCTTAATCATGTTGCAGATGAGAAAAAGGAAACAAGGGGTAAAGTGTTATATTGTCATCATCAGCATCAAAATAGCTTATCCATATTGGACAATTACTATGTATCTGGCACATTCTAAGTGATTAATATGTGTTGGCTCGTTTAACCCTCACAACAAACCTGCGCAATCTTCCTGTGCAGGGAGATTCAGTAGCTTGCCAAGAGGTTGTAAGCAGTGGACTTGGGATGTGTATCCAGCAAGGCTGGTCTCTGAGTTGGTGGTTTCTCTTTAGTTACAGCCTCTCTAGACCAAGAAACTCGCAAGTGGCAGTGTCAGTGGCACTGATGAATGGATTTTCTGGTGATATGCTGTAAGATGCGGCCCTTGCTAGGTCCTTCTCAACCTTTTTATCCATGAGTTGGATAAAATATGGAAAACGGTTCATTGGATCTTCAGAAGTCATGATATGGGGAGAGGTATAAAAATGCACTGGACGAAAGAAGCAGGATCTCAAAAGATCTGGGTTGATGAATGAATGCATGCAAACGTATTCATTTTAGAGCAATATAGGAAGATATTGCATGTTGACTCCCAAACCAGTCACCCAAGAATGGGATGGAGAATGTATATTAAAGAGAATATAACTTGGGGGGAGGTGGGATTTATCCAGCTGGTCCTACAAGAATTAGCACATGGGGCTGCCCAGAAGCTCATGCAAGCAAGCACATGGTATTCTGGGTGCATTCAGCACTGGCTGTGTGCACGCTGGTTCTCCACTGATGCTCTGAGACCAGTGACCAGCCAAGGAAACTCCAGGCACCAAGACTCTTCATGGTGACGGCCTGATCTTTCTTCTTCCTTCCTGACCTGCTTTTGCTCTGACGTCCATCTTTGTGCCCTGCCCCTTATTCCTTGTCATGCTGACTGTTCCTGCATCTGACCCTTTATTCTCACTTTTTGTTCTGGATTCTCCTAGCATGTGAATCTTGACTGTTTTTTTTTTTTTTTTTTCTCCTGGGGCATTGGTTTGACTGCCTCTGTGGCTGTCTATGTGCTGTGCTGCCTCAGGAGAAACCGACCCCCGCCCCGTTCTGGTTTTAGTCCCTTCAGAGCTCAGCCCATAACGCTGACCCCTGGTAGGTTGCAGATAGCACCCCATACATCCCGATACATACTCCACAAGGAGAAGCTTTGGGCCATCTCTGCAGTATTGTGTCCAAGTCTGGCCAGCCCCTTTCCCTGCCTTGAGGGTATCTCTATAAACAGAAGTACGTTCATAGAAAAAAGGATAGATTGTGAATGGACTTGAACAGTCTGTGATATGTGGAATGAATGAAAAGAGACAAGAATGCCTGGAGAAGGTAGACTGTAGGCTTGGGTGGTTTATCCCTGAATTTTGCAGAAGACCCCACAGTAAGTGACCCCACAGGCTTTTCCCGTGTGGCTCTAGGGAGTAGACTAGAATCTGTGGACAGAGTGGCAGAGAGGAGGCAGACTTCATCTCAGTCAGAAACTTTCTCATGCTAAGAGCTGTCTGGAAATGGAAGGGGATGGTGATGAGCTCCCCATTGTTGGAGGTGTTTAAGTATAGCCGGGGCTTGTCAGGAAAGCTGCATAGCAGACCCAAACATCAAGGGGGTGCTTCGATGTTTTGATCTGTGGGTCGGTTCTATCCAAGAGGATCTGTATCAGTGAGGACGCCATGGGCTTGGTGAACGGGTGGCCTGATGACAGTGGTATATAAGGTGAATGCAGCCTTCCTGTGACATATCACAGAATGACCGCCACGGCTGTCTTCCCTGTCTGTTTCCTGTGGGCTTTGGCTCTTCGCTGCCCTTGTCCAGTGTCTGCTGTTAGATCGCAGACAGATGCTTCCAGAAACCAGATCTCGAGGGGCCCACCCCACATCTAAGGGCCAGTCTGGTTTAGTTTTCCAAAGCTGGGGATGGAGTCTCACATTGGCCCATCTCGGGCTTATGAAAGGGCTCTGTTCTCTCTTGGCATCCGCCCCCCACTCCCTTTCCCAGATCAAATACCAAGTGCCCTGGCGAGATAGAAGTCGCAGTGAGAAAACGCATTTGAGTAAAACCCCACTGGTTTTGGAGGTGCAAGTCAAAGAAAAGGCACCTAAAGCGTCCCCACCCCGCCCCCCTGCCACCTCCCCTTCGTCTCCCCGACCTGCCCTGGTGCTTCCTTGATAATAGATTGTGCCAGGGGTAAGGGACCTCTGGGGATCAGGCGAGAGCTGGAAGAGTCGCACGCAGCAGCCCAGCCCCGAGTTAATCAAACTAGCAACAGGATCTCCCGCGGCAGCGCCGGCGGTGGCAGTGTGGCAGCGGCGGCGGCGACGGGCGCATTATGCGTGATTACTGACAGGCACCAGCTGCCGCCGCCGCCGCCGCCGCCGCCGCCGCCGCCGGCTCAACGCACGATGTGGACTCGCCGATCGAGAGGCAGATTCCTGACTAATCCCAGAGGGCTGGCCCAGCCCGAGCTGCCCGGGCTGCTAGGAAGCGATGACCACTCTTGTTAGCCCAAGTTGAAGGGAGCCCCGGCCGCGCTCCGGAGCCGGGAGAGGCCAAGCGACCGAGCAGACGCGCCACGGCGGGCTAGGAACTGAAGAGTCAACATGTATGGAAATTATTCCCACTTCATGAAGTTTCCCACAGGCTTCGGCGGTGAGTAGTTCACGCGGCTTCACCGGGTGGACCGTCTGGAGAGACGGATCGGAGCCGGGGAGATCCGGATAACCGGATTAGGATTGAATTAGAAAGAGGGCAGAGATGTCTGGAGGCATGTATGGTGCGTTTCCTTGCGAATGTGTGTGCGCGCGCGTGCAGAGGGGGAGGGGGGCCGAGAATGGCCCATAGGTGAGATCTGTTTGCACATCCGAATGAGGGGACGGGTGGGAGGATGTGGGGCTATTCCAAGGAGAGTCTCAACCAACATGCCTGGGAATATGTCTGAGACAAAGATAGAGGAAGGCATTGTTATACCCCAGTGCGTTTGTGTGGGTGCGGAGAGAGAGGCCGGAGGTCAGGGGAAATTACTAGGATGTACCTCTTATTCAACTTGTCAGAGGAAAAAAAAATGTGACTAAAAAGGTTTCGCTCTTATCAAGGGATCTGAGATACTTCATAACAAGGGACGGATTGTTTTATTTAAAAGCAGATTTCCCTGTCATTGGATTTTTAAAAAACACAGCACTTTAATTTGACCCCCCCCCCCCCGTTTTCTTTCCTCTGTTTTCGCCCCTTTTGATTTGCTCATAGCCTCCTGTCCCCTCCCCTGTGTCTGCCCCCGGTTCCATTTCAAGGGTCAGGGCCCTCGCTTCCACTTTGAGGGTGGGGTCTGGGGTGTGTGTGCAGCTGGGTTTGAATGCTCATCACTGGGAGGGTCTGGGAGTGTGTGTGCAGCGGGGTTTGAATGCTCATCACTGGGAAGTGACTGTGGAGCTCCCAGTCGCCAAGCCTGGCAGAGCAGCCCGGTGGCACTTCCCCGGGGGGCTGGCGGGGCGGGGGTGGTGACGGCTGCCTTAACACCCAGGCACTCTGGTCCCAAGGCTCTTTCGATTCAGTGTCAGGGCAGCATAGTCGCCCAGCTTTGGGTAAATGGAACCAACAGCTGACCAGCTGGCCTTTCACCTGTCAGCGGGTGCTGGTGGCATGTAGATGGTGTGCTTGGGAGCCAAAGAGAGAGCTCTTGCCCACGGACGCTGGCAGACGCGACCAAGCAGAAATTCTTGTCAGGTCTTGAGAACTGAGAAGTCCCTCTCTGCCCACCTCCCGTGCGGACAGACAGGCAATTCATCGGAGGGCTTGGGAACAACAGAGCTCGCCTGCTCTGCTGGGTAGGACCCTCTGTGAGGCGTGGTGGCACATGGCAAGCGGATGGGGTCCCTGTCCTGGAGGCAGTAAGCCAGGGGGTTTGCAAATGAACGATCGTTTGGTGTGTATTGGGTAGTTTTATGGGCCAGGCATGGAGTAATACAGATGGGAGTGGGGTACGATCTCTGCCGCTTGGCCAGGGCAAGCCTGTTCCCTGGTCACGTTGTCATACTGACAACGGGCGTGGTGTGTGCCCTGCTGGGTACGGGAGGATGTTGCCGCTCAGACACAGGGGATGGGGGGCCACGGACACACATCCTGGAGGAGGTGATGTTCAAGTTACTGGGGCCTGTCTTGTACCATGACCCAGTAAGACTGGTGGCCAAGGATGTGACCTGGACATCTGATCTCCAGTTTACAGCTGGGTCCTGGGTGTGAAATGCCTTCTCAGCTCCCATCTTTGTCCCTCCCTTCACAGCTGAGAAGCACTTTTTCCTTTACCCTCTGAGTTCAGTTGTCTGAAGCACGTGCTTATCCGTGAGATTCCGGGGACCTCCGAGGTCTGTGCGGTCATGGCTTCAGGACTGCCAAGGAGACCCTCTGCAATCGTTGCGGTAAATACAGGGCTTGAAGGCGGAAAGGTGTAGGGAGAGAAAGTCTGGAGAAAGAAGGTCTAACTCTCCGGGGCTGTCTGCTGGATCCTGGGATGGTAGCATCTTTTTTATTTTTTGCTTTTCAGGGTTGCACCCGTAGCATATGGAAGTTCCCAGGCTGGGGGTCGAATAGGTGCCTTAGCTGCTGGCCTGTGCCACAGCCACAGCGACACAGGATCTGAGCTGCGTCTGCGACCTACACCACAGCTCAGGGCAATGCTGGGTCCTTGACGCACTGAGCGCGGCCAGGGATTGAACCCGCGTTCTCATGGATACTAGTCGGACTCGTTACCGCTGAGCCACAATAGGAACTTCTGGATGGTAGCATCTTCAGGAACCTCAGAGAGCATCTTAGCCCTCTCATTTTATAGATGTGTCAACTAAGGAAGGCAGGACTAAGGTTATGTGGGGTGGAGGTGGGGAGACCTTTTAGAAGAATCCCTGTCTCAAATTTTAAATAGCATTCCTTCAATCTGATATGCTGAAAAGAGCATGAGAGACACACGCACATGCACACACACAGAAAGAGTTTTGTTCCTAGGTTTTCACATATTAGCTGTGTGACCTTAGGCAAGATACTGCACCTCTCTGAGCCTCATCTTTAAAATGGAATTTAAAATCCCATCCCCAGACCGTGGCTGTGAGAAATGCTTGCAAAAGCAGCTGTAGCCTGCTGTCCATGTATTTAGTACTTAATAAGTTAATATTTTCCTCCTCTCCATTTTGCCCAAGTACTTACATGCAAATTAATTTAAAAACCAAACATTACTGTAGAATAATGAATTAGGAACCTAGGGAAATAAAATTAAATCCATAACGACCCACACACGTTGCTGGTTTAGATTTTCATAATTGGGAGAGCTCTGGTATTTAGTGTAATTAGGTTTCAGATAAAAGGAAACAGCGGCTGGGCCATGGAAGAAGCAGAGGAGCGGGAAGGAAAGGATCATCTAAGCTGTTGAAATGTCTCCCTCTGATGCTACTTTTTCTGCCATTCCCGAGGGAGGAGAACAATTACTTTGTGTAGTTCTGTTGACGTTTTCTGTTTTGTTTGCACGCATTGGTTAAGACGTGGAAACGAGGAGCTAAGGCCCGGGTCCCCATCTGCAGGGAGGTCTGCCTGAGAATTTGCAGCAGTGAGGGAGGCAGGGAAGGAGGGGGGAGGGGGGA